>OW203741.1:19524952-19847452 GCA_934045075.1 Yponomeuta sedellus | reverse complement strand
CAAACTCCACACCGCGACCAAAGCTGCGGGGAGCGTTGCTTTACGCATGAAACTTAAATGATTTTTCATTAATAAAGAAGGCATCCCATCTCGGCTCCGACTCCGGCTCTCGGCAGAGTCTTTTGTGAACGATGCTCCAGCGCGGGACGCAGCTTTTATAGAAACAAACTTTTTCACCCGACTACTCAGTACCAAAAATGGAAGGGTTATGATTTTGTAAGTCTGTGTGTGTATGTTAGTGTGTGTGTGTGTGTGTGTGTTTGTGCTAAGTACCATTAAGCTCGCCTATGTGCAAAATGTTAATGCAATAAAAAGTTTCAATAATTATATGTAGGTACGCAATTAATTATGCGCTTCTGTTTTTTTGTGAAACGCTCGTGGCCTGATTGAACCGAGTGATTTTGGTTGAGTGAAATCGACCACTTGAGTTCAGCAACAACAGGCGCGGTTAGGTGCAGGATGGATGACCGTCACCATACCGCTAGTGGCATTTTTTATAGCGCAAGGCACATTAAGCCGCTGGACCCGTGCCCTAGCAGTGGGGACATACAAGGGTTGATATCAAATGTTTTGTTCAGTTGATAATATTATCTTTTCAAAAACCTATTTAGAAGCTAAAAATTCCACCCATGCCGGGAGTCGAACCCGCGACCTCTGGCTATCCTTGCCACAGCTCTTCCAACTGAGCTAATGTCTCTGCCTGTACATAATGCAGAGAAAACTGTGAAGAGTTTCAAAATTTCACTGATACCGGCGACTCGCCCATTAGCCAGAGGTCGCGGGTTCGAATCCTGGCATGGGTGGAATTTTTAGCCTCTAAATAGGTTTTTAAAATTGTCCTCAGCACGGGTTAGTGCATTAAAAATAAAAATAGTATAATCATGTGGGTACAGCGATATCATTCCGATGTAAAAACCTAACTGCAAAGTAGGTAGTCGGGGCTGTAAGTGATACAATCTACTTCAGCCAGATGTCGCTGCCTGTACGTAATACAGAGAATAGTGTAAAGAGGTTCGAAATTTCACTGATGCCGTGAGTCGCCCATTGGCTCAATTGGTAGAGCGCTGGCACGGATAGCCAGAGGTTGCGGGTTCGAATCCCGGCATGGGTGAAATTTTTAGCCTCTAAATAGGTTTTTAAATTTGTTCCTTAGCACGGGTTAGTGCATTAAAAATAAAAAATAAAAAATAGTGTAAATTAGTGTTTTATGTCCTTTTAATATGTACTTTCCTTTAATACCGTTTAGAATACTGTCGTCACGCCTATTCTAGTCACTTGTAGAATGCTATATTACTTTTATAAGATGGTTTTTCTACTTTCAAAGTTTTTTTTCTGTATAAAAAGTAAACAAAATTATATTGAACGTCGCAAGAGGTTAGTTCTAAAAGGCTTTTGCTTGATGAAGTTTTCGAGACGAGATTCTCCAAGCTTTTTATTTGAAGAGAAGCTGTTTTTTTATAAAGATGGTAAATAAACACGATTCGCAGGAAAAGCAAGAAAAGTATTAAAGTCGTCCGAAGTTCAGAGAAGACTTTAATTTCCAACTAAATGTTGAAATAAATCTTACTTCCTTAACTAATGTGGTGGATGACTTGACAATTATGTGGATGATGGAGATGCAACTATTTTTTATATTATTCAGTGGCGGCAGCCCAGTGGGTAGAACAGTGGACTCGTACGCCAGAGTCCATTGAAACCCAAAGAATTCGACCTCTGTGGCGTAGCGGTAGCACATCTACCTACCATGCAAGAGGTCCCGGGTTCGAATCCCGGCTGGGAACAAAACAAAACCCCAGGTCTTGGATGTTTACATGTTTGTGATGTCGTTGTTTCTGGTTCCCACGGCACAGGGTATGCTAGTGCAGGGCCAGAAGCAATGTGTGGCGAGCACATGTCAACTCAGCGCGCGCACTACAAACTCCAATATTCCTGCATCGCGCAATCAAAGTGTTTCAATGACATAGCATAAATATAACGTCCGACTAACAATAGTTGGACCGGCCGTCCCCAGGCATACGATCTGCCTGGCAGGAAATTTCCCTTTATAGTGGAAGAGCACGATCACCCACTCTTCCCTATACAATGTATGTAACTGTATGTAAATGTTATTGTTGTTATTGTGGTTGTTATTCAACCCGGACTTGGCCCCCGTGGTGGAATATGGCCTAACCTTTCTACGATGCAGGAAGAGACCCGTGGCCCTACAGTGGGGACGTATAAGGGTTGATATCGAATTCAAACTTTCACTGGACGCCACCTTTTATAAAGAAGTTTTGATACTACACAGAAACATCAGCAATTTTCCCTTAACCCATTGGACTAGCAAGAATAGGCAATCACATCATAATTTCCCCATAAAACACGCTCAAAACGCAGCCTATTCCCGCCACAAACAAGCCTAATTAAGTGAGAAAAGATGGCCACACTCCACGGCTATCCATCGAGGAATCTGTCAGTTTTTGCACGGGACATCTGTATTCAGGGCGCGGACGGACTTTCATCAACGCTTAGGGCTCTACTCTGGATCGACTGTCAGTTTACTACGCTTTATTGCAGATATTGCGTTGGTTTGGACATGTGGAGAGGATGAAAGAAGAAAGATTGACGAAACAAATATATATTGCGAATGTGATTGGAAGAGCTGGTAAGGGACGTCCCAGACGGACATACATCGACCAAATAGGGGATGTATTAGCAAAGGGAAAGATAAAAAGTACCCGAAACCGGCGTGGATACCCCTCTGGGATATGTATGTATTTCAGAAAAAAAATCATTAACAACTAAGTAAAATACAATGTGTTAAAAATGAGTTCGAATCCCGGCTGGAAACAAAAAAAAAAGTCCAGGTCTTGGATGTTTACATGTTTGTGATGTCGTTGTTTCTGGTTTCCACGACACAGGGTATCCTAGTGTGGGGCCAGAAGCAATGTATGTGCCTGTATGTAAATGTTGTGTTGTGTTGAGTTACAGTCCCGTGCACTAACATGTAATTACCTTAGAACTTTGACAAAAAAAGGTTAGAGTGCCTGAGTAGAACCGAAGTAAGCCTATTTCGCTTCAGTAGAACGGAGGTAGAGCTACTTCGCCTAAGCAGAAGCCTTGGTCACTCCAATCATATCGACGGAAACACGCGTTTCAAACAGCAGGAGCGAAAGGCTCCAATAAGAGTTCCCTTTCTCCTTTTGAAATAAGGTACCTTAAAACAGGCCGCTGCATTAGAGTAGAACCAAATTAGCCCTACTTCGCCTTAGTAGAACCAAAGTAGCCCTACTTCGTCTTAGTAGAACCGAGGAAGGGATACTTAGCCCAAGTAGGAGCAAAAGGCTTCTTTAATAAGGGTTCCGTTTCTTCTTTTGAAGTAAGGAGCCTTAAAAAAGGTTACAGTGCCTGAGTAGAACCGAAGTATGCCTATTCGCTTTAGTAGAACCGAGGTCGGGCTACTTCGCCTAAGTAGGAATGAAAGGCTACTATAAGGGAACAGTTTCTCCTTTTGAGGTAAGGAACCTTTATACTGCGCCTGAGTAGAACCGAAGCAGGCCTACTTCGCCTTAGTAGAACCGGGGTAGGATTACTTCGCCTAAGTAGAAGCCCTGGTTGCTCCAATTATATCGACGGAAACACGCGTTTCGACCCAAGTGCTGGCCATCCAATTGTTCGCTCGGTCGGGGCTTATCTGATGATATTTAAAGGTCCCTTTCTGTATGGAGTCCGGAAAGGGCTGTTACACTGTCCATTTAGTCCGTATAATTATGTGGATCAGCTTAGAATTGTTTTCATATTTAAATTTTTAAATAAAAGAATTTCATATTAACAAGTTGTATTGCTTAAAAAGTGAAAATTACTTCAAATTCTCTGTATTACGTTCAGGCAGCGTACGTAATACAGAGTTCAGAGTGCTTAGTGCGAGTTTTTTAACTACTCGATCGCGTTAACGTAAACTCATATTTCTATGGCATCGAGGAAGCGCCACCTAGCGACAAGTATGGAAATTAAAATTGCTGAGTGCGAGTTGTAATGGTTTACGTTGAGAAGTGAACACGTTTACCAGCCAAAACATGAATAAACGCGAGTGCGAGTTGTACTGCGACAGCGTTTTGCCAGTTCGAACGGTTAACTTACTCATACTCACTATTCAATGCTCGATTAACGCGGTAGTAAAGTTATTCGATTGGATCTGTCAAACTCACCCTAAGCACTCTGTATTGTAAAGAGGTTCGAAATTTCACTGATTCCGGTGAGTCGCGCATTAGCTCAGTTGGAAAGGGCGCTGGCCCGGATAGCCAGAGGTCGCGGGTTCGAATCCCGGCATGGGTGGAATTTTTAGCCTCTAAACAGGTTTTTAAAATTCTTCTTTGCACGGGTTATTAGTGCATTAAAAAAAAGAATATAAAAATAACTTCGCCAAGTTGTGTTGATGGATTTAATGCGGTTTGGCTCGGACTTCGAGTGTTTCTCTGTTGTTACTGTAAATATGTACATACTACGCAGTTATTTGTATTAATTTAGAGCATCCAATGATAATTGAATGAAAAAAATAGCAAAATTTAATAAAACTAATTTTGTGACGTATGAATAGCGGATTGATTTAATGAATAGCGAAAAAATATTATGAAATAAGAATTTGCTTCAAAGATTTTCATTAGTTATAGCGAATGTAAGTGGTAGGGCCGGTGAAGGCCGTCCCAGGTGGGCATACATCGACCAAATAGAAGACGTATTAACCTAGGGGAAGATAAACAGTAGCCGTAACCGGCGCGCGTGCATGCAGCGACTTATGAACGTTGATGAAGCGAAGGTGATCTGTCAGAATCGTGGCTAGTGGCAGTCCCTGGTCTCTGCCACGGGCGTGAGGTTGTATTATGTTATGTTTTATTTTTGTTAAAATAAACACAAAAATCCATTTTGATCAGAGTGCCTGAAACAGATGTCTACAGAGAAAATTACCTAAGCTGTAAGGTGTCTAGAGAATAAAATGTCTACTATTGGAATAGCATTGTACTGCCATTGCAAACAAAAAAGCCCAATAACAGCAGTTATTTAATTTATTTTTTATTTTATGTAAGGTGAAGAAACAGATAAAATTACAGGTCAAAATTAAGTACGAACGGATGTAAATAGACATAAAGTGGGTACTGCATCCTTAGAACTTCACACTGAGAAGTAATTTTGTATTAATAATAAAATAGTGACGCTAAAACAATAGATACTGTAAATTAGTATTATCTAGCAAAAGGTTCCACTAAAACTCGGTTTGAACTTAAGTGAGCCTACAAGTTCTTCATCTTATACTGGTTTACATTGAAGACGAACAAAATAAACTATCTATAGTTATTATAAATTAAAAGGGTCTTGTCGCGATTATTTATTTGTTAAAGCGCAATTACCTGACTTCCTGACGTTTCAGCTGCGTTTCAGTAGCTGTGGTCACGGATAAACTTACGTACATACATACATACATACATACATACATACATACATACATACATACATACATACATACATACATACATACATACATACATACATACATACATACATACATACATACATACATACATACATACATACATACATACATACATACATACATACATACATACATACATACATACATACATACATACATACATACATACATACATACATAAACTCACGCCTGTATCCCAAAGGGGTATCAATCAAATAGGGGATGACCAAATAGGACCCATCGACCAAATAGGGGATGTATTAGCAAAGTGGAAGATAAAAAGTATCCGAAACCGGCGTGCGTGCATGCAACGACTTATGAACGTTGATGAAGCGAAGGTGATCTGTCAGGATCGTGGCGAGTCGCAGTCCCTGGTCTCGGCCTACCCCTTTGGGATACAGGCGTGAGGTTATGTATGTATTTGTTTTCGAATCTTGGGCTGCATATTAATCTGCTCCGATTCGGCCGCAGACAAATGAGTCGTGTCATCTACTTATCGGCGAGAGCTTTAGGTAATTTATTACCTAGTTACACGCAGATAAATACCCAGTTCAATTTCTCACGCCCCCACTCTGACCTGGGACAGCTAAACTTGCAAATTGCCATTCCAATTCCGACTCGATTTCGAATGTAAATTACTAATTTCGGTAACACATCGATTTCGTGGCACCGGCGCGCGTTGCGGTTAATATATTCCATTGATTAATATTCAATAGATTCCAGTCTAAACATAAACGTTCTAAAGGTGTATGTACAACTACGAGTATGCAAATACACGCGCGATTCTCGAACTCCTGACAGAATAGCTCAGTGAGCAGTGAGCTTGTGAATAGTTAAATCGATCAAGCGGCGATAAAATAGATGTTATGGGTTTTATTGCTCGCCCGCTCAGCGGTTAGGTGTTGATTTGAAAATAGTAGCTTTTTTTAAATCCATCAATGTTTAAGATTTTATTTCTCAAAGGTACAAGAATTATTGTACTTAGAGCCGGTTTCTGAACTGAGAATTTCACTAAATAAATACTTAAGTAATGTGTTACACAATAAACAAGTCTCGCGGATGTACCTGCGTAGATGACCAAATTTTGGATGTGCGGCAAGTTGATCGACCAATCAGATAGTTTCTTTTATGGCAGGCCAGCGTGCCTCTGTTGCTATTGGTTGATTCAACGTCATTGATGCAGGTGACTAATAGTTTGGCAATATTAGCGTGAGCGAAATAGGTAGCGCTACTGCGGCAATCAATTCTGCACCTTAACAGTGTCGGTAACTTCACAACAGTAGGCGTTTTTTATTTTTAGTACAGACACAACAAGGCTTTGGCGGATCAGCCCTTTTTTCGGACGGTGGAAATTTTATCAAGGAATGAAAAGAGTTCACAGGCTGTATACGTTCTTCATTAGATGTTCTTGGGCCAGGAGTTTCTTGCTGAATGTGGTTCTATACTAAGACTTTTGTTCGGGTAATAAATTCGTGCCATCAAATCATTAGAATTATCTAATGCAAGTCTAATTTTATGAAGGCGATTACCGTCGGTTTGTGATTCATTGTCAGCAAAGTGTAAAACGCGGAGTAAAACTGTAACCTATGATGAGTAGAAATTCATAATAGTGGTAAGTTGTATAGCTTGGAGGTTGACCAATAGTGTGCTATTGTAGGTTGTTGATTTATGCCCATATAAACTAGCATGCCTAATAGTTTTCGCATTTCTTGACGATTAGTCTGTTTCCACTATCGAAATCTTGAAAGTTGTGACATCGGGCGTACGAGAGTTTCCGCGGCGTGTTTATTAGTTTGCCTTTCTAGCACGTCCATGAATTTACTTGAAAATAATACCTACATACTAACATTCACTTTCAAGCCAAAGTTTTCAGTGAAGCTGAACTTTTGAGGCGCAGCAGATTGATAGTTCCAAATCGTTTCTGAGTCACAAGATAAGCCTTCTTGAAGTAGAATATCTTCATCTGCGTTGGTGATGTCTGACACAACAGACGAAGGAGACCTAATAGAATCCTCACCCACTTGTAGAGCATAGTCATCTCCTGAACCAGCGGAAAAATCCTCACCAGAACTTGATGATGTGTTCTCTAGGTCTTCTATGATTACTGAGCGTGATAAAGTACGACAAGGACGTAAATAGGACATTTTAATTATGTACCTTATCGAAGTATGTATTCCGCGACGGGATAAGGGCAGTACTAATAGGATTAAAAGTCTAGAAAAGTTATTATTTTATTTATAAAATGAAGGGCAGATGGATTTTTTATACAAGACGCCAAGATACGAGTTAAGTCGTATACGAGTATACTCGTAGGATCGGCATCCTGTTTAAAAAAGTCTAACGGTTGCCAACTACGAGTATACTCGTATTGACTTGTTTGTATTGTGGGAACCGGGATTGGACTCCATACAAATGTTGGCATTCAATGTGTTAAAGATCATGTTGAACGTACTTAAAGCTGCGGGTACTTTCGTTACACTTCTTACTAGTCTGCGCGAACGTAGATTCCCGAAGGGATTTTTATGATGAGTAGTACTGTAACGTTTTGTCACGCTCCTGTGAGAAATTTGAAGAGAAAACACCACAGCTAATTATTTACTTGATCTCGATTCATAAACCGGCCCTAAATAAAATACTTTTTGTTACTTTATGAAATTTAACCTTAAGCATTTATGAATTTAAAAAAGCCACTAATTTCAAATCAACACCTAAAACCGCTGAGCGGGCGAGCAATAAAATTCATTACATCTATTTTATCACCGCTTGATCGATTTAACTATTCACAAGCTCACTGCTCACTGAGCTATTCTGTCAGGGAGTTCGAGAATCGCGCGTGTATTGCATAGTTGTACATAAACCGGGAGGTGGGCAGCAGCGCCTCCTGCAGTACAATTCCACCGAACTGTGATCCCCAACCCGCATACCCAGCGTGGGGATTATGAGCATTTCCCCCTATGATAGCACAATGTTGTGCTCTTTAGGGGAGGGCTACGTCCAGCAGTGGACTAGTATAGTCTGACGACGACGACGACGAGGACATGACTTTAAAAAAATCCCTTAACTCCTTTTTTGACACCTAATAATACTTTCTGCAGGGCACTTGCGTTCTCTAAGAGGGAAAGTATTAGGCTTGCCCAGCACCTAGGATGAATGGTTAATTCTTAATTAAAACTGTTTCTATACGGATTTATGCTCGTTTATTACATTTTTACAATTTTCCGACGTTTCGGCACTTTTACACAGTGCTTAGTGCGAGTTTGACAGATCCAATCGAATAACTTTACTACCGCTTTAATCGAGCATCGAGTAGTGAGTATGAGTAACTTAACCGTTCGAACTGGCAAAACGCTGTCACAGTAAAACTCGCACTCGCGTTAATTCGTGTTTTGGCTGGTAAACGTGTTCACTTCTCAACGCAAACCATTACAACTCGCACTCAGCAATTTTAATTTCCATACTTGTCGCTAGGTGGCGCTTCCTCGGTGCCATAGAAATATGAGTTTACGTCAACGCGATCGAGTAGTAAAAAAACTCGCACTAAGCACTCAGTTGCCGTGGTCTCGGATGACTGAGGTGGTAGGCGTCTTTTTGAAAGCATTAACTGTTAGTTTACTACTCTCGGCAAAAATTACAAAAGTTAATTATGAAGTTACGTTCCAAAATAGGTAAATCAATTATTTTATATAAATTCAACAATATTGATTATTAGTAATTGAAGTTAAAAATCAAATTTATAAAACCAATTATTTATTCTTAGTTCTAAATTAAACTTATTTATTAGGTAAAACATAATTAACTTATTTAATTAAAAGTCCACTGCTGGACATAGCCCTCCCCTAATGAGTGCCATAGCGCAAGGTTGTGCCATCATTGAGGGTAGTGCCCATAATCCGCACGCTGGGCGTGCGGGTTGGGTATCGCAGTTTGGTGTAATTATACTGCAGGGAGCGCTGCTGCCCACCCCCGGTTTGTGTCCCTCAGTCGCCTTTTACGACACCCGCGGGAAGAATTTGGTTTAATGCTATTCTCTTGGCCGACACCACACAGCATCAGTAATTATTATTGACTGTACTCGCCACTTTAGTCTACCCGAGACCACGACAGCTGTAACGCTGCCGAAACGTCGGGAAATAAGGTAATTACGTTTTAATTATTAAATAATACGCGATAAGACCCGTTTAATTTATAACTATGTGTGTGTCCTGACAGCTTAGTCGGCCTAGCCCACAGGAAAGACTAGTCAATACGTGCGGAGCCAACCAAGCCGCGGGTTTCCTCACGATGTTTTTCCTTCATCGTTAGCGTGTGGTATTGCGACTACAAATTCGCAAATGTACGTAATTAAGTAATGTACATGATTAAGCTCTGCGAATCGGAGCGAAACCTGGTCGGACTTTTCCGATATAACAACACCCGTAAGTAAATCCGGACTAAAAGTCTACAATGTGTTGTGCTTACGAAAGTTTTAGTTCAAAAAAAAAATGTACTTAACTTTGAAATTAAACAAAGTCATTGGTACATGCCCGCACTCGGGATCGAACCTGGGGCTCTCTATAAATCCATGTCCCAGGCACTACAGCGTCGGAGTGGTCCCTTCACCTGTGAAGATACTACTGGACGCTGTATAAATCATCTCTTTAAGTAGATGCAAAAAGGCCAATATGTGTGTGTATCGCGAATCATTAAGAAATACTATGGTGAATTCTTTACAATTAAATTAATTATTGTTTTTTTTATTTCTTTCTACATTTTGTCTGGAGTTAACCTCGAGCGTTGCCAAGTTCATCGAATCGTCATCGTAAACCACGAATTGTATTTAAAAACCTATTTAGAGGTTAAAAATTTCACCCATGCCGGGATTCGAACCCGCAACCTCTGGCTATCCGTACCAGCGCTCTACCAATTGAGCCAATGGGCGACTCACGGTATCAGTGAAATTTCGAACCTCTTTACAATATTCTCTGTATTACGTACAGGCAGCGACATCTGACTTAAGCAAATTGCATTACTTACAGCCCCGACTACCTACTTTGCAGTTAGGTTTTAACATCGGAACGATATCACTGTACCCACATGATTACACTATTTTTATTTTTAATGCACTAACCCGTGCTAAGGAACAAATTTAAAAACCTATTGAGAGGTTAAAAATTTCACCCATGCCGGGATTCGAACCCGCAACCTCTGGCTATCCGTACCAGCGCTCTACCAATTGAGCCAATGGGCGACTCACGGTATCAGTGAAATTTCGAACCTCTTTACAATATTCTCTGTATTACGTACAGGCAGCGACATCTGACTTAAGCAAATTGCATTACTTACAGCCCCGACTACCTACTTTGCAGTTAGGTTTTAACATCGGAACGATATCACTGTACCCACATGATTACACTATTTTTATTTTTAATGCACTAACCCGTGCTAAGGAACAAATTTAAAAACCTATTTAGAGGTTAAAAATTTCACCCATGCCGGGATTCGAACCCGCAACCCCTGGCTATCCGTACCAGCGCTCTACCAATTGAGCCAATGGGCGACTCGCGGTATCAGTGAAATTTCGAACCTCTTTACAATATTCTCTGTATTACGTACAGGCAGCGACATCTGACTTAAGCAAATTGCTTAATACAGAGAATATTGTAAAGAGGTTCGAAATTTCACTGATACCGTGAGTCGCCCATTGGCTCAATTGGTAGAGCGCTGGTACGGATAGCCAGAGGTTGCGGGTTCGAATCCCGGCATGGGTGAAATTTTTAACCTCTAAATAGGTTTTTAAATTTGTTCCTTAGCACGGGTTAGTGCATTAAAAATAAAAATAGTGTAATCATGTGGGTACAGTGATATCGTTCCGATGTTAAAACCTAACTGCAAAGTAGGTAGTCGGGGCTGTAAGTAATGCAATTTGCTTAAGTCAGATGTCGCTGCCTGTACGTAATACAGAGAATATTGTAAAGAGGTTCGAAATTTCACTGATACCGTGAGTCGCCCATTGGCTCAATTGGTAGAGCGCTGGTACGGATAGCCAGAGGTTGCGGGTTCGAATCCCGGCATGGGTGAAATTTTTAACCTCTAAATAGGTTTTTAAATTTGTTCCTTAGCACGGGTTAGTGCATTAAAAATAAAAATAGTGTAATCATGTGGGTACAGTGATATCGTTCCGATGTTAAAACCTAACTGCAAAGTAGGTAGTCGGGGCTGTAAGTAATGCAATTTGCTTAAGTCAGATGTCGCTGCCTGTACGTAATACAGAGAATATTGTAAAGAGGTTCGAAATTTCACTGATACCGTGAGTCGCCCATTGGCTCAATTGGTAGAGCGCTGGTACGGATAGCCAGAGGTTGCGGGTTCGAATCCCGGCATGGGTGAAATTTTTAACCTCTAAATAGGTTTTTAAATTTGTTCCTTAGCACGGGTTAGTGCATTAAAAATAAAAATAGTGTAATCATGTGGGTACAGTGATATCGTTCCGACGTTAAAACCTAACTGCAAAGTAGGTAGTCGGGGCTGTAAGTAATGCAATTTGCTTAAGTCAGATGTCGCTGCCTGTACGTAATACAGAGAATATTGTAAAGAGATTCGAAATTTCACTGATACCGTGAGTCGCCCATTGGCTCAATTGGTAGAGCGCTGGTACGGATAGCCAGAGGTTGCGGGTTCGAATCCCGGCATGGGTGAAATTTTTAACCTCTAAATAGGTTTTTAAATTTGTTCCTTAGCACGGGTTAGTGCATTAAAAATAAAAATAGTGTAATCATGTGGGTACAGTGATATCGTTCCGATGTTAAAACCTAACTGCAAAGTAGGTAGTCGGGGCTGTAAGTAATGCAATTTGCTTAAGTCAGATGTCGCTGCCTGTACGTAATACAGAGAATATTGTAAAGAGGTTCGAAATTTCACTGATACCGTGAGTCGCCCATTGGCTCAATTGGTAGAGCGCTGGTACGGATAGCCAGAGGTTGCGGGTTCGAATCCCGGCATGGGTGAAATTTTTAACCTCTAAATAGGTTTTTAAATTTGTTCCTTAGCACGGGTTAGTGCATTAAAAATAAAAATAGTGTAATCATGTGGGTACAGTGATATCGTTCCGATGTTAAAACCTAACTGCAAAGTAGGTAGTCGGGGCTGTAAGTAATGCAATTTGCTTAAGTCAGATGTCGCTGCCTGTACGTAATACAGAGAATATTGTAAAGAGGTTCGAAATTTCACTGATACCGTGAGTCGCCCATTGGCTCAATTGGTAGAGCGCTGGTACGGGTAGCCAGAGGTTGCGGGTTCGAATCCCGGCATGGGTGAAATTTTTAACCTCTAAATAGGTTTTTAAATTTGTTCCTTAGCACGGGTTAGTGCATTAAAAATAAAAATAGTGTAATCATGTGGGTACAGTGATATCGTTCCGATGTTAAAACCTAACTGCAAAGTAGGTAGTCGGGGCTGTAAGTAATGCAATTTGCTTAAGTCAGATGTCGCTGCCTGTACGTAATACAGAGAATATTGTAAAGAGGTTCGAAATTTCACTGATACCGTGAGTCGCCCATTGGCTCAATTGGTAGAGCGCTGGTACGGATAGCCAGAGGTTGCGGGTTCGAATCCCGGCATGGGTGAAATTTTTAACCTCTAAATAGGTTTTTAAATTTGTTCCTTAGCACGGGTTAGTGCATTAAAAATAAAAATAGTGTAATCATGTGGGTACAGTGATATCGTTCCGATGTTAAAACCTAACTGCAAAGTAGGTAGTCGGGGCTGTAAGTAATGCAATTTGCTTAAGTCAGATGTCGCTGCCTGTACGTAATACAGAGAATATTGTAAAGAGGTTCGAAATTTCACTGATACCGTGAGTCGCCCATTGGCTCAATTGGTAGAGCGCTGGTACGGATAGCCAGAGGTTGCGGGTTCGAATCCCGGCATGGGTGAAATTTTTAACCTCTAAATAGGTTTTTAAATTTGTTCCTTAGCACGGGTTAGTGCATTAAAAATAAAAATAGTGTAACCACGAATTGTAGTTCTGTAAAATAGTGCCCTGAGTGCTTAGTGCGAGTTTGACAGATCCAATCGAATAACTTTACTACCGCGTTAATCGAGCATTGAGTAGTAAGTATGAGTAAGTTAACCGTTCGAACTGGCAAAACGCTGTCACAGTACAACTCGCACTCGCGTTTATTCGTGTTTTGGCTGGTAAACGTGTTCACTTCTCAACGTAAACCATTACAACTCGCACTCAGCAATTTTAATTTCCATACTTGTCGCTAGGTGGCGCTTCCTCGATGCCATAGAAATATGAGTTTACTTTAACGCGATCGAGTAGTTAAAAAACTCGCACTAAGCACTCTGAAAGCTACAAACACCCACAAGCATCTTTCATTAACCTAGTGTCGCGGGCACACTCGTATTTATTTATTTAATCCAATTCGTTCACAAAGAGCTGTCGGCTCAAAGGAAAATAGGTTATCGAGACGAAAAGCAATTGTTATTCGCGGCGCAAGAGGGAAACTTACGCGGTTTGAGAAATAAATGAAAGAAAACTCGCGAGAGTTGTCGAACAAAGTTTAGTACCGGGTATAGTCGACAGCTGGACTTGTACAGTGTACGCTTTCGTTGCAAAGTCGTCCTTAATGTAAGTAGTTAGAGAGGTGACTTTTTTAAAAACCTACTTAGAGGCTAAATATTCCACCCATGCCGGGATTCCAACCCGCGACCTCTAGCTATCCGTGCCGCTCTTTCCAACTGAGCTAATGGGCGACTCACCGGCATCAGTGAAATTTCGAACCTCTTTACAATATTCTCTGTATTACGTACAGATTACGTATTATTTTTAGCCTCTAAATAGGTTTTTAAAATTGTCCTTAGCACGGGTTAGTGCATTAAAAAAGAATATAGAGAGGTGACTGTTATGTATTTTCTAGGTTCCGGAGCGGGCTTTCAGATTAAGAATAGCAGGAATTACGACACTGATGTTTATTAACTACGAACAACTTGGCATTTAAGAGCTAGTTCAGACATGGCGGATTCCGCGCGGATGCAAACCGCGCGGTTCTAAACGCATGTGTTCAGTCAGATCCGCATAGGGTGACAGTCTAATCATGGAAGTCGAAGAAGCAATAATTTATGTATTTGTTGCTCCTACCCGCTCTGCTCCGTTTCTAATAATTTTATTGGAATATTCTGTCAATTGTATGTCCCACAAAGCAGGTCTCTTTTCCACCTCATCCATGAATAGCTCGGTGTCGAAGCGATCCATTGTCACCGTCCTATACGCACGGCTTCCGCGCAGCGACTGAACGCGCTCTAGGTAAGTACGTCAAGTAAATAGATCCGAGCGGCGACCGCGCGAATTGATTTTCAAGCGGTTGAGTGTCGGCAGCCGCGCGGATTGTCAATCCGCGCGGACAGGTATGAAATAGGTGCTAAGGTATATAAGATCCGCCCGGTCTAACCGCGCGATTTGCATCCGCACGGATTCCGCCATGTGTGAACTAGCGCTTAACCTACTCTATGTATTTATAAATTACTAATTGAATACCGAGAGGACGACGCTTAACTGTACTCGTCATCCTATTTGCCTTCTATCGTTAGGTTGTCTGGAAGAAATTGCTTTTAGCAATGAGGCCGCCAATTGCACCTTTGTACTTATTTTCTACTTCTAGTTTTTTCCAGTGTGTAATGTAGAATATTCTTTAAAGAATATTCTTATGTTAAATCAGTATTTCTTTTGCATGTTTTTGAAAATTAAGTATTCCGGCGGCGATTGACCTCGTATGGTGAGAACTTAAAATTTGGAAAATCTTTGTTGAAATTTATTTACAGTAGGGCTTAATAATAAAATTAATTGAACAAAGGTGAGCTTTTTATGACAGTTTTTCCATATACTGCCATCGGTCCGTCTGCTTACTAGTCCTAAAATTCTAAAATTTAGCATGCATCAAGAATTAAGAATGACTTAGGATACCTCCTATACCTTAATTAAGGTCACATTTTTTTCTCACTTACTCCATAGTAGATTGTTTTTTTAAAAGTATTGGTACAGAATAAAATCTTAACCGGAATCAGCGTGCGTGCATGCAACGACTAATGAACGTTGATGAAGCGAAGTTGATCTGTCAGGATCGTGGCAAGTGGTAGTCCCTGGTCTTTGCCTACCCCTCTCGGACACAAACGTGAGAGAATAATTATTATGTGTATGTAAAGAAAAACTTTTATTTGGTGATCCATTTGCGAAAGCAAATTAAGCTTTAATAGTTATTTGTTATACAAGAGTGCAAAGTTGCTTTTTAACCGAGTGTTCAATTTTGATGACCGTGCAAGCGAAGGATTCTAAAATTGAATCACAAGCGCAGCGAGTGATTCAAAATTAGAATCCTGAGCGTTAGCGAGGGAATCAAAAGAGCACGAGGTGAAAAATCTTTGCACTCGAGTGCAACACGTAACTTTTCATTCCACCACAGCGAGGAAATGACTAAATGCAAAAAAAAAACATTTACAATCACAAGATAGGTACACTTTTTTAATTCACAAACTTAGTGCATACGATGTTCTTAATTCAATTTTCTTTATCCTCTAGAGAATAAAAACGGCTTTTCCACTCAGATATTGAAGATTAAAAATACTCTTTCCGAGATGGTGGGATGAAAAGCACTTTTTTATGTTGTAGTAGGACGCCCAACTGGGTGATTTTGAAATCGTTAGCAATATATTGAGGGAATATTGTTTTGTTTGTATGATTTATAAAAATTAAAGTAATTTGGGGTGACAAAGCTTGCCGTGTAAAACGTATTCTGTGCACTGTAGTTTAGTCCCCAAGATACAGGTCTCGCCTAGTTTGGGGAACCGTGAATTATGCACCTACCCACCTTTTCTATCAATTAATTGATTATATAACACCTTCTGCTGTAAACGTACTTACTTAGTTACATAACCAGTTTCTTCTTGAAGCGTAGTTTTAAAAACTAGCACTTTGAAAAATTAAGCTTTAAGAAAAAAATATTGATTGGTGAAAGAATGAATTACGTAAACATTTTTACGTTTCGATTGGACAAAAGGATCTTTAGTTTAATGAAATGAAACGAAACGAAATGAAAAGGTTTTATTCAAAGTAGCACAGAAACTGCGGCTTAATGAACGTTACAATTCAAACTAGGTAGGTATCCATTTCAAAATCTAGATTATTTAAGAGAAAATGGACAGAAAAACTCCAATTTTCAATCTCTAATTTCAAGGACATCACTCAACCGGTGATAATAAAATAGTGCAATTTAATTTTGTTATTTTCAATGACACTTAAGCGAGAATCTGTGCTAAGCTGATAACTACCACTTGACAATACCACAACTTCACAAAGACCGAGCAGCGGCACGAAGCAAAACTTTCCTACAATAAATCAGTTGCTGTTATAGAAAGCTTTCCGCTTTTTATTTGGGCCGTCAGCGAAGGAAATATACTCTGCTACTCAGTACGTACTCATTGAGAGTTCTTTGTTGCAGGCCATAATGGGGACTGTAAAAGTTTAACGATACAATCCTCACGGGTTTTTTGTTGATTTTGTTACCGTCGAAGCGTTTCCAGCCTGCGTAGTTCAACGAGCGCGGTTTCGCACTATGACCGATCCGAATCCGTAAAAATATTTTTACTTACGAATTTTGCTTAAGTACTAGACCGATCTCTGATCTACGTAAAAATCATTCGCCTTTGCATCTAGATAATAATATTATTTATACAGCATCTAGGGCCATCTACACTCAAACAAGATGGGTGAAGGAAATACTCAAATGCTGTAGTGCCTGGGACATGGTTTAAGATGGTGCAGGCTTGCCCAGCACCTATTCCATCCTGACTGTTTAGTCGGCCCTGCCCACAGGAAAGGCTAGTCAATACGTGTGGAGCCAACCAAACCGCGGATTTTGTCTTACGTTGGTTGCGCGTTTGTAATGCCAAAAGTCGTGACTTGTCGAATTCTGACATTTAATCGCCTGTCTCGTGCAGCAGGAGGATTCGACCCTATCATTCTTATACTACTGTTATAAATAAATAATTTTGAATTTTATTTCGTGCCTTCGTACTACCAAGGCAGGCTTTTTACTTAGGTCATGAAAAGGGTAATAAAAAATACAGGTACAGATGCTATAATGATGCTAGCTCTATTCACGAAAAAGTATGCTTTATTTTTTTATTGGGCTTAGTAGCAGTATGTTAACACATAGTAGCAGCATGTTAACAGTGTTTAACACATTTATGTTAGGGAAAGCAGTAGGCGCTGCGGCGCAAGCCAGCGGGAATCCCCCGCAGCCAGTGTCGGCACCCGCTCCACCTATCTCGGCGCGGGCGCGCCGCGCGCTTGCCCGTAGTGTGAGACAAGCAACCGACGACGCGAGCTCCGTCTCTGCTCACCATGATTAAGCTCTGCGAATCGGAGCGAAACCTGGTCGGACTTTTCCGATATAACAACACCCGTAAGTAAATCCGGACTAAAAGTCTACAACATTTATGTTACACAATTAGTTGTTGAAAATTTTGTATAACAACCTCTATGGCACAGCGGTATCGCATCTCCTACCATGCAAGAGGTCCCGGGTTCAAACCCCGGCTAGTGACAAAAAAACCCTAGGTCTTGGATGTTAATATGTTTGTGATGTCATTGTTTCTGGTTCTCACGACACAGGGTATCCTAGTGTGGGGTCAAAAGCAATGTATGTGCCTGTATGTATGTTATATGTCAAAAACTGGACTAATTATGATGACGATTGGCCTTTTTGCCCTTTTTTTGGTATCCTCACTCACACTAGATGGGTGAAGGGACCACTCCGACGCTGTAGTGCCTGGGACATGGTTTTTATACATGGTGTAGGCTTGCCCAGCACCTATACCATCCTGACAGCTTAGTCGGCCTAGCCCACAGGAAAGACAAGTCAATACGTGCGGAGCCAATCAAGCCGCGGGTTTCCTCACGATGTTTTCCTTCACCGTTAGCGTGTGGTATTGCGACTACAATTTCGCAAATGTACGTAACTTTGAAATTAAACAAAGTCATTGGTACACGCCCGCACCTGGGGATCGAACCTGGGGCTCTCGCTTGCCAGTCCATGGTTCTACCCATTGAGCTACCACCGCCTCTTACCCTCGTTTTACACTCAGCTATTTGTATCTTTTGGACTTCTAATACTATTCACATTAAATCTATTGCATGCTTGCATGAATATTCACACGCACAGTAGGTAGAGCATGGTATGACCACTAAGTAGTATATTTAAGATAATATTTTATATTACACTATTTTTATTTTTAATGCACTAACCCGTGCTAAGGAACAAATTTAAAAACCTATTTAGAGGCTAAAAATTTCACCCATGCCGGGATTCGAACCCGCAACCTCTGGCTATCCGTGCCAGCGCTCTACCAATTGAGCCAATGGGCGACTCACGGCATCAGTGAAATTTCGAACCTCTTTACATTATTCTCTGTATTACGTACAGGCAGCGACATCTGACTTAAGCAAATTGCATTACTTACAGCCCCGACTACCTACTTTGCTGTTAGGTTTAACATCGGAACGATATCACTGTACCCACATGATTACACTATTTTCATTTTTAATGCACTAACCCGTGCTAAGGAACAAATTTAAAAACTTATTTAGAGGCTTAAAATTTCACCCATGCCGGGATTCGAACCCGCAACCTCTGGCTATCCGTACCAGCGCTCTACCAATTGAGCCAATGGGCGACTCACGGCATCAGTGAAATTTCGAACCTCTTTACAATATTCACTGTATTACGTACAGGCAGCGACATCTGACTTAAGCAAATTGCATTACTTACAGCCCCGACTACCTACTTTGCAGTTAGGTTTAACATCGGAACGATATCACTGTACCCACATGATTACACTATTTTTTACATGATTAACCTAACTGCAAAGTAGGTAGTCGGGGCTGTAAGTAATGCAATTTGCTTAAGTCAGATGTCGCTGCCTGTACGTAATACAGAGAATAATGTAAAGAGGTTCGAAATTTCACTGATGCCGTGAGTCGCCCATTGGCTCAATTGGTAGAGCGCTGGCACGGATAGCCAGAGGTTGCGGGTTCGAATCCCGGCATGGGTGAAATTTTTAGCCTCTAAATAGGTTTTTAAATTTGTTCCTTAGCACGGGTTAGTGCATTAAAAATAAAAATAGTGTAATCATGTGGGTACAGTGATATCGTTCCGATGTTAAACCTAACTGCAAAGTAGGTAGTCGGGGCTGTAAGTAATGCAATTTGCTGAAGTCAGATGTCGCTGCCTGTACGTAATACAGAGAATATTGTAGAGGTTCGAAATTTCACTGATGCCGTGAGTCGCCCATTGGCTCAATTGGTAGAGCGCTGGTACGGATAGCCAGAGGTTGCGGGTTCGAATCCCGGCATGGGTGAAATTTTTAGCCTCTAAATAGGTTTTTAATATTTTATATGTATACCTTTGTTGAAAATGAATTTATTGCATATTTGCATAAATGTGGGCGGGAAGAAAACACTCAGTACCCAGCCACTAGTCTTGCGTGCTTCCACTCGGACTTGGCCCCCGTGGTGGAGTATGGCCTGTACCTTCCTCGGGGAAGAGACCCGTGTCCCTCAGTGGGGACATAATCGGTTGATGATGATGATGATTAAGCTCACCTTATTATACTATTTTTAATGCACTAACCCGTGCTGAGGACAAATTTTAAAAAAATCACCCGGCATAAGTGAAATTTTTAGCCTCTAAATAGGTTTTTTAAGCTCACCTTGCTTATTTTATAATATATTTTTTTCGAACGTTGCGGACTGAAAGAGGATGTAGTGACTTGAATTGAGAAAGGAATATTGAAATGAAATGAAATAAAAAGGATTTATTCGAAGTAGCACAGAAACTGCGGCTTAATGAACGTTACAATTCA
This sequence comes from Yponomeuta sedellus, assembly GCA_934045075.1. NCBI lineage: Eukaryota > Metazoa > Arthropoda > Insecta > Lepidoptera > Yponomeutidae > Yponomeuta > Yponomeuta sedellus. The sequence continues at coordinate 19,827,087 of OW203741.1, read as the reverse complement.
AACTACGAGTAGGTGTTGCGTAGCCCAAAACTAGTTGCGTAGTTTTGGACATGTGGAGAGGATGAAGGAAGAAATATTGACGAAACAAATATATATTGCGTATATGAATGGAAGGGCTGGTAAGGGATGTCCCAGGCGGACACACATGGAACAAATATGGGGATGTATTAGCAAAGGGAAAGATAAAAAAGTACCCAGAACCGGCGTGCGTGCATGCAACGACTTATGAACGTCGATGAAGCGAAGGTGATCTGTGGCAGTCCCTGGTCTCTGCCCACCCCTCTGGGTTACAAGCGTGAGGTTATGTATTTATTGTAGACTTTTAGTCCGGATTTACTTACGGGTGTTGTTATATCCAGTGTGAGACAAGCAACCGACGACGCGAGCTCCGTCTATGCTCACCATGATTAAGCTCTGCGAATCGGAGCGAAACCTGGTCGGACTCTTCCGATATAACAACACCCGTAAGTAAATCCGGACTAAAAGTCTGCAATGTGTTGTGCTTACGAAAGTTTTAGTTCAAAAAAGTTATGTATGTATGTGTATTTTTTCTGATCTAATGCTCATAGGCTCTAAGGGGCAGAACATGGAATGGAAGTAATGTAATTCGTCCTTTTTTACTATTACCAGTGTTTATTAATAAATAATGATTATACTTAAATTATTCTGATTCTGTAGTCTTCTGAAACAGGCCCTAGCAAAACTCAAGCTTAAATTACGTACCGACAAACTTGCACTTCTAGACAGTACCTTCCTTTAACAGCTCTAATGGACAGTTACCGCAGCGCGCTTGTTGTTGCTAGTCGCATAAAACCAGCTCTCTGTGTTAGCTTTTATTCTATTGTGCTGTGAGGTGTAACTATTATGCTGATTTTATACTTCGAATATGGATAGCGAAAAACAAAGTTCTGACTTTGAGATTGACAGTAATTGCGTGGGAAATACATGTTTAGAGGAGAATGGAGTGGTGTTTACACAAAGTAAGTCGAATCTGATGAATGAGGGTAGTTGCAACAATCGACCCGAGAAGCGATATCGCGACATGGACCATAATGAAGTTTGGAATATAGTTGGAAGAAAAGGGAAAATACAAGCACGCGCAGATAGCAATGACAGCGATTTAATCGTACCTGAGGAAAAAATTGAAGTTAGTATTTCATCAAAGGAAAAATTACCAAAACAAATATCTTTGGCTCGAATACTTAAGGAACTAAACATCAAAAATATTACCAAGGTGAAATATCTTAACCATTATAAGGCACTTATACAAGTCAATGACGAAAGCAGCGCTACTAGGCTGATATCCTGTGAAGCATTAATATCCAAAGGATATAGACTTCAGAAGACCTTTGAGATAGGCAAATCATTTGGCATCATCAAAGATATTGACCTTGATTTGACGGATGACCAATTGATGGAGAGTCTTACATCTGATATCCCTATTTTGAGTGTGAGAAGGCAAAGAAGGCGCAATCGTGAGACTAATGAGTGGGAAATGACTGAAGCTGTCCAAGTATGCTTTAGTGGTCAATCCTTGCCGTCATATATATTGACTTATGATACAAGGTTGAAGGTAATACCTTTTGTCTTCCCTGTAACCCAGTGCTCGAATTGTTGGAAGTTTGGGCACATCAATAAAGTCTGTCCCTCGAGAATAAGGTGTCCTAAATGCGGAAAGAATCACGCTAACTGCGAACCCACGAAATTCAAGTGCCCTAACTGTTCTGGTAATCATATGGCATTGGCACGTACTTGCCCATTATACGTCAAAGAGAAACGTCTGCGAGAAATCATGGCTGAATTCAACTGCTCTTACAAAAAAGCTCTTACTATTTATGTCCCACCCACACCTCGAGCGGTAAATTTGGACGACATTCGACATGAATTTCCGCCTTTAGCTCACCGTAATAATGAAACTGAAGAAACACTGTTTGCAGCCCAGCCACATATTGCGCGAACTACTTACGCTCATTCTCTATATACACCAGATAAAAAAACTTCATGTGAAAGCGGAGAGGTAATTAACACGCCAATGTCTGAGAATGAGAAAAAAAGAAAGATAAAGAAAAAGAGACTGCCGAAAACTCATGGTTCGCATTTGGAGGATTTCGATATGAATTCATCGTCAGAAGATTTGCTGGATCGTGAAAATAAACCAGAGGAAGCGACTAGTAAGTCAGACAAAAACAGTCGGCGTAGAAGAGAAAGTTTTACTGAATTATTGACAAAACTGAAAGATCGGGTTTTCTTACAAAGTGGTAGTCTGGAGGAAAAAATTAAGTTATGTGCGAAACTAGTGTTAGAATACATATTGTGTGCTGCGGTGGATTATATATCGGATGTAACATGGTTAAGGCCAATATTCGGTAATAATGGCTAGTACAAATAGAGTTAACCGATTCAACATAATGCAATGGAATGCTCAAAGTGTGCGCCCAAAAAAATCAGAGTTAGAATTGTTGTTGTATCAAGAAAAGGTCCATATATGTATCTTATCTGAAACATGGCTTGAACCGGACAGCACCTTAAGAATAAACGGATACAATATTTTTCGCCAAGATAGGTTGGACTCTTATGGCGGTGTGGCAATAATAGTCCATAATTCAATTAAAGCTCAACAGTTAATTCATAGTATAATGAACCCAGATATTCAGATAGTACACATCAAATTATTTAACTGCAATTCTTTAGAAAATGTAATTTCTGTATATTGCCCATCCTCTGTACACTCAACGCAAAATGATTGGGACTGCGTATTCTCTCTATGCACAAATAGGTCTATTATCGCAGGAGACTTCAATGGTCACCACTCTAATTGGTCAAATAAAACTGATTCAAGAGGGTCGCACTTATTTGAGTGCCTAATAGATAATAATTTCGTGTCTCTTAATGACGGCTCTCCCACACGTATTAAACTTGTCAATGGCAGAGTTCAAAGAAGCTCCCCAGATGTAACATTCGTTTCCACAGACATCGCACTGAGATTTCACTGGAAAGTTTCTAATGAGTCTTTAGGAAGCGACCATCTTGTGGTAATGTTTAGTACAGAGGATAACAACAATGGGCTATTAGATACTTCTTGTAAGAGAAACTATAAAAAAGCTGACTGGGAGAAATATAACTCACATCTAGAACACGTTTTTAATAACAACTTTACATTAAGTCAGGACCCCCAGTTGGATTATAATAGATACATAGATATTATAAATGAAGCGGCTAATAAATTTATACCTAAAATAAAATTTTGTAATAGCCCTATTCGAACCCAACATTTTAGACCTAAACCATATTGGAATGTTAATATTTCTCAAGCAATAGCAGAACGTAGACGGGCCCTGGCTATATTCAGAGGGAACCCTACACCACAAAATTTAGAGATGCTACAACTAAAAGTTTCTGATGCTCAACGTATGATTCGTAAAGCAAAATTCCAAGCCTGGCACGAATTTTGTAACAACATTAATGGTAGTACGGCTGCAAGTGAAATGTGGAGGCGCATGAGATGGCTCAAAGGTTACCGTCAGCAAAGAGTTGAAATAGATTCTCTAGTAGGTGATACACTAATACATAATTTGTGTCCGGATTATGTACCACCTGATTGTCCAGTATTCACATCAAGTAATGACATCTTGGATACAGAAATATCATTATCTGAGCTTGAGCACTGTATTAAATCTAAAGACACTGCTCCAGGAGATGACGGCATCTCATTTTCCATGATGAAGAATTTGCCTTTGATTGGTAAGTCAATTTTAATCCAGTTATACAATAGATTTATGTCACTCGGATTTGTCCCCTATCAATGGAGATCTGTAAAATTAGTGGCTATTCCAAAATGTAATACCAACTCCAATATAAACACTGCTTTCAGACCTATCGCGCTTATGTCTTGCCCATGTAAAGTGTTTCACTCAATAATCAAGAATAAACTTGAATGGTACCTCGAACAAAAGGGCATATTCTCTCAGAATACAGTAGGATTTAGAAAAGCCAGATCATGCTTGGACAGTCTTTCCCTATTAGTCTCCAATATCCAGTTAAACTTTGCAAATAATGAGGTCACATTAGCTTGTTTTATAGATATTGATAGCGCTTATAACAACGTCGACGTAGTTAATCTAGTACAAACCCTCGACAAACTTGAAGTAGGTAAAAGAATATGCCAGTACTTGTTTCAATTCCTTAATTACAGGGTCCTAACTATACATACAGCTGATGATAATAAAATCTCAAGACGCACAGGAAGAGGGTTGGCTCAGGGTGATCCTCTGTCTCCAATCCTTTTCAATGTAGCAACATACAATATTTGTCACTTAGTGCCTAGTATCCATATCTCTCAGTATGCTGATGACTTTGTGATATATAGTTCAGATAAAAAGATTCCAAAGGTAACAGCTGCTATTCAACAAGCTTTGGTAGCCTTATGCAATCTCATCTATGAATTAGGTTTAGACATATCCTCCAGAAAAACGTACATTTGCTTATTTAGCAGAGGCTACAGACAACAAAATATTGAGATCAAAATAAATGGGCAAGTTATCGGGCAAGTTGAAATAGCGAAATACTTAGGAATGTGGCTTGATCGCTCATTGAGGTGGCGTAAACATATTAACGAGTTATACGAAAGAACATCTAGTTTTAGTAAAATTTTTAAGGTGCTGGCCGGATCAAAGTGGGGACTACATCCCAAACATTTAAGAAGGTTATACATTGCTATTATTCGCAGTCGGTTAGATTATGGATCTTTTCTCTATGATAGTGCAGGAAAAAGCCATCTATACAAATTGGACAAAATTCAAAATAGTGTCATGAGAATTATAGGAAGTTTTGTACGATCTACTCCGATACACGTTATGGAGAGCGAGCTGTCACTGCCTCCATTAAGTTTGCGTCGACGATATCTTGCTAGCAAGTTTTGGTTAAAATCTAAGTCCTTTCTAAATAACTCATGCATTGAACTTTTGAATAAGCTATCTCATTCGTGTCAAAACAACCGTTACTGGAATAATAAGAAAATACCTATATTAGTGACGGTGCACAATTCCCTTAATGATAAGCCTATACAGCAGAGTAATCATCTGGAAATGTTTACATTGGAAACTTGGGTGAGCAGAATCGATTTGTCAAGTGTAGTGCATTGTTCAATTACAGGGATTGATAGAGCGAAGACTAATTTTAGCCCTACGGAATTATGTGAAATTGTTAATCAATACCTAGTTGATACATATACAGGATTTTATAAGGTTTTTACTGATGGCTCTAAAGATAGGGGGGGAATAGGAGCTGCCTTCTATGATATTGAGGCAAACATTTCCGCTAAATTCAGGGTTAGTACAGAAATATCAATAATGTTTGTTGAACTGGTGGCATTGGCTGAGGCAATATCTTACTGTGGTAGTGTTAATGTTAGCAAGTGTGTTATCCTTACAGATTCAAAAAGTGCGCTCCAACATGTGGCTCGATGTACCTCTAGTTCTAGAGGTTCGCCGATAGCCTACTCAATTTTACAGATGGTCCTAAACTTTTTTAAATGTAAGAGGGTCATCAAGCTGCAATGGATTCCATCACATGTCGGTATTTACGGAAATGATGAAGCGGACCGATTGGCTAATATTGCAATATCGGATGGCGATCCTACACCCTCCTTACCTTTCTATACAGATCTATTACCTCATGTTAAAATGATTTGTCACACATTGTGGAAGGAGTACTTCGATCATCGGTCACTTACTATGGGAATTTGGTACAGGACTATTCAGTCACACCCAACACGTACTCCTTGGTTTGATTCCACTGACTTGGTAAGACGTGATATTATTACAGCTTTACGATTACGGTCTGGGCACTTGCCTTTAAATAAATTCGCATTTCTAATGAAAAAAACAGAATCGCAAAATTGTACAGAGTGTGGGGTGATTGAAGATGTCTATCACATTTTAGTAGAATGTGTTCGGAATAGTAGTGTAAGAGAGCAGATTTACCAGATATGTGAGACATTTCACGTAGTTGGTGGTTGCAACATCATTCTAGCTTTTCCGGATTCGGAAGAAGCTAGAATGATGTACAAGATGGTTAACTTTGGATTGCGTGCTAGATTACCAACAAATAGATAAGTTTAGAATAAGTTTAGAATAGCAATAATGAGGGTGACATGGTCACTTGTGTACCGAACCCTTTAAATAAATAAAGATTGAAAAAAAAAAAAAAAAAAAACAGCTCTAATGGAAGCTAATTCGGACAACCAATGAAGGTGTGAGCCAAATACATTACCCTCTTTTTACACCCGCAGGCATCAGTCACGTAATGATTCTAATCAATCAATCAAAGCAAAGTATTTTATTTAAAATTTCCCAAAAAGTGACTTATTGAACGTTACAAGTAAAACCAGGGGGCCTAATCTCGCTCATGCGAATTGAAAGCGTAGACTCAAAATATTCGATGGCTAAGACATTTGTCGCGTAAAAGTAAGAAAACTCGACAGAGTCATTAGACATTTATTTTCTAATTTGAATTCAATCTAGCATGGCGTTCAGAATACAGATTTTGGCTGTCACTCGACTTTTTACGTAGAATTCCGAGTCATAAGCCTTAGAGTCGTATACGACCTAATTGCTAATGAAGTGAGAATCGGCTCCCGGGAGCCGATTCTCGCCCATGCAAATTGAAAAGAAATATTTGAAGTATAAAAATATATAATAGGATAAGTCGACAGAGTCATTAGACATTTATTTTCTCATTCGAATTCAATCTAGCATGGCATTCAGAATACAGATATTGGCTGTCGCTCGGCTTTTTACGTAGAATTCCGAGTCATAAGCCTTAGAGTCGTATACGACTTAATTGCTAATGAAGTGAGAATTGGCTCCCCAGTTAAAGAAAGTAAATATAGTATTACTTTTACTGTTTCTTTCGCTTCCATTGTAAAGAAAAAGTACACTAAAACCGTCCGTGATTAGCTGATAGAATGTGCCTATGGCATTAAGTCTGTCTCGTGAGTTTTACCTGTGCGTTTGTAAGTAAGTTAACTATGAGGCTATGATCAGCATTATATTTCTATGTTTATTTGTATATTTGTATAAATATATTTCATAAATATCTTTATATCAACATGAAATCTTATAACATACTCGTTCTGAAGTAAGGAAAACGTTTTGTATAAAATACGTGAGCAACAACAATCAAAGTATTGTCGGTGGCTACAGAGGATATGAAGGAAAGCCGAAGAAACGTGCAATGTACTCGTATAGAAATAAAATTCAAAGTCCTCACTGACCTACTCATCAACGCCCAGCCCAAGCCGTTTGACCTAGAAAGCTGAAATTTTGCACAGAGGGTCTATTTATAATGTAGGCAAGGAATGCAACTGGATTTTTTTAAATTCAACCCCTAAGGTGGCGAAGAGGGTTGCCAGAATTTGTATGGGAGGTACAAAAAAATGTTGTGTAATTTTCGTGAAACTTAAAATAAATACTCTTCAATACAGTTGATTGAGCACGTGTTTCACCGTTTTTCTAAATTTTAGCTCTGAAGGGGGTGAACGGGGTTGCAAAAGAAGTCCACGCGGACGGAGTCGTGGGCAAAAGCTAGTGTTACTGTATTGCTGATATCAATAAATCAATCAATCAACAAGGTTTTATGTGTATAAAACTGCTATTTAATGAACGTTACAAGTAAAACTAGGTGTCCAGTTCAAAACCTTCATCATTTTGAAGAAAAAAATTACCAAAAAACTCAAAACCTAGTCTTTTCATACTTAATTAACAGATTTTACTTATTATTCTAAAACTTCGTACTTATGCATTGAACTGCATTTCACACACATCTTTGATATTGGAACCTTTTTTGACCATTTTTTCTCCAAAATATCGATCAAATTTTAAACGCACACGTAGATTAACTTGTAACGTTTATTAAGCCACAGTTTCTGTACTACTTGGAATAAAACATTTTCATTTCATTCAAATTCAATAATCTGTAATGTCCTAGTAGCATTTTTGGCACAAAGTGTGCTTTGCACGGTGTTTGAACAGCGTATCTGATATAATCTATCTATTATCTATTACATAAGAATGAATATTGAACAAACACGGCCACAACTAGTCACCATTCACTGCCTAACCGGAAATATCCATGATATTGGGACCACACACGACGGCGGACCTATAAAACATGATAAACATCTCCGATAGGCGTTATCTCTACATTTATACATCGCGCGGCTATTAATCGCTAATTTTTGAACTAAAACTTTCGTAAGCACAACACGTTGTAGAGTTTTAGTCCAGATCTACTTACGGTTGTTGTTATATCGGAAGAGTCCGACCAGGTTTCGCTCCGATTCGCAGAGCCTAATCATAAAACCTGGTCGGACTCTTCCGATATAACAACAACCGTAAGTAGATCCGGACTAAACGTCTACAGACGCTAATTTGTTTACATTTTTCGGTAATTAAAGTCTACGCGATCAGGAATTATTTACAAAGAAAATTGACCTACATATAATATGAATAATAACTTCCACAAGACACAATCACGTGACCTGTCCTAAACTAGAACACCCTGTCTACTCGTATGTCATCGTCATCGTCAGGCTATACTAGTCCACTGCTGGACATAGCCCTCCTATAAAGAGCGTCACGTTGAGCTATCATAAAGAAAGAAAGAGAAACATTTATTTCATCAACAATCACACTCACAAAACATCTAAGAAACAAACTTATCGGAGAACAATCAAAGGGTAAGGTAGTAAAGACAATTTAAACAGTTTTGTCGCGGTGTGTTTCCGTTTCCGTTGCTGCAAAAGGCAGCTGACTCAGCAACTTGCTGAGGGTGTGAGCCCTCAGCGCTGGTTTTCAGTCAGTACCTGACTCTCACGAGTGTCCCAGTGCGCGGGTCGGTATGTTGCAATTTAAATACATATCGGTAGTACTGTACAGCAATTTAAATAAATATGTTTATTACAATTTATATATTATAAAATATCCATAAACAATAAAATAAAAAACGAACAATATGAAATTAAGACAGCCGTCCTTGATGCGATCACATAGTCAATTGATAAGTCAAGTTAGTAATGGCGGCGAGAAGTTTGGACAGGATAGGGAAGTCTTTGCTGCTCCAGCAAATCATAGGGGGGTAATGCCCATAATCCCCACGCTGGGAATGCTGTACAATGTAGTTATATATTAAACTAGTCTAATCGCGATTATTTATTAGGTAAAACGTAATTATCTAATTTCCCGACGTTTCGGCAGCGTTACAGTTGAGTCTGCCGAGACCACGGCAACTGTAGCGCTGCCGAAACGTCGGGAAATAAGGTAATTACGTTTTACCTAATAAATAATCGCGATTTGACCCGTTTAATATATAACTATGTATAAGTATCGCGAATATTTTTTTTTTTATTTACTATGGTAACCAGGCAAGAACGTCACAAACATAAAAATACACCTAGACTGAGGCCACTTATACAAATATATAGCGGCTCCCAATGGGAAACGAACCCATGACCGCTGTATTGGTAGCACGCACCCTAACAAATAGACCAAACATGCAGTCTCGTTGATTAAATTATGACCTAAAAACCGCGTAAAGGGAAATTATTGTTGCTGGATGTTTTAAGACATTGAGATCGGTCACATCTCGGCTGGGCAACAAGAGACCCAGGTTCAATTCCCCGTGTGGGCGGGATTCCTATGTTGATAAATGGACAGAAAAATCCATGCTCACTAAAGATAAAAAAAACATAAAGATCAAAGATGAAAGAACATATACGTCGTTGTAAACATGTCATTGTTCACAAAAGACTGACCTAAGTTTTTGTTTTTGTTAAATTTTCTTTTCCAATCTCTTCTTCCAATATGGAGAAAATCCATGTCGCGCAAAGAGCTTTGGAGCAGGCTATGCTAAGTATTTCACTTATCAACCATGTGCAAACTTGAATATTGTGCAAAAGTCCAAAGTCGAAGATATTTTCACTCGTCCTACTGTAATGTAGCCATCTGAGGCACATGATTAGTTGAAGCTGATATCTATAACATATTTTAAACTTTCGCGACTTGTACACATAGAATATTTTCGGGGCTTAATCGCGTAGTAATTTATTGCTATTTTACTTCGACGTTTCCACGACGTTACAGCCATCGTGGTCACGAGAAGACTGATGGTTGCCACCCGTTCGCATCTTCGGCTGATGAGGTTGCAGACTACCCTCAATCAGCTATCACAAAGCACTATTAGGGTTGCGACACACTACACTGACAATGTCAAACGATAAGCCATGCGACTTTTTTCTACTCGAACACACATCTTAATGACCGGATCCCACGTATGCGACAGTTTGAAACCACATTCCCGATTAAAATTTTTGTGTTTCTTAATTTCAACCGCTTCACGCACAATTCGGCTATAATTCGGCTGTAACGTCGTCGAAACGTCGAGGTAAAATAGCAATAAATTACTAAGCGATTAAGCCCCGATAATATTCTAACTATGCTGATATCTATATTACAGACCTAGTCTAGCTTAGATATCAGCTGTAACTAGCTGTAACTAAACCAGAAACCCTCAAAGCGCAATAGAACGGTGAACATCTTCTATCAGAATGTAAGAGGACTTCGAACAAAGGCATTACGGTTTTTATCGCTGCTTGAGTCTTCAGGCGCTGATCTATTTGCCATCACGGAGACTGGACTAAATGCATCATTCGATAATGCAGAGATCACGTTGCCCGGATACACTATTCTGCGGTGCGATCGAGCAGATGGTCGCAAGCACGGTGGAGCATGCCTAGTAGCCACTCCGCGTTTTGAATTACGTCAAGTACGTATGCCAGGTGATATTAACATTGATAAATATAATTTTGAATTAGTGTGTGCAACCGTCCATAGAAATAATCGTTACTTATTTACCTGTTGTGTTATTTACATAGCACCTGGGACTGAGGAGAATGAATACATGGTAATTTTTGAAATGTTAGAAAAACTGTGCATTCGCTTTAGGAATAATTTTATTATAATAGGTGATTTTAACTTGTACTCGTGCCAAGAACCTGTGTTAGCCTATTACGAATATTTTACGTCTTATTGTGAATTCGTTCAGTGTAACAAGGTGGATAACTGTATCGGGCGTCAGTTGGATCTGGTGTTGAGCACTCGCGGTGAGCGCGGCGTCAGCGTGCGCGCGGCCGCTGCCGACGAGGCGCTCACGCCCGTTGACGCCTACCACCCGCCGCTGCATGTCGCTATCGAGCTCCGGCCGCGCGCGATGCCCTCGCCGTCGCTACCCCCGACCCCCCGTGTCAGAACACACAAAGGTACCGCCAAGTTCCCAATACAACTTTAATAAAGCCGACTTCAATTTGCTTTATTATTCTGTAATGGTTGCGGATTGGAGCGAAATATATAATTTGCACGATCCGGATCTGGCTTTGGATTACTTTTACGAGACAATTAATAAAATTTTTGATACTTGTGTGCCAATCAAGAAACAAAGACCAAACTGCGATAGATTTTATCCTGTATGGTACTCATCTGAACTTATTAAAAACATTAAATTAAAATACAATCTTCACAAGCAATATAAAGCAAGTAAGTCTAGTGAGGATTACAGGGTTTTCACTCAATACAGGGCACGAATAAAGGTAGAAACCGAGTTGGCTCATGACAGATATATCGATCGCGTACAAAAACATCTCGCAACAGAACCAAAGGCATTCTGGAATTACATGAAAAGCAAAAAAGGTAATTCGAGCCGGCCCAAATTAATACAAGATGGACGGGTGCTAGAGGCTGAGGAAAGTGCTGCAGAATTTGCGAAATTCTTCCAGTCAGTATACGTAGCGGAGCCCCCCACGCTGAGCGTGGCGGCGGCAAGCGTGACGGCGTCGTCGGGCGGCGCGCGCGCGCATCTCGCGGCTCTGGAACGCGAGACCGTGCTCCGAGCGCTCGCCCGCCTGCCGCCCAAGCGCTCGGCCGGCCCTGACGGAATCCCGCCTTACATATTTAGGGACTGCCGCGCGGTGCTGGTGGAGCCGTTGAGACATATTTTCAACGTCTGCATCAGTAACGCAACCTTTCCAGACCGCTGGAAACTAACACGCGTAGTTCCAGTACCAAAGTGCCGTGATGCTGCAGAGGTTAGTAGTTACCGACCAGTGGCAGTCCTATGTACGCCGGCTAAAGTATTCGAGTCTGCCATCCACAACTGCTTGTATTCCCAAGTAAGTGCCCAATTATCTGATGCACAGCATGGATTCCGTCCAGAGTGGGGAACGACGGGGAACCTGCTGCATCTCATGACGAGGGTGGTGCCAGCAGTGGATGCCGGAGTACAGGTGGATGTAGCTTATTTCGATTTTAGAAAGGCGTTCGACACGGTTGATAATGACGTTCTGCTGTCAAAACTAGCGCGAGCAGGCTGTACGCCGCATACACTTAAGTTCTTTTGCAGTTATTTGCGCAGCAGACGTCAATATGTCGACTGTGCCGGGCATCTGTCAGAGTCGTACTACACCAGGTCGGGTGTCAGCCAAGGTAGCAACTTAGGGCCCCTTCAATTTATCTTAATGATAAACGACTTACCAGAGGTGGTCACAGAGGCAACTTGTCTTCTTTTTGCTGACGACTTGAAACTGGTGAGGGAAATAAAAGATATCGCAGATCAGGACAGACTCCAGGAAGACATTGACAGGGTCGTCGATTGGAGCCGGGAGAACAAATTATATTTTAACGTCTCCAAGTGCTCGGTCATATCGTTTAGCCGTGCCCATTCCCCGCTCCATTACCTATACCGGGCTGAGGGAGAGCCGCTGCAGCGCGTCGCGAAGGTTCGAGACCTGGGCGTCACATTCACGGCAGATTTAAACTTCCGGCAACACGTCGTCGACATATGCAAAAAGGCATTTAGGAACCTGGGGTTTGTCCTGCGGCAGTCGAGCGGATTCTCTAACATCAGTGCGGTACGAGCTCTCTATGGAGCGCTAGTGAGAAGCCACATGGAGAACAGCTCTATGGTATGGTCTCCTCATGAATTAAAATATAAAAATATGCTCGAAAAGATTCAGAATAAATTTCTAAGAGTACTATACAGGAGGATGTACGGAGTGTATCCAGGATACCCATTATTGTATCCGACTCTGTTTGTTATTGGCATGGTTGGATACGATAAGTTGGAAGTGAGACGAGATGTATCTCTTGCGGCATATATATTTCGAGTGCTGCGAGGAATGGTCCACAACCCGGCCGTGTTGGAAGAAGTGCGGCTGAGAGTGCCGGACGAGTTCCGCGCGCGGCGGCGGCGGCCGGCGTTGTTGGCGGTGCCGCGCGCTCGGACCAATCTCTTGCAACAGGCGCCGCTCACGCGGGCGCTGCGAGATCTCAACCGGGTAGCCGATCAGGTGGATTTATTTACTTGTACGCTGAACGAGTTCACAAAAGCCGCTACTCAAATGTTAACTATGTAAAAAAAAAAACTTATTAATATTTATAATTAGGTAATAGTTTGTAATTGTGTGCTTCTATTTGTATTGTTATTGTTCTTTTATTATTCTGTATTGTTAGTTTTGTTCATTGTTGTTATCTTAACTATTGAATTAGGGACTCCCTGTAATGATAGTTAAGTTTGTTGAAAATAAAATAAAAAATAAAAAAAAAATAAAATAACTTTAAATCTGAAACCTCAACGACATCACATCTCCATAAATATTTTAAGTTTAAGAAAACAGTGTAGAGCAATGTAAAAGGTTTCTTCTTCTGCCCAATAAATTTCATTTCATATAGGCACAAGACGCTCTCCGACCAGGTGGGATGACGATCTGCGAAAAACTGTCGGCAGATGCTAGTTGCGGCAAGCTGAAGACAGGGCGCTATGGCACTCATTAGGGGACGGCAAAGTCCAGGAGTGGACTACATAATATAGCCTGAAGAAGAAGGCACAGGTATCATAAACCTTCAATGGAGATGGGCGGGACATTTGGTTAGGCGGGCAGACGGCAGGTTGACTAAGGTAGCTCTGAGTGGTGGCCGAGAATGGGTCAACGTTCGGTGGAAGCCACTAGCTCTTTGGGACGATGAAATTGTGGAAGCGGCTGGGAAACATTGGACGAGACTGGCAAAGGACCGGATGGGTTGGCGTGAATGAGAAGAGACCTACGCCCAATACTGGGCTCTGTCTATGGGCCGATTACATAGACAGATAGAATCTCTGACGTTTTGTCAGACCCCTTACAATTTTGCCCAATGACCTACAAAACTAAGTTGGGATTTATCTTAAATCTTAATAACCAAAGTTTGGCTTCACAGAGTAACTTAATAGATCAAACAACAAAACTAAAGGACCATTCGAAGCATAAGCGTAAACTTTAAAGATTTAAATATTCCTCTTAAATAACTTTTATACTATATTTGCAACTCGTGGCTTAGGTTTCAGAAGGAATAAACATCTTTGTTTAATCTTTGACGAATTTTGTCATAACCAAGAAAACAGCATACCTTAATATTTTTTTATTCGCTACTTAGAGCCTGGGAGATCATCTCATATTTTGTACATTTTTTTACTAACATATGGGTACGGACTTTGTTGTACTATCTAACATTTTAAGATTTAAAAATAAATGATTTTTAATTGAAATTAAATAAAAAAATATTTTTAGTATTTCAGGGGAATTTAAAAATAATGATTTCTTATTATTTGACATTGTGAACGGTAATAACGTTATAATTAACTTTTTAATGTATGATTTGATTAACTATTAAGGATATTCAAATTTTGTGAATCAATCTGTGACATGTATTATTTTGTATCTTAAATGTATATGGATGTATGTAAATGTATATGAGTCTCAGTCTTAAATAAAAACATTTCATTTAATTTCATTCATGTTGCTGTTTTTTCTACGTTCTGGTAGAAATGCTTATGGCATTATGTGTATCGAATTGTACTGCTTATTTAAAAAATGTAAGCGGAATAAAAGTGTCGGTATCAACCTTTGTATGTTGATTTAAGGAGGATTTTAAGACAGTGGCTCCTCCAGTGAAAATCCTCCTTAAATCAACATACAAAGGTTGATACCGACCTTTGTATGTTGATTTAAGGAGGATTTTAAGACAGTGGCGGTCCTTACGGTCAGAAGTTATAGAGCCGCCCATAAGGCGGAGCACAGGGTATCCTAGTTTGGGATACCCTGCGTCTTAGTCATGTAAGTGCTATATATGTGAACAGTTACATATCCAAGACGCAATTCATATAAACGAGCAGCGTCCTGATTATGTAATTTTTCACACATACGTCTGCTTACTTAAACGATATAGTTACTGGTTATTGTTGCACAATTATATGGCTCAATATCATTATCGCATGTCAAATATCCACTGAAATGCGGTGCCCAGTATGTGTGACACATATTACGCCTCGTATATATACGGCAGAAGTAAGTAAACACACCGCTTTCGCACACAGATGTATACCCGTATGTGAAAAGTTACATAATCAAGGCGCAATACAAGTGATGTAAGATAAGATGAGATGAGATGAGATGAGATGAGATGAGATGAGATGAAATGAGATGAGATGAGATGAGATGAGATGAGATAAGATAAAGATTAATATATAACTATGTATGAGTGTCGCGAATCATTAAGAAATACTAAGATAAAGATATTTATTAAGCAACAGACATCGGTGTACGTCTAAAGCTATGCTAATTTACAGGTTGACTTCGATACTAAATATACGTAATTTTCTATGAAATTAGCAACCAAGCTGGGTAGATCCTGTATTAGTATCCTGTGTTGTGTAGTAGTTATTTATTCATTCATTTACAAATAATTTTTCATGAATTTATTTTTTTAAAGTACAAGTGAACCTTCTATTCAACAAGTACAAACTTTAGGTTTGAAATATGATCGCGGACAGACGATAAATTAACTTCTAAAAAACACGCGAGTTAACCGGAAAGACAAATGACGGCAAAAATGGAGCAATTCGATTGAATTCGTAGATGTTACCATTTTTTTTATTGCTATATAGCGTGCTGCTTCGTTGTATCGATTGTCCTGACCGCATTGATTGGGTACAAAAAATACTTTTCTGTTTACGAGCAATATTTTTTTCTAACTAAAGGGGTTTCACACTGTTTAATCTCGGTCTAGCTGTATTTTCTGAGCGGTGGTAGCAGAGCGGTGTATCGTGGATCGGGAGGTCGTGGGTTCGAACCCCGGCATGTACCAATGACTTAGTTTTCTAAGTTATGTACATTTGTGAAATTCTAGCAGCAATACTACTCGCTGACGGTGAAGAAAAACATCGTAAGGAAACCCTAGTGTCTGAGGTGTTAGCGTACCTCAGCGCTTGCTACGTACAATGGCCCAACTATGAGGGTAAGTGCGGAAATCTCAGCTCTAACTAACTAACTAGCTGTATTTTCTATCAATCACAGTATATTTAAACACCTATAATGTTGTTAATAAACTCATAAACTGTGAAGTATAGAACATTACAAATCAAACTAAGCGTTCATTTCGAAATCTAAATCATAGTTGAGAAAAATGCACAAAAATGCTCCAACGGAGTCATTATAGCACAAATCCTTAAAACGCGCGGAAAAACTCTTAGCCTAGTCGAACCGAGTAATTGGATGATTGATTCCAATCACTCGATTCGACTAGGCTACTTAATAATGTTTTTTGAAGCGCTCGAATCGAGTGGTTGAAATCAATCACTTGAGTTAAGTAACAACAGGCGCGGTCAGGTGCAGGGTGGGTGACCGTCCCGTGACTGCCGCTAGTGGCATTTTTGATTGATTGACTGAATGACCGACTGGCTGGCTGGCTGGCTGGCTGGCTGGCTGGCTGGCTGGCTGGCTGGCTGGCTGACTGACTGACTGATTGATTGAAGACGTTTATTCAAATAAAAATCCAAAAAAAAACAGAAGTTGGTTTTTCTGCCAAACTGCATAACAGTTTGTTGACAGATGCTCTTGGTTTCACAAATTAAAGTTTTCTTATGTTTTCTTATTTTGCTTTATCGTGACTAAGCCCGTGCCGGTTGTCATATAAAGGTAGTCTTTAAGCCATGTCAGAGGCCTTATGGGCGGCTTAACAACTTCTTACAGCAAGGTCCATCACTGTCTTACAATCCTCTAGCAACCCGGCCTTGGAGTGTAGTGTGGCCTAACCTTTCTGCAATGTAGGAAAAGACCTGTGTCCCAGCAGTGGCGACATACAAGGAAGGGTTGATACCGATCGATTTTTTAAATCACCCAGACAAGTCCGGTCAGCTACGGTGAATTAGAGGAGACCTTGCTGACCCTAGCAAGAGGCCTATCATGTCCTCAAAAGACTCTAGCATGCCATGGGGTTATATTCACATTCACATTCATATTCGTATTCTTTATTGCTAAATCACATAAATATTCCATAAATTATTTATTATAAAAATATTTTTGTTTTTTTTCGGATTTGCAGTACATTTTATTTTATTTTTTTTTTTTATTTTATTTTATAAAGGAGGAAAAACAGAATTAACAACAAGCACTTAAATACAGTAAACTACTTAGCTTATTAAATTTTGTTAATTCCTAACCATTCCTCACCGCTAGATAAGAGCTTAGTATGCGATAGGAGTAGAATAGGTATATAAAATTCATGAAGACAATCTCTTGATAGGTACTTAAAAAAAATAATAATACAAACAATACAGAGCATCTATACTATGTATACTTAGTAATTTGCAAGAAAAAAAAAATTACGTGAAAGTTGCTGATAGTTTAACTATTACTTTAACTATTAAACTCAATGAGATAAAAATTAAATAATATAAATTTTAGACGCACTTATATCAAAATATGGCTAAGTAGGTAATTATGAGCAAACAATTACACAGCAAAGCATGACTTACAAATTTCTTAAAATTAAAATAAACAACCGCCTGCAACACTGTTTGGAAAGAAAAAATATGTCTACATCTGTGAAGGAAATATTGTAGGTATCACACATTCGATACAATGGTGCTCTCTTACCGGCATTGGTTCTTGTAGTACCTAGCGAAAAAACACGCATGCTTCTTTGAGGCCGGATAGGTACTCTCAGACATATCTTTGCTAGAAGATCGGGGCAGTTTAGCTGTGAGGTGCAGATGCCCCGGAGAACATTCAAGTCAGCCAATGTGCGACGGTCTTTCAGTGACAACATATTATATTTTTCCAATAATTCTGAGTAAGACAGTTTTGGGCCTCTCATTCTAAAGTTAAGGGCACGAAGAAATTTTTTTTGGATCATTTCTAACCTCCTGTTATACACTTCATAGAGAGGATTCCACACAACTGATGCGTACTCGAGGTGTGATCGTACTAGTGATTGATACAGTGTTATGTAGGTTTCGGGTTTCTTAAATTTCTTGCAAATACGCAGTATAAAACCTAACATACGGTATGCTTTATTTACTGCATACTCTATATGCTCATCAAAAAGTAATTTTGAGTCGAAATAGACACCTAAGTCACGAATTGACATTACTCTGTCCAGATTGCACTGACCCAACTGATAAGCATTGCAAATAACGTTACGGCTTCGGGAAAAAGTGATGACTTTACATTTATCATTGGCTAGAGAGATCTTATTATTAACACAGTAATCATAAAACGTATTGAGATCGTGCTGTATCAATGAGCAGTCGGTTGTGCTTTTAATTTGCTTGAATATCTTGAGATCATCAGCGTAAAGAAGATAATTGCTATATTTAAAGCACTCACCGATATCATTCAAAAATATTACAAATAGCAATGGCCCCAAAATTGACCCTTGGGGGACTCCAGAGCTTACAGTAGAGACAGAAGATGTATAGCCATTAATTGTAACTGCTTGAAGTCTACAACACAGGTAAGAGGAAAACCAGCGTAGTAAGTTTCCTTTGATGCCGTTAAAGGAGAGCTTTTTCAAAAGAAGCAAGTGGTCCACTCTATCGAAAGCTTTTCGAAAGTCAGTATAAATAGAGTCAACTGCGATATTTCTGTCTAAAGATTCAAAGATAAAGTTGGAGTAAACTAAGAGGTTTGTTACTGTGGACTTAGATTTAACGAAACCATGCTGATTTGCATCAAGCGACTTTTCCATATAAGAATATAATCTGTCATGAACAAGCTTTTCAAAGCACTTGGCTAATGCAGATAGTATAGACACAGGTCGATAGTTAGTTATAATGTTTCTCGCGCCTGACTTGAAAATCGGTGTAACATGTGCTAATTTCCACTGAGCTGGTACTCTACCTTCTTTTAAACTTTTATTAAATAATATAGTAAGCGGAATACATATATATTTAGCAGTTTTTTTTAAGAGTAGAGGGCTAATTTTGTCATGGCCAGGACCCTTGTTAAAATTAACATTAACAAGGGTCATTAACATTAACAAGGGTCATTAACAAACATTAACTATAAAATTCTGACATTTTAGCGAAAGAAAACGCATCACACTTTTACTACTCCATTGTGTTGCGAGGAAGTTATTATTTTTATTGCTGCCGTGAAATTTTGTGGAGATTATTCAAAAAATGGTGCACAATCACATTTGTAAAAACCTATTTAGAGGCTAAAGATTCCACCCATGCCGGGATTCGGTCTTTAGCACGGGTTAGTGCATTAAAAATAAAAATAGTATAATAAAAGGAGACGGATACACTTTCATACATTCTTGGGCCTGGGTGTAAAAAGGTGAAAGAGATGTCAATTGAGAGCTTATATTATTATATTAGCAAACCATCGCGGAAAATTCTGCGGATTTTGGCAATCTGAGAGCAGAGTTATAAGAGATTTAGTAAAAGTGAGGCTATGCAACAAGCTGACAATGAAACTTATACTAAACTTATCCGTATCCGTACAAGTTAAGCAAGATCGTAAGTCTGTAGAAAGAAAGCACTGGTTGGAGAATTATAATAACAAAAACAACAGCAACCACACTCAAAACGCCCTAAGCGATACGAGAAGACGAGCGATCATAGATTGAGTCAGGGAGCTGTCACGCCTGTCACTGTTAGGTGTTAGCACTCAGATTAAAAATACAGTTGACATAGAGGTGAGTCGTTGGCGAATTATGGGTCAACGAAAACAAACTGCTTTTTTAAAAATCAAAACCAGTTTGAATAGCAGCTATTTGGTCAACTGGTTTTACATCAACGGGCGGCAACGACTTAGCTTGCTGCAAAACGTTGTATCGCGTTGGATCGACGACGAACGAGAACGTGTTGTACTTAAACCAACTGTTATCCCCGTTTTCTGTGTTAAACTAGTCATGTTTTGTGTTTTGTATTCTTATGAAAGATTTATTAAATTGGTAATTTATGTGAATGAAATCTACTTCCCTTCACTCTTTATCAGGGAATCTTTATCAAGTATATCAATTTATCAATAAAATAATATTTTCCATCCAGACAGTCCTAGTCTGGCTGGAAAATATTATTTTATTATTGAAAACATGTTTATCAAAATAATATTTTCCAGCAAACTAAAAGTGGAAGTCGTTGGATCAAGGTCACGCGTGCACGCACGGGGATAACCGCCATGTCCGCCATTCATTCGACTATTTCTGCGCATGTGCGGAGCGGCTTGTCAACGACAAGCCGCTTTGTGCGATTGCGCTACGTTTAACGTTGTCAAGCAAAAGACGTTCTTATATAACCTGTTAGTACCTAATCAAAAAGCGGTTAGTTCGTTGGCAGAATGGAAGTCGCTTTTGAAACCCGTTAGTTGAATCAACGCTCACCTCTAGTTGACAAACACGGGTTAATACATGCAGACTAATCGATGAAAGTAATCGGCATCCTATTTTATTAGGGACATTAACTTATTTTTAAGATTTCTCGTCCTTCAGATTGTGAATTGAGCTCATTTTTTATATTTTATAATAGAAAAATATAACGCTTTTTTTAAACCATATCTCAACTATTTACAATCGGACCCAGAAATCCCCGTCTCCTTTGGGAGCTATACTCGAATTTGTCACTCTTTCGAATTTCTTGAATTTCTCGTTGAATCGTCGAATTGAGAATTTCACTGAGCAGGTAAATACTTGCGTAACTTTCTGTCACGCTCTTTGCTGAGAAATGCGAAGAGATAGCACTACAATTAAGTATTTACTTAGTACAATTCTCAATTGAAAAACCGGCCCTAAGGCTTATATTCAGAAACACAGCGTTGAGCTACACTTAACGTGAACTAAGCTGAACATCGGTTGGGCAATCTCAACGAAGACTCAAGAATTTTGTATTCACAGTCAATATCTCGACTCGAACTCAGCAAAGCCACGGCCCAAGCTAAACTTACTCGAGCGTGTAATCTGTGGTAGAGTTTTTGACGTTACCGGTTGCGATTTGCCAATTCAGGTCTCCATTTCATCCTCAGAGATAGCCCAAATAGCGATAAATCGCTTAAACTGGCAACACTGATTGTGAATACAAAAAAAAGGTTACTTCACAACAGGTTAGATTTCTCAAATTGCCTCCAGGTGTCGCCACTTTCTTCGTCATTGCCACCTTGAGTCTGAGCTAAGTCGCCGAAATCCACTACTCAGTCTCAGCTTAGCTTGCGCTCAATTTTTGGTATCTCAAACTCAATACTCAATACTCAATACTTTATTGCATTCCACAAGTTTCAAGGTTGTTACATTATAACTTAACAGTTATTTGATAAGATCTTTGTGGACCCTGTAGGGCACGCAACATTTTAAAGTGCTATATAAAAGTATGTATTACATTAATTTAAATTTAATTTGATTATTTTTTTACTTCTCGAAGACCGTATGCGAAGGATGACAATTTTGATTTAATTTTTTGTATATGTGCTTTCCAATTAATGTGCTTATCTATAATTAATCCTAACAATGATATATTATCAACTTGTTCTATTTTAAACCCATTAAACGATATATCTATGTTTAATGAGCGTTTTTGATATGGGTGGAAAGTAATAATTTTTGTTTTTTGGAAGTTAATTTCTAAATTGTGTTTATTTAGCCATTCATTCGTGTCAAAAAGCATAGTATGTAATTTTGAATTTATAATTGTGCTATCTTGGCATGATGTGAGCAGAGAGATATCGTCCGCGAATAAAATACATGAGTCGTCCAAAATTTTGGGTAGATCGTTGATATATATTAAAAATAATAAACTACCAATAACACTGCCTTGTGGAATAGATGCATTAACAATTATAGGTTCTGACCTTATCTTTTCAATTTGTTTTAGCTCGTAGTTGAAAAACTCAATTTCTACTGACTGTTCTCGGTCTTTTAAGTAGGAAGCAAGCCATGCGTGTGCTTCTCCACGAACTCCTATGCCATATAGTTTATTCAAAAGGATTTTATTTTGAACTTTGTCGTAAGCCTTCGACATATCGAGCAGCAAACCGACTGCATATTTTTTGTTATTAATTATTTCTAATGCTTCTTGAATAAATTTAAATACTGCTGTTATTGTAGATCTTTTTTTCCGAAAACCATATTGACATTCATCAAATATCTTGAACTTTTCACAGAATGAGTAGATACGGTTAAACATAACTCTTTCGAAAATTTTTGACGCTGTGGGTAACAATGCAATGGGTCGGTAATTGTTAGGGTCAGATTTTTTGTTCTTTTTATGTAATGGTTTTATTAGAGCTACTTTAAGTTTATCTGGGAAGATGCTTTCCTTGAATGATTGATTTATTAACATAGTGAACGGTTCAGTTAGCTCTTTTGCACATTTTTTTATTAAGGATGGGGGAAGCTCATCAAAGCCATGACTATTTTTATCATTTAGGTTCTTGATGATTTTAAAAATTTCTTTTTCTTCTACCGGTTTTAGAAACATTGAATTTTCCGTAGGTTGAATAACGGAATATCCTTTTCGAACGGGTTTCTTAGGGTCTTGTGTGTTGCCTATCGAGGAGAAAAAATTATTAAATAAGTTAGCTATTTGTTTCGGATCTGTAATTCGCGTCTGGTCTAGTTGTAAGGTTATATTATTTTTCTCCTTTTTAAATTTTTTGTTAGTTCTTTCATTTATAATACTCCACATACATTTAGTTTTATTATTAGATTTTTTTATTTTATTTATATATTGCAGTTTTTTTGCAGTTGCGATAGTTTTTTAAGTATCTTTTCGTAGTGTTTATAATATTTGGTTATTATTTCGTTGTTAGCTTGCATTGAAAAAATTTTTAGTAATCTTTTGTTTTGACATGATTGTTTAATACCTATAGTTAGCCAGTGTTTTTTAAATATTTTATTTATTTTGATATTTTGTTTTGGGATTTGTTCATTTAGGATTTGTAGTAGGGTGGCGATAAGAGAATTATAGTTTTCATTAACATTATTATCTTGTTTTATAGTATCATGCCAGTTTATTGATTTTAGCTTAGATTTGAAATTTTCTATATTTTTACTATGAAATAATCTTTTTTTTATGTTCCATTGTATTTGAACGCTCGTGCTAGATGTCTGTAAGGCTAATATTGTTGCGGCGTGGTCAGAAAGTCCAAAATCTTCTACTTTTGTATGTGTTATTCCCTTTTTGAAGTTTGTTAATATTAAATCTATGCATGAAGATATAGATGGAGTTACATGTGTAGGGTGAATTATGTGTTGAAAAAAATTATGTTCCTTCATTAAATTTAAGAAATTATTTGTTTTTGTATTTTTTTGCAATATGTTAATATTAAAGTCACCTCCTAATATTATTTTTAATTTATTGTATTTATTATTTACGTGATGGAGTATTTTTTCTAAATGTTTAAAAAATGTTTCTTCCTCTCTTCCGTTCCAGTACATCGTTACAATCAAAATATTTTCTTCTATTAGTTCAGTAGCACAGACTTCTATAACATATTCTACTGACAAATTAGCTACATCGGTCCTGTCAATGCTTTCGATATGATCTTTGATAATTATGCATGTACCACCACCTCGTTTTAATTCCCTACAAAACTCAACTGTGAATACAAAATATCCCTGAGACTTTCATTTTGACAGTTGGAAGACTCGGACTCACATTGAGCTCACGCTCATAATTGTTTCTGAATATCGACCTAAGTCCCTTCACTCTATTCTTTGACAGTATGCGCGCAGCCTCCCGCCACTTACTTTGCTAAAAGCATCCTTACTGCATTGATATTTTACATTATTTGTTTGCGCTGCGAACAAGGCGAGTTGGTAAACATTTCCAATGTGCATTTTTATTAAATTTGCGCGAACGCCGGATGCATTAGGAACTTCGAAGTGAACTTGTTCACTTTGTTGTGCGACGATGTAAAAAAGTTGGTGAGACTTTTACAACGTAAATGCAAGTCAGAGTTATGACCATACTTCGATTTTCGATGTCAACCCTTTGTATGTCCCCACTGTTGAGGCACGGGTTTTCTGCCGCATCACAGGATGGTTAGGCCATACTCCAAGAAGGGGGCCAAGTCCGGGTTGGTGGAGGATTGTAAGACAGTGGCCGGATTTACTGTCAGAAGCTATCAAACATGGCTTAACGACTGCCATTACGCGACAGCCGGCAGCGAGGGCTTAACGTGCCTTGCTAAGCATGGAAGCGCAAAAAATCCCACGAGCGGTAGTCACAAGATGGTGACATCTAGCATCTGACAAGTATTTTCCACGTGTGGAAACTTAATAATAATCTTACTCTTATTATAGAGTTTCCACACGTGTCCATGATTAAAACAGTGCGGAATCGAACGATGGCATTAAACGTGTTAACAAGCGCGTCAACAGCAATACCGCTAGATCAGTGAGCTAGACAATAATAAGACTTAAGATTGATTATTAATTTATTAGTTTAAACGTACCCACTTCAGTCTACCCGAGACCACGGCACCTGTAACGGTGCCGAAACGTCGGTAAATAAGGTAATTATTATTATTATTAATACGTTTATTGCACTTATGTAAAAAAATACAATGGCAATGTGGCGGACTTAATGCTATAAGCATTTTCTACTAGTCAACCACAGGTGGTGCAAGAAATTAAATGGTAGGCATTCGAAACAAAAGGAAGAAGAAATACTTAGTTAAAATTAGATAAGCACAAAAACTCAATAAGTACATATAATATATAATACATACATACATACATAAACTCACGCCTGTATCCCAGAGGAGTAGGCAGAGACCAGGGACTGCCACTTGCCACGATCCTGACAGATCACCTTCGCTTCATCGACGTTCATAAGTCGTTGCATGCCCGCACGCCGGTTCCGGGTACTTTTTATCTTTCCCTTTGCTAATACATCCCCTATTTGGTCGATGTAAGTCCGTCTGGGACGTCCCTTACCAGCCTTTCCACTCACATTCGCAATATATAATATATAAGTAAATATACACTATTTATACTTATAATACATAATAATTATTTATAAAAAGATATAAATTATATATGAAAAAATATATAATAATAAACTATCACAACATAGGTATTATAAATACGTTTTACCTATTCAATAGTCGTGATTCTTCTTCTTCAGGTTAAATTATGTAGTTCACTGCTGGATATAGCCCTCCCCTAATGAGCGCCATAGCGCCCTGTCTTCAGCTTGCCGCATCCAGCATCTGCCGGCAGTTTTTCGCACATCGTCATCCCACCTGGTCGGAGGACGTCCTACACTACGTTTGCCGAGTCGCGGTATCCACTCAAGAACACGTTTACTCCAACGGTTGTCGGTTCTTCGCGAGATATGGCCAGCCTACGGGTCTAATTATGATATAACTATATAGGTATGAGCACCGCAAATCATTTAGAAATTTTCAAGCGTGGTAATACCCCAAATATAAATATTTCACCTTCAGATGATAAAATCCCGCAACCTACCTGCAACAACAAGAAAAAAAAAATTAATATAAAATTACTACATCAGATTGAAAAACACTTTTTCAAGTCTCACTTAATTAATTTTAAATTTAATCACTTTCAGTAGTAAGCCACGTACGCAACCTTATTGTATAAGTTTAAAGAGACTTAGAAAAGACACCAATTAATTACATTTGAACAAAAAAACCACGTTATTTCTACTGGCCTTCCGCAGTGCGTAATTTCTTTTGATCCGATGACAAAACAAATATACACGACTTGACACAATGAACATTTCATTTCCTTTAGCGGATGATTACTTACACAACTTACGACGAAGGAGCCCACTCAGAAACATATACGCTGAAATCAGGGTGGTATGAAATCCGCGGTTATGTGAGTAGTAAAAAAGATGCTGTCTCTTTAGACTGTAACTTTTACCTAAAATAAGACAAACTATTACTTGTCATATGTTTTTTCGTGTTAAAAAATAGTCTTTCCGAGAATTTACCAACCATTAGTTCAGCCTCTCCATCTATATAATTTCCGGATTGTTGGATTAGCGCAGGTTATATCATTGATGACTATTGTTATTATTTTATAGACTACCAAATAATGATAAATAATAGTTACTGTCTTGCTTACATCATTATGTTGAAAAGCTCTCAGATTCCAGAGCCAGGGCTGACCACCGCAGTTAAGTTATAGAAGATTAAAATTTCAAACCAATTGACCAAGCTAAGTTTCGAGATGGTATGATTTTTTTTTATTTTTAACCTCTGCTAATTGGGCCCAGACGCATGAGCAATAATTCTAACTGACTCGGTCTCACGCGATGGATACTCATAAACACTGTCGACCAAATCATGGCGGGACGACCTCACAGCCTTACCGCCAGGGTCGTAGACGGTGCCGATTACCCAAAGGAGTGGAAAGCTAAAGCAAGAGGTCCTACCATGCCTACCATGCAAGAGGTCTCGGGTTCGAATCCCGGCTAGGGAGAAAAAAAGCCCAGGTCTTGGATGTTTACATGTTTGTGATGTCGTTGTTTCTGGTTCCCACGACACAGGGAATCCTAGTGTGGGGCCAGAAGCAATGTATGTGCTTGTATGTAAATGTTATGTTATGTTAAAGGTGTCCCACTGCTTGGAGATCTATTACCAACAGTGGAACACAAAAATGAGTGGTTATTAAAAATGTTGTTTGATTATCAGTACTGAAGAAACGTGTTTTCATAGATTGTGCGTTATTTACATAGGACTTTATCCATTTAGTTTTCTTACTGCAGTTAAGTGTTTTTGACGCCAACGGCGTTGCCGTTGTTATTTTTTCTATCAAATGAATAGTTCTATTTGTGAGTGCGAGAGGAAATAATGAATCAATTGTGGCCGTTTGAAATGGCAATATAAACGGCGATATTTTTGTAGCGTGCGCCGCGTAAAAACAGAATTGCTGTTTCAGCCAATTGTGAGGCAATATTTTCGAAAGGCAGTTGATACTTTTATCAAATGGAAGAGTCGAGGGGACCAATAAAAAAACCGCACAAGTGCGATGCGGCACTCGCCCACCGAGGGTCCCGTGCGAATTTGTAAGTACTTACAAACTCCTATTTTCCGGGCTTTTCACGAATTTCAAAGAGTATTTTTTGAGGATTTCATTGCAAACGTTTACAGTTTTCAATTTTTTCTCTGTACCTGTAGTAAAAGACGACTTACTTAAAAACCTATTTAGAGGCTAAAAATTTCACCCATGCCGGGATTCGAACCCGCAACCTCTGGCTATCCGTACCAGCGCTCTACCAATTGAGCCAATGGGCGACTCACGGCATCAGTGAAATTTCGAACCTCTACAATATTCTCTGTATTACGTACAGGCAGCGACATCTGACTTCAGCAAATTGCATTACTTACAGCCCCGACTACCTACTTTGCAGTTAGGTTTAACATCGGAACGATATCACTGTACCCACATGATTACACTATTTATATTTTTAATGCACTAACCCGTGCTAAGGAACAAATTTAAAAACCTATTTAGAGGCTAAAAATTTCACCCATGCCGGGATTCGAACCCGCAACCTCTGGCTATCCGTACCAGCGCTCTACCAATTGAGCCAATGGGCGACTCACGGCATCAGTGTTTAAATTCTAAATAGGTTTTTAAATTTGTTCCTTAGCACGGGTTAGTGCATTAAAAATATAAATAGTGTAATGACGACTTACTTGCCAAATTTCATACTAAGTAAATTAGATTAGAGAACGTTGTGGACTGAAAGAGTATGTAGTGACTAGAATTGAGAAAGGAATGTTGCGTTGATTTGGACATGTGGAGAGGATGAAGGAAGAAAGATTGACGAAACAAATATATATTTCGAATGTGAGTGGAAGGGTTGGTAAGGGTCGTCCCAGGCGGACATACATCGACCAGATAGGGGATGTATTAGCAAAGGGAAAGATAAAAAGTACCCGGAACCGGCGTGCGTGCATGCGACGACTTATGAACGTTGATGAAGCGAAGGTGATCTGTCAGGATCGTGGCAAGTGGCAGTCCCAGGTCTGTGCCTACCCCTCTGGGATACTAGCGTGAGGTTATGTATGTAAGTAAGTAAGTAAGTGAGTGAGTGAGTGAGTGAGTGAGTGAGTGAGTGAGTGAGTGAGTGAGTGAGTGAGTGAGTGAGTGAGTGAGTGAGTGAGTGAGTGAGTAAGTAAGTAAATACACTATAATTTTTTATACAATCAGTGACGAAATATTCTTTTTTTCTTGCGGCATAAAGGTTTGTAGCTTTTTTTCGTTAACTTAAAAGTTTACTTTTTAACAGCTTCAAGGGACTGTAAACTCGAGTGTATAGTTTTGATTTCAAGTCGATACCTATGCGTATCTAGGATTAAAGATCTTGACTTACAGACGACGACGAACAGATAACAGTGACATAAGGGTTCTGTTATTTATTTTGAGGTGTGGAACGCTGAAACTGGCCACGTCAAGTGACAGTCCCGTCCGACCGAAATAGCGCAATGTTTCCAATACTCGCGGGACTTCAAATATAACTATTAAAAACTACCAACGTGCAACTAACTCACCGTTAGAGTTCACTTTTTTGTATAGGTCCTATAAATAATTTTTATATAGATAGATAGAGAACATTTTATTGTACATAAAAATGGAAATTACATAGATATTTCTTAACCTAAGAGCACAAACGGCGGCCTTATCACTAAAAGTGATCTCTTCCAGACAACCTTTGGATGGACTGGACTTATACATTGAAGAAGGAAGTAGATGTACAAATATACAAGATTATTACAAAGGTAAAAATGAATAAATGCCTAAACAACAGTATACATATTAATATTTTTACTAAATATTTCATGGGCACTTTTAGAGCATTTATTAGGCAGTTTCAGACAGTTATTTATTTATTTATATGCCCTCACACCTGCACTCTGGAGGAACTAACAGAGGCCAACGCTGGGCAGGCTTGCTCAACAATTATTGGGCAGGAAAAATATAAACTGGTCAAATCGCTAACACGAAAAGAAGAAGAAGAAGTTATTTATGTAAAAACAAAATATTTTTTTTTGTTAACTAACATAATAAAAAGGACAACAAAAATTAAGCGGTTGAGCACAGCTTATTGGCCGTCCGAAAGACAGACCGTATCTGGAATCCAACATTAAGCGCCAAAACAAGACCAAAACTCCTTTAACGGATGTAGATGTATAGAATTGGCGATTGATTCAACGTAACGAAATTATTTAAACAGCGTCCAGTGTCACCTGTACTCACACTAGATGGGTGAAGGAACTACTCGGAGACGTTGCAATGCCTGCGACCTTGTCTTTTAGATGGTGTAGGTTTACACAGTACCTATACCATCCAGACAATTTAGTCAGCCTCGCCCACAGGAAAGACAAGTTAAAAGCGCGGGTTTCTTCACGATGTAAGCGCACAGGCCGCAAAATTTAAGTTGAACTTGGCTGGCCACGTGAGTCGCATGAAAATGAATTGAATCTAATCGAATTGAATTGAACTGAATTGGTTTACTCTTTTCCTCTTTGAGTTCCATCTATCCTCGAAGAGATCGCTTTCAGCGATAAGAGAAGCTAGTAAGATAAGTCAAAGATATACCTGAGATATGTAGGAATTTTAATGATTTTTTTTGGTACCAACAATAAACAGTTCTAAACTAACCTAAACGCAAATTACTACTTTTTGGAAAAGAAAAAAAAATAAACATTGGAAGACACCTTTCCTAAACCATGTAAATACTTACAAATTTGTACGGAACCCTCGATGCGTGAGTCTGACTCGCACTTGACACAAACCACAGCAACAAGAAGTACCCCTTAGGTTTTGATGATAGCAAAAATAATATTTTAGAACGCATAATAACAAAACAGCATTACAGATTTTTTTCCTATCCAAATTATTTAAGAAATTTTTAGTTGTAAACTTCAGAACATAAAAAATATTATTGCTAAAGATTATGTAGATTTTTGTGCGTAAGAAGAAGTCGTAAAGAAGCAATGCAACTCGCTAACTGTGAAAAAAAAAAAACGTTAAGAAACCAAGTACTGAAGAAACCGCCGGAATACGCATATACTCTCTCGTCTCTACTGCATACTGTTTAATCCAGCAACTCCTTCCTACCTCAAAGAGCGCTTTAAGTTCCTTCACTCTTCTCATATCCTTACTCTTCGCTCCTCCCAAAACCTTCTCCTAAAAATCCCTTTCCATCACACCACCTTCTACAGCAGCTCTTTCACCGTGCAAGCAGTCCGTCTCTGGAATAGTCTGCCGGTGGAAGTACAGAGAGCCAAGTCCCTACCCATTTTTAAAACTATGATTAAGGAATACTATCTAGCTAGTGTTATGTAAAACTACTGTTATTTGTAGTACTGTTCTGCAATTGTTGGTATTTTATTTATGTCCTGTACATATATTGTTATGCCTATAAATGTATGTATTTATATAAAATATATATTTTTTATGTCACTTTCATTATTTTCACATTATTTGCAATGTATTAAGGGTTAGTATAATTATTTTCTTAATTAAGCATATTTTATTCAAATGTATCTGAAATATATTGATTTATTTGTACATCTACTTCCTTCTCCAATAAATTGCTCCAGTCCATCCAAAGGTTTTCTGGAAAAGATCACTTTTAGTGATAAGGCCGCCGTCTGTACTCTTAGGTTAAGAAATATCTGTGTAATTTCCTTTTTTATGTACAATAAAGTGTTCTCTATCTCTATCTATCTATCTACTGTTCCAACCAACCGATGTTCAACTACTTCAGCGCTTGAAATTGCCAATCCGCGGTGGGCACGCGTTATGTTTAAGCCCATACTGTCTCTGTCTTTGAGAGAAGGTCTGTGGCCTATAGTAAAGAGTACCTAATAATATAGGCTACATAAAAAAAAAGATTTACTCCTTTGTTCAAAAAAAGTTGGGAAAAGTATTTACTGGCCAAATTGTTACAAGCTCTAAATACAAGGGCTAAAGGAGTTACAAAAAGTAAAAAACAAGTAACTGGCCAGAAACAAAGAAAAAGACTCACAAAAATTATTTCAACCCAAGCCTGTGCTAAAGGGCGGGGCGGCGCCCGTAAACAGTACATCCAACTTGCAGGGCAGCACTTTAACGAAAACAAAAGTGGGGCATTAAAAAATATAGGGGGCCAAGCTGAAAGTGGATTAAAGGGCGGTACGCACTCGGCCGTGGTGGCTCCGTGAAATTGTTCGCGTCCTATTGGGGGAAGAGGTGGGCAATTACACCGCGCGGACCCAAATGCCAACCCAATCATCCGGTGTATACTGCCACGAAGTGCTCGTGGCCTAGCGGAACCGAGTGATTGGAATCAATCACTTGGGTTGAGCAACAGCACGCGCGGTCAGGTACTGGATGTAGACTTTTAGTCCGGATTTACTTACGGGTGTTGTTATATCGGAAAAGTCCGACCAGGTTTCGGACTAAAAGTCTACAATGTGTTGTGCTTACGAAAGTTTTAGGTACTGGATGAGTTACCGCTACCGCTAGTGGAATTATTCCGAGCGCTTCCGTGCTTTGCAAGGCCGTTGGCGCCGGCTGTCATGTAATGGCAGTCGCTAAGCCATGCCACAGGCCTTATAATTCTGAAAGTAAGGCCCGCGACTGCCTTACAATCTGGTGGAGTATGGCGTTACTTTCCTGCGATGGAGGAAGATACGTGGGGACGTACAAGGGTTGATATCAGTTGATAATGAGAAAAACAGCAAATTCCAAAACGTAAAAGTGGATCCGAGCAAACTAACGCTAAAACAGCAAATATACTAAGACCTTTAGAGGACTTCTTGACGGCGCATTGAACCTCTCAGGCAGAGCTTTGTAATGATAACCAAAGAAAAAAGGGCCCGAACGAACTCTCGTAACTAATTTAAAGTTAATTTGGTTATCTGGGGAAATTCGGAGCCGGTAATTTTCGAGTTTGTAGAAAGTTCCAGCGGGGTCTACTCCCTCTACGATAATTTGACAAGTAAACGGTACCTAAATAATTTGTGTTATGCTCTATATAAGTATGGTTATCAAAGAATCACAAAATTCTTAGTCCATTTCCTTTGTACGCTAAATAATAATTAATTTTAATAATTTCAGTATGTAGAGATTTTAGCTAAACTGGCGAGCTTCCATGCACACTTTCATATTTTTAGTAGATATTCTTTTTTTAAATTAGATTAGATAGATACTCTTTATTGCGCACCATAATGTGTGATAAAGTATTATTATAAAGGCAATAAACATATAATTTGTGAATAAAAAAATAAATTAAAAATAATAAATTAAAAATAGTTTGTGAATGTCTATGTTTGTTACTTCTTCAGGTCTAAACCGCTGGAGCGATCTTAATAAAAATTGGTCTGGAGTTAGTTGACACCATAGATGAACACCTAAGTTACGTTTTGCTACGGGAATATAATTTACTACCATGAGGAAATCGGAATCCGCGAGTAACACCGCGGGGCACAGCTAGTAACGCATAAGGTACGAATCATTTCCAAAGAGCAAAATCGAGTAGACGCCCAGCTAATTTTCCATCCAGATATTTGCCCCCACTAATAACAACATGCAAATGACGGCGATGCGATCGCGTAATCAAACTGTACACGCTCAAATTACAGAAAGTATTTTACTAACAGTAAGTGAAAATGAGTTGGCTTTCGTATACTTTTTATAAGTGTAATAAATACAAAACAGACACGCTCACACAACACTCACGCGCTAACGCACGAAAACACACACACACACAAACAACTACACACACACATATACGTACACACACACACACAGCACAAGTCTATAATATAGATAAAATTAACTAAACACATGTAAATTTTACTACGCGTGACGCGTATATCAGTTTTTTTTAACATGTTTTCGCACATCTTTTTTTGCACGATTAGGTATAGTATCCCATTTTAATTTGGTGAAGATCTAATAAAGATTTTGAGATGGAGGACAGAGAACTCTTCAATGGACAGCAGCAAATAATTTAATTTATTTATTTGGAGAAAATACAGCCACAGATAACAAATAATAATGTGTTTTACAATATAATATTAATACGCATATGGTGCAAAAAACATAGCATAAACTTTGTCCCAGGTCAATTTGGTGATGTTCTGATGAAGACTTTCAGAGATGGAAATTGAAAACTTCAAATTATAAGGCACAAAAATAAAGTTAAGTTTTGATGTTACAAACAGTTCATCAAATACTTTTATTTAGTAACTCATTCTCTCGTGTCTGGTGGACATTGTTACGATCGCTCGAATGTCGTTCTTGACGGGTCTAAGCTTCTATTCTACATAGAAATATGGGGTTTTTACTTAAGTGTTAATTCCACTGTCACTTTTTATACAGCCGAAGATTTGGAAGTCTGATGATGACCAGCTCAACAATACCCAGATCTAGGGCACCGTTGCACATAGAAACCCAGAATTAAAGTTGCTACACTAGGTGTATAAATAAATCAATTATAATAAATATTTATGGACATATTACACAGCGCTCGTGGCGCACAAAGCGAAGCGCTACGAAGCGCTCGTGGCCTAGGCGGAAGCGCTCGTGGCCTAGGCGAACCGAGTGATTGGAATCAATTACTTGGCTAAGCAACAACAGGCGCGGTCAGGTACGGGATGGGTGAGCGTCCCGTCACTATCGCTAGTGGCATTTTTCCGAGCGCTTCCGTGCTTCGCAAGGCACGTTAAGCCGTTGGTGCCAGCTGTCATATAATGGCAGTCATATCAGAGGCCTTATGGGCGGCTTGATAACTTCTGACAGTGAGGCCCGGCCACTGTCTCACAATCCTCCACCAACCCGGACTTGGCCCCCGTGGTGGAGTATGGCCTAACCTTCCTGCGATGCAGGAAGAGACCCGTGCCCCAGCAGTGGGGACATATAAGGGTTGATAACGAATATTACACAGATCTCCTTAGCCCTATACTAAGTACCTACAACTTAATGACTTGTTTAAAAACCTATTTAGAGGCTAAAAATTTCACCCATACCGGGATTCGAACCCGCAACCTCTGGCTATCCGTACCAGCGCTCTACCAATTGAGCCAATGGGCGACTCACGGCATCAGTGAAATTTCGAACCTCTTTACAATATTCTCTGTATTACGTACAGACAGCGACATCTGACTTAAGCAAATTGCATTACTTACAGCCCCGACTACCTACTTTGCAGTTAGGTTTAACATCGGAACGATATCACTGTACCCACATGATTACACTATTTTTATTTTTAATGCACTAACCCGTGCTAAGGAACAAATTTAAAAACCTATTTAGAGGCTAAAAATTTCACCCATACCGGGATTCGAACCCGCAACCTCTGGCTATCCGTACCAGCGCTCTACCAATTGAGCCAATGGGCGACTCACGGCATCAGTGAAATTTCGAACCTCTTTACAATATTCTCTGTATTACGTACAGGCAGCGACATCTGACTTAGGCAAATTGCATTACTTACAGCCCCGACTACCTACTTTGCAGTTAGGTTTAACATCGGAACGATATCACTGTACCCACATGATTACACTATTTTTATTTTTAATGCACTAACCCGTGCTAAGGAACAAATTTAAAAACCTATTTAGAGGCTAAAAATTTCACCCATACCGGGATTCGAACCCGCAACCTCTGGCTATCCGTACCAGCGCTCTACCAATTGAGCCAATGGGCGACTCACGGCATCAGTGAAATTTCGAACCTCTTTACAATATTCTCATATAATATTTACGTAATACAGAGAATATTGTAAAGAGGTTCGAAATTTCACTGATGCCGTGAGTCGCCCATTGGCTCAATTGGTAGAGCGCTGGTACGGATAGCCAGAGGTTGCGGGTTCAAATCCCGGTATGGGTGAAATTTTTAGCCTCTAAATAGGTTTTTAAATTTGTTCCTTAGCACGGGTTAGTGCATTAAAAATAAAAATAGTGTAATCATGTGGGTACAGTGATATCGTTCCGATGTTAAACCTAACTGCAAAGTAGGTAGTCGGGGCTGTAAGTAATGCAATTTGCTTAAGTCAGATGTCGCTGTCTGTACGTAATACAGAGAATATTGTAAAGAGGTTCGAAATTTCACTGATGCCGTGAGTCGCCCATTGGCTCAATTGGTAGAGCGCTGGTACGGATAGCCAGAGGTTGCGGGTTCGAATCCCGGTATGGGTGAAATTTTTATAGCCTCTAAATAGGTTTTTAAATTTGTTCCTTAGCACGGGTTAGTGCATTAAAAATAAAAATAGTGTAATAAATGACTTGTGTTATAGGTGCTAACTCGACGATAGCTTTAATACAATAAATACATAGATGTTAAGAAATGTTATTAATTAATACACCCACATCCTATTTTATGATAGCTCCCAATTTCCCGCGCCCTCTTTATCCCTTAAGGTCCTCAAGACGCTCTTTACTTAGCTCCCTTCCATTACACCCTGACTGACTGACATGGCTGGGTACCTAAAAGCGCCGCCTCGCGACGAGAAGCGTAAAACTGTTGCCCTTGGATCGCCGCGCCGTGCGCACGCTTCGAACTTATGTGCTTTTAGCGAAACTAGTGCTTTCCCTGGACTTTCTCCCGACCCTCAACGCTTCCACTGCTTTGTGCTGTGCCTAGTGAACTTGGTGCCATCTGGATACCCTGGATTTACGCTGATGCGCGCTGCTGAATACGTGAGTACCTAGCCAGACAGACCAAACCACTTCTTGCACCCTCTTGTACCGGTTCCTCTTCTGGGAATCCCCCATCCCTTAAAATTTATATTATTAACCCCCTAACGTCTTTTGAGTACATTTCTGGTAGCAGAGCGTGGTTACTTTCCCCTCTTTTTATTTGTTCAACCCTTATTTTTTTTGAGATTTCACCTCTTGCGTTTCGACCAACCCCTATTCCTAATTCATCCCTACTGTTTTCGCGGTTTAATTCCCAGTAGTTTGATTCCTACTGGCGAATATTTGTTGCATACCTATTGTATTCAATTACGTAGATTTTCAAAGTGTCTAAAACTGTGCATCGGCGATAAGAAACCCGTATCCGACCGGTTTCTTCTTTTGTTCTCGTGAAGCGGCCGGCTCGAGTTTTTATCTATTGAATTTGTACTGTATTTTATATGCCTGTTTTGCAAGTGTGACTTCGCTATTGTAATAGTAATAGCATCTTGTTTACGGTGATTTCTACATATTACATCGATTGCGTATTGATTGACTTGTTGTTATCCATACATAATGCCGGATAGGTATGAGAATGTTTTGTTTACTGACACTGACGAATACAGAACGAGTATGGGGACGGTTCGATTCTTCGTGAGTTGGATTACTGCAACCAACGATATCTTGAATACTGCTGATCCAGCTAGACTAATATTTAGACTGGGTGACCTGGAAACAAACTTTACGAAATTTGTTGATTCTTGTAGCCGTTTGTTAGGTGGTCTAGACCCGTCTATTGATGCCCAAGAATCTGAGTATATTCAGACCCAGATGCGGTCTATATGTGACACGGTGGACGGTTTGCGCTTGAAATATTCGGAGCTCAAGCCCAAAGAGCCGGTCCTCCTCACTCCTGTCCCTAATATAACCAATCTCTCCCGGTTGTCAGACGGTCAACCGAGACAAAAATTACCTGATTTGCCAATCCCAAAATTCAGTGGGCGCCCTGATTCGTGGGTCAGTTTTTTGGACCAGTTTGACAGCGTAGTTGACTGTCAACCTGACCTTACCCCTACCCAAAAGCTACATTACCTAGTAGGTGCTCTGAGTGACGAACCCCGTCGTTTAATCCAGCACTTACGCATCGAAGCGGGCAACTATGAGGTTGCGCGTGACCTACTTAAGCGGCGTTACCATAACACGCGTGTCCTCGCTGACACACACATTGCTCAAATTTTACACCTACAAGAAATTAGCCCTAAGCTGACTGGGTTACGTGCCTCCTTTCTTAATCCACTTTTGACAGCGTATAGGTGCCTCGAGCGACTCGGCTTACCTGTAGGGGAATGGTCTTACCTACTAGTGCATATTTCTTTGACCAAACTGCCTTCGGACCTGAAGTCCCGCTTTGAGCGCCGTTATGGGGACAACAAAAGGGACCTGCCTACTTTTGACCAGCTAGTGTCCTTCCTTGAGGACGAATGTAGACACCACGATAATGTTGGAAATACGGCCCTTATTGATAACGATCGTTCCGTATCCGTGCCTACCCCGCATTCTCCTCCTCCGAGGCAGCAGTCACGTGCCCCCATTTACCGCCGCGTTTATTCTGCTACAGTGTCCCCTCCTAAACCTCAAGTCGTAAGCACTTGTGTCATGTGCACCTCCTCCTTGCATTACCTGCGTGAATGTGACCAATTTCTCCGCTTGTCCCCACGTGAACGTTCCTCATTTGTGCGACAGGCCGGTCTTTGCTATCGCTGCTTGGATAAGCATTCGATCGCTATGTGCCCTCGTGACTATCATTGCCGTACTTGCCGTCGTTCGACCCATCACACGCTACTGTGTTTTAATGACTCACGTAACCCTGAATACCCTCGTCGTAACAATGTTACATTCCGTGAGTCTCCTCCGCGCCGCTACTCTCCCACGGAGAATTCACGCTCGTCCTCTCCTCGTATGGGCGGGGGTACCCACCGCAATGCAGGGGGTATCCACCGCATGCCCAGGGCCACTCAATATCATTGCCATTCCAGCCGCCCCTCCTCGCAGTCTCCTGTTCCTGAGTTGGGACAGAACTCCCCATGTTCCCAGACGCCGCCATCTCAACGTCGTTCTTATAATTTACCACCTACCCCTCGTGAGTCTTACGGGACACCGACCTCCACTAGGGCGTACAACCGATCCCCCTCTATTGACCGTCAGCGCCAATGAATAGCTTGCCCTCAGATCCGACCAACCTCTCATATTGTCATTCTTGCCTCGTTAGTCCTTCTCCCTACCGCTTTTATACATGTGCGTTCCGCTTCCGGTTATTATGTCGAAGCGCGGGCACTTTGTGACACCGGTGCCCAAGGCTGTTTGCTAACTACTGATTTAGTAGTAGATAAGCTAAACATGCCAGTGTGTCCCATTTCATCTCCCGTGCGAGGTATTGGTAATGTCGAATCTGTAAGAGTTCGAGGAGGTGTCTCCTTCACATTCAAACCTGCGGAGTCTACATTTCCTGAGATTACCGCCTCGGCTATGGTCCTCGATATTATTGCCGGTATACATCCTGAACTAGAGTTGTCCTCTAGTTTGGTATCATGTGTTTCCTCCTTGCATCTAGCCGATCCTTCTTTTTATAGCCCCGGCCCTATAGATGTGCTCCTAGGTGCTGACGTGTTTGGATCTTTATTGCGTCTAGATTTGCCTGTTTTATACCCCGCTGGTCTCACTGCAGTTCCAACTGTCTTGGGGTATATCCTTTCTGGCCCTATTCCAAATTCAACCCCCCCTGATGCTCCTTTGACAAGTTGAAAGGTTTTGGAAGATAGAAGAACCACCTGAGCCTTCCATTCATCTGGTAGATAATGAATGTGAGCAAATATTTAAATCTACTACTCTACGTGAACCTGATGGTCGCTTCATGGTCCATCTCCCTTTTTTACTCGACCGTCCTCAACTTGGCGACTCGAAGTCCACTGCCCTCAAACGATTTTTTTCCCTTGAGAAACGTCTACAACTAAATCAGGAACTGAAAGAAAAATATGTGTCTTTTATGCGGGAGTACTTAGAACTCGGCCACATGTCGCTTTCCTCCTTCGACCACACTTTTGCGGAGCATTATTTTATTCCTCATCACGGGGTTTTCAAAAGCGGCAATGAATGTAAAATTCGCGTTGTTTTCGACGGAAGCTCCCCTACCTCCTCTGGCGTATCTTTGAACCAGTGTCTCCATTCTGGTCCTAAGTTACAACGAGACATTACCTGCATCCTCCTCAATTTCAGGCGACATGAAGTCGTGTTTGTTGCGGATATCCGAATGATGTTTAGGATGACGTGGGTGCATCCAAAAGACAGAAGATATCAGCTCATATTATGGCGTGAATCTCCCCATCTTCCCTTGTGTACGTATGAGCTTAATACCAATACTTACGGTCTCAGGTCAAGCCCTTTCATTGCCATCCGAGCCCTCCTTGAGTTAGCTGAACAAGAACGGTCCAAATTCCCCCTAGCAGCCTCCGTCTTAGAGAATGACGTTTACGTGGATGATTGTCTTACTGGGGCTGCCTCACTTGATGAAGCCCGTGTCCTCATGAACGAGTTAAATGGCATAATGACATCTGGTGGTTATGAGTTGAGAAAGTGGATCTCAAACCGCCCTGAACTCCTTGCGGACCTACCCACAGAGCACTTGCAAATGCCACATTCTTTTCAAGATCCTGAAAATCCACAAACGATTGCGGTCCTTGGCGTTCAGTATGATCCCGCAGCTGACGTATTTACCTACCGTTTCTCCCCTAACACTGAGACCCAAACTACAAAACGTAAAGTACTATCGCTAATAGCCCGTACCTACGATCCGTGTGGTTGGATCACACCCGTGATTTTCAAAGCCAAGGCTTTTATTCAACGGCTTTGGCTGTCTGGCCTTTCTTGGGATGACCCCTTGACCCCTTCCCTTGCAGCAGAGTGGTGTAAGTTTTCGGAAGACCTAAAAAATGTGAACCGTGTCACCCTTCCACGCCCTATCATGTGTGTCGGTGCCAATTTCTTTTCCCTTCATGGCTTTTGTGATGCCTCTGAAGCAGGTTACGCTGCCGTTGTGTACTTACGTGCAGAAAACTCTTCTGGCTCTTGTTCTATCCACCTGCTTTTGGCAAAAAGTAAAGTCGCTCCTGTTAGAGCTCGTTATACTATTCCCAAGTTGGAGCTTCTTGGAGCAACTCTTCTGTCCAAGATTCTCCATCATGTAGCCTCTTGCTTGCAAAAGTCCATAGTACTGGATGGTATTTACAGCTGGTCAGATAGCCGTGTCGCCTTAGCTTGGATAAAAACACCCATACACCACTTACAGACCTTCGAAGCCAATCGTGTCTCCCAAATACAACATTCACCTACTCCTTCCATTTGGCGACATGTCCCTGGTGACCTCAACCCTGCTGATTGTGCTTCCCGCGGAGTTTCTATTTCCTCCTTGATCAAACACCCACTGTGGTGGTCACCTCCATGGTTAATAAAACCTCCATCTAAATGGCCTGCATCTGAAATCACTACTCCTAGAGATTTACCTGGAATACGCTGTTTGCTTGTGACTGCACCTATTCCATCTCCAGACTCATCATTTATTTTGGACAGATTTAGTTCCCTGCCCAAGCTCGTAGGCGTGATCGGGTATATTTTGCGTTTTGTGAAACGGACTAGACATCCTGAAATTCTTGTTCCTCAACCCTACCTTACGGCGGATGAACGTAAAGAAGCCTTACTTTACCTTGTCAGACAAGTGCAGCTTACCTCCTTTTCCGAAGAATTGGACCTACTCCATCGTGGGGCTCTGCTCCGTTCTCCCCTTCGGCGTCTAACTCCCTTCCTCGATAACCGCGGCCTAATCCGTGTCGGAGGTCGTCTTAGGAACTCGGATCTTCCTTACGATGCCCGGCACCCACTTCTCCTCCCGAAGTCTAGTCATTTTGTCCAGCTTCTTGCGTCACACTATCATGTGAGTAATTCTCACGCTGGTCCTAATGCCCTCTTAGCCCTACTGAACCGTGAATTTTGGATCTTGTCTGCTCGCCGATTGGTAAATCATGTGATATTTAAATGCCTATCCTGTTATCGCTTAAAAGCAGCGGTTACCCAGCCTCCTATGGGCGATTTGCCGAGAGATAGAGTGATTGCAACGAGGCCGTTTGATGGCGTTGGCACAGATTTCGCTGGCCCCTTTTATACCAAAGTTCAAACGTTTAGAAACAGAAAAATTGTAAAATCGTATCTCTGTGTTTTTGTTTGCCTTTCCACTAAAGCCGTCCACTTAGAGGTCGTGTCGGACCTTACTACAGAAGCCTTTATTGCGGCCCTTACCCGTTTTGTTTCTCGTCGTGGCCTGCCTTCCCTTATCCGTTCTGATAACGGTCGGAACTATCTTGGTGCCAATAACTATCTCGGTGACTTGCATGCCTTCCTAGCTGAGCACCAATCAGAATTGGCAAATGAGTCCTCTAAAAGAGGTATCAATTGGGTTTTTGATCCTCCTCTATGTCCTCATTGGGGTGGTATATTTGAAGCGGCTGTTAAGTCAGCGAAGACGCACCTTAAACGGGTTATAGGTGAGACCACTCTGACCTTCGAGGAATTGACCACAGTATTTACGAAAATCGAAGCTGTCCTCAACTCACGCCCTCTATGCCCATTGGCTGCAAGTCCGGATCTGGAAGTCTTAACTCCCGGTCACTTCTTGATTGGGCAACCCTTGGTTGCCGTACCTGAATATCCCTTCAAGGATGTAAAAATTAGTCGCCTTACCCGCTTTCAGTTGGTGCAACAAGTCACTCAGCATTTTTGGTCCCGTTGGCACGCGGAATATTTGTCCACTTTGCAGAGTAGGCATAAGTGGACAACTCCTTCAGATCCTCCTATAGTCGGCGAGCTTGTTCTTCTCAAGGAGGAAAATATCCCCCCTTTACAGTGGCGACGTGGCCGCATCATTAATGTTTACCCCGGTCAGGATAATGTGGTTCGTGTCGTGGATGTACAAACCCCTTCCGGAGTGAAAAAACGCTCTCTAACAAAACTTGTACGTCTTCCCGTAGATAGCGTCCCCTTCACCTCTTTGACGTAAACATTTGTGATGTTTAGGGCGGGGGTTATGTTAAGAAATGTTATTAATTAATACACCCACATCCTATTTTATGATAGCTCCCAATTTCCCGCGCCCTCTTTATCCCTTAAGGTCCTCAAGACGCTCTTTACTTAGCTCCCTTCCATTACACCCTGACTGACTGACATGGCTGGGTACCTAAAAGCGCCGCCTCGCGACGAGAAGCGTAAAACTGTTGCCCTTGGATCGCCGCGCCGTGCGCACGCTTCGAACTTATGTGCTTTTAGCGAAACTAGTGCTTTCCCTGGACTTTCTCCCGACCCTCAACGCTTCCACTGCTTTGTGCTGTGCCTAGTGAACTTGGTGCCATCTGGATACCCTGGATTTACGCTGATGCGCGCTGCTGAATACGTGAGTACCTAGCCAGACAGACCAAACCACTTCTTGCACCCTCTTGTACCGGTTCCTCTTCTGGGAATCCCCCATCCCTTAAAATTTATATTATTAACCCCCTAACGTCTTTTGAGTACAATAGATAACATCCAAGACCCGAGACAAACTAGAAAAGTTCGTTTCCTAGTTTGACCCGGCCGGGGATCGAACCCAAGACCTTCGGTTTTACAGCAGCGTGCCAAACCGCTGCGCTACCGAGGCCGTTAAATAATAAGAGTCAGATGCCCAAGACCATCACCTCGAATGTGGTTCTTGAGAGGTTCTAAGCTTCTATTCTATATAGAAATATGGTGTTTTCACTTAAGTCCTTTAAGTGAAAACCCCTTCACTTAAAGTACTAATTCCACTGACACTTTCTACAGCCGAATATTTGAAAGTCTTATGATGACCAGCTCAAGAACACGGGCATTTAGGGCAATGTTGCCCTAGAAGCCCGGAATTAAAGTTGAAATGTATAGTTTCATTATTACTTATAGAATTGCCTAATAACACCTAGATATAACGTAGCACCTATAAAACTCTTACCCTCATTAACCATAACCGCATAGAACCATACTCGTACCATTAATAGCTGAACACGGCTGGAAGGATGTATGTTTGCGGCGATTTTCCCTGTCTATTATAACACCACAGACATAGTTTCCAAGGAGAAATGAAACATTATTTTTCCAATTCTGAGTGAGAATTGATTATAACTGCTGAGACCGCAAAAACGACCCTCAAAGTCGTACCAGTAAAAGGTGACGCCGCGATAACAATTTCTGACGCAACTCATTGCCATCTGGCAACAAACAGAAGGACTATTTGTTCGTTCGATCGTTTGTTCGTCCGTTCGGTCGTTCGTTCGTTCGTTCGTTTATTCGTCCGTTCGTTCGTTCGTTCGTTCGGTCGTTCGTTCGTTCGTATGTTCGTCGTTTGGTTGGTCGTTCGTTCGTTCGTCGTTCGGTCGGTCGGTCGTTCGTTCGTTCGGTCGGTCGTTCGTTCGTTCGTTCGTTCGTTCGTTCGTTCGGTCGTTCGTTCGTTCGTTCGTTCGTTCGTTTGTTTGTTTGTTCGTTTGTTCGTATGTTTGTTTGTTTGCTATTTTTTTTTGCACGAAATGAAAAGAATATCTTTTAAGAATACAGGATTAACTTAAATTCGTTAGTTATTTTGTCCGCCGTCGTCGAAGAATAGTAGATAAATATGTCTTTGATCAGAGGTAAATACTGTGCTTTTCATTACAAATACAATGAAGGTTTAAACAAAACTCTACTAAAAGTCTTCAAAACTCTACATCTCGAAAAAAGTCGATAAAGATGGCACTTCCCCGCCAATTTTTTTCTGTTTCCGGCAGACCACTATTTACAATATGTTATACTATTACTGATACTCATTATTATTGAACTCGCCTTTTTACAAATACCCGAAGGTCTACAAAAAAAAATCTAATCTAATAAATCACGAACAGTACTGTTTTTCAGAATGCAAAGAAAGTTCCCTCAAATTATGTATTGCAAACGATTTCAAAATCGGAGAGATTTTGAAAGGGGATTTTAATAGTATTTAATAGATATCAGCTGTGGACTACATAATATAGCCTGAAGAAGAAGAAGAAGATGTCAGGTACTATGCCACTTGATCGTTTGTTAATGTTTCTTCCACCAAGAATACAGTAAACGCCAGCCAGCTCACAGTTCCGACGTCCAGAGCTAATCGACGCACCCCTCCATACTTTGTCGCAGGGATGCCAACTTAACAAACGGTTGCTTTTGAAAAGTGAC
Source organism: Yponomeuta sedellus (assembly GCA_934045075.1). Lineage (NCBI taxonomy): Eukaryota > Metazoa > Arthropoda > Insecta > Lepidoptera > Yponomeutidae > Yponomeuta > Yponomeuta sedellus. The sequence continues at coordinate 19,782,785 of OW203741.1, read as the reverse complement.
AACTGCACTTCTGACTGTCCATTTCTTCTTCAAAATGATTAAGATTTGGAAATGGACAACTAGTTTAACTTGTAACGTTCAATAAGTTTCTGTGTAGTTATGAATGAAATACTTTCATTGATTTTATAGATTTTATTAATGACACTATTTTATTGAATACTTTTGATATAATGACATTGACCATTAACCGTTAAAGCAATCGGGGAAACAATATCAATGCAAACCAATGTCAGAATTATCAAACCTAACGTGGTCCAAAATCATGACACGTTATGAGTCTTTTTACTCTGTGCTCTACCAGAGAGAGTCGATTTGGCGATTTTAGATATCGCTCAAAAACAAGTGTCCGGCGGCAGCGGCCAAAGGGAGCTCGCGATAATGAATACGGTTCAGCTTTTGGTAAAAAACTGTTTTAAATTAAAATCAACCTCGAAAAAAAAATATCACATCACACTATTACATCACATTAACTTACACTATAACATTGCATTAAATCACATATTTCATTACATTGCATTGCATTACATTACATTACATTACACTGTTACACTTAATATTATAAAGGCGAAAGTTGCCTAGTGTGTATGTTTGTTACTTCTTCACGTCTAAACGGCTGGAGCAATTTTAATAAAAAAATGTATGGAGTTAGCTGACACCCTGGATTAACACTTTGGCAACGTTTTACTGCGGATAAATATCTTATTCCCTTGGGACAATCGATAAACCGTGGATAACATCGCTGAGCACAGCTAGTTAGAAATAACTAACAATACGACTGTTGAATATTAATTACTAAGCAAGCGGGACTAACTTAGATACCTTGCAACTTTGTATCCAGCCTGCTTTTTAACGCCCTGGAATTTATCCTCACTGCAGGGCACGAGCCCTCTCTCAGGGAAAGAGTATGATCTTAATCCCATCGCGGATTGGATGGATTTTCGAGCGTTGAGGTATGTGAATACATCGGACAATCAGGTTTCCACATGATGTTTTCCTTCACAGTAAGCGAGTGGTATTGCTACTGAAGCGCTCGTGGCCTAGTCGAACCGAGTGGTTGGAAACAATCACTTAAGTCACTCACTCACAATCACTTAAACAACAACAGGCGCGGTCAGGTGTAGGATGGGTGACCATCCCGTGCAACCGCTAGTGGCATTTTTCCGAGCGCTTCCGTGCATCACAAGGCACGTTAAGCCATTAATACCGGCCGTCGCAGCCGTGGGCTGCTGCCGTGTCCCCGGCTGGAGACAAAAAAAAACCCGGGTCTTGGATGTTTACATGTATGTGATGTCGTTGTTTCTAGTTCCCCCGACACAGGGTGTCCTAGTGTGGGGCCAGAAGCAATTCAAATTCAAATTAGATTATTTCAACGTAAAAAAATTACATTCTGTTTGCTGAATGTTAGAGTAAAATTTAAGCCGCTGCCTTCGGGCCGTATTGTAGTGGAGAAAAAGGCAGCGGAAAAAAAAATCCACTATACCAAGCACAATGTGTTGTGTTATGTGTTGAAAAATAAAGATTTTCAAATAGGGAGTGACCCCACCGCACATCATCGAGAGCGCGCAGCAATAAGTCCTCGGCCCTTTTGCGGGGCGTAAATGATTTTTTCGCCGTTGAAAAACTACGAGCCCTCCGTATAAATCATCGCGGGGCCCAAAGCGAGGTGCGCGAAGGAAAAAAATACAGATAGGCTTTTTTTCCTTGGCTGTAACAGAATACCTGCCTACGGGTTAAGTCTTATGTGAAAAATAAAATAAACACAGAAACAGAAAATATATATATTATATTTAGATAAAAACGGAAACAGATGGGAATGGGTGCCAGCTATCAGTCTTCTCGTGACCACGATGACTGTAACTTTGGGGTAAAATAGCAATAAATTACTACGCGATTAAGCCCCGAAAATATTTTTACTATGGGTTCAAGTCGCGAAAGTTTAAAATATGTTAAAAACAGAATAATTAAATTGAAGTGTAAAAGTGTAAAAACAAAAGGTTATTGTTTCCCAAACCGAGGCTTCCAAGCGCTGTGGGTAGTTAGGCTACTTCCAAATTACATAAAGACCTTATAACTAAATTTGCTTATTATTATGTAGGTAACAGTTTTTATCTAAAGACTACGACAATGACATAAGCATTAGGCACGCAATCTACGAGATCTGACATGGCTCGCTCCATAGAAACAAAGAATATAAGATTCCAAATATTTAATAATTCATGGTCATTATCGTTTGATTACGGCGACTAGGTTCATATTTTGGAGAGCTTTGATTGTCTACAATACAGGGTCGCCATAATGTAGGCAACTGGCAATATATTTAAAAAAAAATTGTTCCTTAATTGCATTGTATTCTTTTTGTTGCACTAACCCGAGCTAAGGACAATTTTTAAAAACCTATTTAAGCCGCTACTTGCCCATTAGCTCAGTTGGGAGAGCACTGGCACGGTTAGCTAGAGGTCGCGTTCGAGTCCAGGCATGGGTGGAATTTTTGGCTTCTAAATAGGTCCTTGATAGCAACACACTATTCATGCAAACATTAACGTTATCGTTATCAACCCTTGTATGTCCCCACTGCTGGGGCACGGGTCTCTTCCTACATCGCAGGAAGGTTAGGCCATACTCCACCACGGGGGCCAAGTCCGGGTTGGTGGAGGATTGTAAGACAGTGGCGGGCTTACTGTCAGAAGTTATCAAGCCGCCCATAAGGCCTCTGACATGGCTTAACGACTGCCATTATATGACAGCCGGCCCCAACGGCTTAACGTGCCTTGCGAAGCACGGAAGCGCTCGGAAAAATGTCACTAGCGGTAGTCACGGGACGCTCACCCATCCCGTACCTGACCGCGCCTGTTGTTGCTTAACCAAGTAATTGATTGCAATCACTCGGTTCGCCTAGGCCACGAGCGCTTCGCAAACATTTATGTGCAAAGAAATATTAATTTAATTTTTTCATTTAACTTACAAGCTTAAAATTTTTATGCCACAGAAAGACCGTCCGAAGTGGCCGATTTCAATTCGAATTTCATAGCGCTAACCGTTCCTCAAATATGAGTCTTAACAGAAAACCCACGGACAGCAGAGTGATCTCCAAAATTTTGCCTTTCGGGTTACATAACATAACATTTACATACAGGCACATACATTGCTTCTGGCCCCACACTAGGATACCCTGTGTCGTGGAAACCAGAGACAGCGACATCACAAACATGTAAACATCCTAGACCTGGGTTTTTTTTTGTCTCCAGCCGGGGACACGGTAGCAGCCGACGGCAACGACGGTCGACGGTAGCCGGTATTAATAGCTTCACGTGCAATACGAAGCACGGAAGCGCTCGGAAAGTGCCACTGGCGGTCACCCATCTACACCTGACCGCGCCTGTTGTTGCTTAACTGGGGTTTTTTGTCCCCAGCCGGGTTCGAACTCGGGACCTCCCAGATGCGCTACCACTGCGCCACAGAGGTCGTTAGATTACATACAGATTTTGTCCCTTTGGGTCCTTTTGTCGAAATGGCGATCCTTCTGTTGGATTTATGTGATGCTTTGTGCGCCACAGGTCGCTATTACGCGGTAAGTACGTAAGGGATTTATGTGAATAGACTTTTTGGCGCGACTGCGTTTTGTTTAACAGGAGTGCGGAATGATGGACTCTTTTCGGCGGTACCCGCTTTCGCCGGTATATTTAAGGCTTCTCTGGACAATATTCAGGTGGCTTACTCGCCAATTGGCGAAACTGTCACTACTCTATTAATTCAAAGGGGTGTTACTTACAAAAGCATGATTCGAAATCGAGGAGGGTCGAGAGGGCCTAAACTCCACCATGGGGGCCAAGTCCGGGTTGATGGAGGATTGTAATGTGTTGTGTGTTTCTGTTGATGTAATAAATGATTTTTTTCTTCTTCTTCTCATCTCTACTCGAAAATCCTAGAACCCCATCGACCATCGTTTCTTCGGAATATATGTATGTGACCAGCCCACTGCCGCTTTAGCTGACTCATCCTATAGGCTATGCCACTCACCTTAATTCTTCGACGGATTGTTTTGTTACTGGTGATCTATCCATCAATCCATCAATCAACTCCGAGCATAGCCCGTCCTAAAGTACGCTGAGCGACTTTGAATCACCAGAATAATCTTGCCGTCAGTGTCCTGAACGTTTCAGCTCAACCATGTATATTAAGACAGATATTTTAAAGATCTACCACGAACTGACCTCATCGCGGCAAAATATGACTGTAGCTATTAAAATATAGATAAAACTTATGTCCGAGAGAGCGATATAAATAAATATAATCCGCAGCCGCGGAAGCATCCAAAATACATTTCCCCGCAGCAGTTTCGAATATCTTTCTCCAATTTATATGTTGCTGAAAAAGGCAGTAAAACTCTTATTTATTGGTGCCCCAGCTTTGTATACGGCGATGCGATATGATTTCTAGATGGGAAGCCGTAACTTTATTACACGCTGTAGGTAGCTAAAATCGATATCGGAGTCCGTGAACCATGTAGACAACTTTGAATTGCTTACATTTTCTTTCTGAAGAAGTGTTGCAAGTTTGCGAGGCTTAGTCACATGTTATGTTTGTACTAGCGACCTGTGGCACAGGTCTCTTCTTGCATAGCAGGAAGGTTAGGCCAAACTCCACCACGGGGGGCAAGTCCGGGTTGATGGAGGATTGTAATTCAGTGACGGGCTTTACCGTTAAATGTTATCAAGCCGCCGATAAGGCCTTTGATATGGCTTAACGACTGCCATTATATGAAAGTCAGCTCCAATAGCTTAGCGTGCCTTGCAAAGCACGGAAGAGCTCGGAAAAATGCCACTAGTGAGATGGTCACCCATTCAGCACTGCGTCTATTGTTGTTTAAACTGTTAAGCAATAACAGGCGCTACAGCTGCGCCACAGAGGGCGTCACTTCTGAGGAATGGCCTCTGTGGCGCAGTGGTAGCGCATCTGCTTACCATGCAAGAGGTTTCGGGATGTTTACATATTTGTGATGTCGTGGTTTCGTTGCCAACACACAGGGTATCCAAGTGTGGGGCCAAAAGCAGTGTATGTGCCTGTATGTAAATGTAATGGTAACTGCTCGCTTTCTCTGGGCTACGAGCGCTTCATTATAAATGTTATATTTTTCTTTCTTTCCATTTAATATAAATATATTAATATTTACAACTTCAACATAGAACAACACAACATACTGTGATACAAAACTAGCAAACGTATCTTTAGGAGTTTTTAGCCTCTAAATAGGGTTTTGAAATGGTCCTTAGCACAGGTTAATTTATTTAAAAAGAATATAAAAACGTATCTTACTATTCTTCTGTATGCCCTGATGTAGGACACAGGGTATCCTAGTGTGGGGCCAGAAGCAATGAATGTGCCTGTATGTAAATGTTACGTTCATGTTATGTTATTGTTTTCTTAGTGCCTCTCCATTAGTGACGGTTGGCAGTCAACTCTTTCCAGTAGTATTTCTTAATGGTTATACAGGGTGTCTCATTCAAATCGGTCAGTATGGGAAAGTCTAAAACTATAAGACGTACGAAGATCGGTTCTGAGGAACCATGTCATCGATTTTAATAAAAAGAAAAACTGCAGTCATACATTTATAAAAACATCTGTACTCTTTTCGGGAATCGAACTCGGTTGTTTAGAAAAAAAAACCTACACTATTTCTATTTAGATATCGATTGTGTAGGTCTTAAGCAGTAAATATCTGTATGAAACATGATGTCTAAAATGAATAAAATGCATTGTTTTCACATACTTTAATTTATTTTAGTAGGTGCTCGAAGTTACCGCCGACTTTTTCAATACAATATTCAACACGTTTAGGTAACGATCTTACGATTGCATTTTGTATAAAAACAATGCATTTTATTCATTTTAGACATCATGATTCATACAGACATTTACTGCTTAAGACCTACACAATCGATAACTAAATAGACATAGTGTAGGTTTTTTTTCAAAACAACCGGGTTCGATTCCCGAATGGAGTACAGATGTTTTTTAAAATGTGTGAATGCAGTTTTTCTTTTTATTAAAATCGATGACATGGTTCCTGAGAACAGATCTTCGTATGTCTTATAGTTTCAGACTTTCCCACACTGACCGATTTGAATGAGACACCCTGTATACAAAACGGCTCTAATCGTGAAAATATATTAGATAAAACGTAATTACCTTAATTCCAGAAGCAGGCGGGTACAGCAAATCATTATAACTCTTTCCAATGTCCACAACTTACTATTCCAGAAGTATTGGCAGTCAAGGATAATTATTACAAATCTAAATGTCACATGTCAAGGCCACTTGTATAAATCAATTTACTTAAACAATCAAACCTATGCCCTTTGAGTTAAATAACGATGACTGGCGACTAACTAGACAAACGCGGAAATTAGGGGATACAAATACAAAACAAAATTATCATTCTGACGACAAAAATACAGCATTAGATGTTACAAGCAGAAGGGTACATTATGAAGATGTTACAGTTTTTTATGGCAGAGTTTTTACTACGAATCTAATTTACTGAAGTCTCCGTAATAGGTTATACTTGTATTGTGAAGAACGATTGCTTTACCAATGGTTATATATAGTTGTAGACGGTATATTTGATTTCCATATTTATCTTTTGTATGAGAATTCAACATTATGCTTACAGTTGCTATGTTTTAAACAAACAACATGATATAATAGATATATACATACATACATAACCTCACGCCTATATCCCAGAGGGGTAAGCAGAGACCAGAGACTGCCACTTGCCACGATCCTGACAGATTACCTTCGCTTCATCAACGTTCTTAAGTCGTTGCATGCACGCACGCTGGCTCCGGGTACTTTATAGACATATAATCAATTCCAATCCAGTTTTACCTGTCATCTGAAGTTTTTATAAGCACAGTGGCACACATAAAAAGCTCAACATTTCATTTTTACTTGTAAGCAAGTTTCACGTAGAGACGATTTTTATGTGTTTTAAAACGCTCCTTAGTTTGTGCTGAGAGGGGCTTAATATGACTGGGTTGAGGTTAGAACTTTACGACGATGTAAAATTATGAAGCTGAGTTATCTTTCTGTCTCGAACGTAAACGTGGGTAATGGCTGGTCGAATATAGAGACACGATAAAATGCAAGTAACTTCGCGGAACTTACTTATTCAGACTGAACGTGGTTTATTTATCATTAACCAGAGTTTTATCGGTGAATGACACCATGAGAGAATTATTGATAAAATAGAGGATTTTCGAACGAATCAAACGAACGAATGGAAATCGATTTAAGTCCTAGGATGTCGATACTACGTTCTCGGCTGTATGGTTTGAAAAATTGTTACAGATATTAGGATATGTACGTAATACAGAGAATATTGTAAAGAGGTTCGAAATTTCACTGACGCCGGTGAGTCGCCCATTGGCTCAGTTTGAAAGAGCGCTGGCACGGATAGCCAGAGGTCGCGGGTTCGAATCCCAGCATGGGTGGAATTTTCAGCCTCTAAATAGGTTTTTAAAATTGCCCTTAGCACGGGTTAGTGCATTAAAAACAATAAAGATATTATGATTTTGGTCGTTTACATTTTGAAAAAACGTATTATGAAACTAATTATGATTTTTATTCCATTGGTGGCGCTAGTAAGCATCCTGAAGCGCCTTAAACGAACTCTTATGAATTCTGATGATAAGATAAGAATATTCTTTACAAGGGCTGCTACTTATGTATGCGGAATAGAAAAAATAAACAAATGTATATGGCTAAATATGCTTTTATTGTTTTACAAAGTAATCTCCACTATGATCGATGCACTTTTGCATTCGATGAAACCAATTTGTAAAACACTTTTTCCACTCTGAGGTATCTCCAAAACGTGCTGTTTGATCGCATCTACGGCATCTTCACGGGTCGAAAATCGTTGACCAAGTAATTTATTCTTTACATTTGGGAATAAATAGAAATCATTGGGAGCCAAATCAGGGCTGTACGGTGGATGACCCATCAATTCTATTTTTTGACCATCCAAAAATGTAGTTGTTTCCTGAGATATATGACAGCTGGCTTTGTCATGGTGAAGTATGATTCTGCGTCGCTGCTTGTTTTGGCGTATTTCTACAAGTACTTCCGGCAAACAAATGGTCGTGTACCACTCCGAATTAACCGTTCTGCGATTCTCCAGTGGTATTGTAGCCACATGGCCATTAATACCAAAAAAGCAGGCCACCATTTGCTTTAGTGCTTTTTGCACGAGCCACTTTCGGAGGATTCGGCTCATTTTGAAACACCCAAACTGTTGATTGTTGTTTAGTTCCGGGATTGTACGCGTAGATCCAGGATTCGTGACCTCTGTAGATATTATAAACAGATTTTGAGTCGCCTCCGTTGAATTTTTTTAAGGTTTTCTTGCACCATACGACGCGAGCATCTTTTTTTTCCTGAGTTAAGTTGTGCGGGATCCAATGCGAACAAATTTTTTTACAGACAAATGTTCATGTAATATCCTATGAATGATCGTCATACATATGCCCAGAATAGGTTCTATCTCGCGATACGTAACATGGCGGTCTTGCATTATTAGTTTTCGCACAGCTTCAATATTTTGTGGCACAACCACCGATTTCGGGCGACCTTCTTTAACTTCGTCCGTGAGCTTACTGCGCCCGCGATTAAACTCACTATGCCCGGTTTCTGAGGTCCATTTAAACCCAGTTTATCTATTCCATAACGTTATTGATTCAATAACTAGACATTTTACGTTTCTGAACACCTATGCAAAAGATAAACTTGGTTTAAACTTCGTTCAACTTAACCGCCCGGATTTTGTCGTTTATCGAATCTATAACTTTATTTGACGTTTCAAGTGACATTAGACAGTTTAGGTTATTTTACATAAATTGTATTTCCCCTGTGAAAAACAACCAGTCTTGTTATTTTTATCTTGTTAGCACTATATTTTCATCTTAAATAATAGTTTGTTAGTATGGAGTACACTAGTTCATTAAATTCGGAAGTGATGGAGCTTGTTGCGTGCGCAAGCTTTTTTCTTGCCTTCTACTGTCGTTCCATCAGTTTTTTTTATCATCAATGATCGAAGCAAACTCTTTAGCTATTTCGATAAGCAATAACTTTTCTCGTTCCGTAAAGTTCTTGCTCCGTTTTCAGGGATCCTTTGTAGGTTCCATTATATCAATAGATACATACGTGCAGCAAGAAGGAAGAATAGATTAACACACAATTATGTAAAGTATGGACAAGTACCTACCTAGGAACTGATCACAAATGTAAATGGAACTGATAAACAAAATTGCCGCACAAAACTAACATCTGACTTTTTTTTTCTTGTAAGTGGTTAAGATACATTATTGGTTTAGGTTGTGAAAAATATTTCTCATCTATTAAAAAAAAATCTTACTGTAAGTTGATATAAAACTAATATTTTAATTATTTTATGTATGAAAAGCCTGAATCTACAGTAAAATACAGATGAAATGCGTATGTTAAGAGTAGGCTTCAAAATAGTCCCATCTAATGGCGGAATGGTGAACTACTTATCGGTTCGATAACTATACGACCGTCCTGCGTGTACTCAGAAACGCATTGACAATTAACTGACGTTTATTGAACTTATAACTTTATTGATTCTATAGCTAGTGAACCATTAACTGTGAACCTCAGAAACCGGGCATAAACCAGTGATACACAGTCGTTTTTGATGGAGCTTTATCACCAAAAGTCGAAATTAATTGACCTACGCACTGTTTTTGCGTTAAACCACGTCGAAAATCGTAATAAATCATAGCACGAATATTTTCACGAGTGAGTTCCATTTTTTCAGCGATACGATATTTTTACTTTCACTTTACTATAAACATTTTAGTGTTATAATGTTACACGCTGGATGATTTAGTTGGTAGTCCTCACATCCTTCAACAACTTTATCGTGGAGGCGTTACGTGGCAACACGTAAATAAAGTGTTGGCCATATTTTATCACGGAATCTCTCGGTGAACGTAAAATCAGTATTTTCTGAACTTATTGGATAGAGACTCGTTATTCTTATAAATTATAACAAGAAACTACTAGGCGGATAAGCAATGGTATTTTTTCGAATACAAACTATTTGATAATGGGAGCACATTCCATTGGTCCCACAGAGATTTGACTGTTCAAATCTCTATGGGACCAAGCCTTTACCCGCTTAGCGTCCAACTTATACATTCTCCAATTCAAAACACCTTTAAAGTACAAAACGTACTTCCAGAATACAGCGGGCAAATATTATTATGCCAGTAGTGTCATGAAGAACCAGTAACATAAAATATGGCCGTTTGAACAGCACTGTATCAACAGTGATATTTAGTTTGAGTATATTTCGGATTTTCATCAAAATTGTTTGAAACAAACAGTTCACTTCGTTCCACTGTAAAATAATAAAATAGGCATATTTGTCTCACACTCACAGTCACTCAGTCCGTCATAAAATTTCAGCTGGAATTCAGCGGACATAACAAATTCACTCGGTTTACAGAGACTTAATATGATTAACAAATGGGTATTATTTCAGTTTGTGTACTGTTACTTGTTAATTACTGTTGGTTGTTTAATGTTTCAAAGTTGCTTTAGATAGACCTTCACTTAGTTGGCACTAGTTCAAAGTGTTCAGAGTGCTCAGTGCGAGTTTTTCAACTACTCGATCGCGTTAACGTAAACTCATATTTCTATGGCATCGAGGAAGCGCCACCTAGCGACAAGTATGGAAATTAAAATTGCTGAGTGCGAGTTGTAATGGTTAACGTTGAGAAGTGAACACGTTTACTAGCCAAAACACGAATAAACGCGAGTGCGAGTTGTACTGTAACAGCGTTTTGCCAGTTCGAACGGATAACTCACACTCACTACTCAATACTCGATTAACGCGGTAGTAAAGTTATTCGATTGGATCTGTCAAACTCGCACTAAGCACTCTGTAAAGGAAGCAGTAATAGAACCTGAAAATAATGACTCTGCAGTATAAATGTTCAACCCTCCAAACAGAAAGCGCTGTTCGAGTGTATAGACTACAGAATGTCATTTAAAAATTATCCTATTTTAGTGACTAGATATTCGACCACATTATCATCAAATTTTAATGTGTGTTTCGTGTATGAGTTTTTTAGTGTTAACTTCAAACAAATATTTTGATGTGTTTTGTGTACGAATAAAACGTTATCTTATCTTCGATATCAACCTTGCATATCCCCACTGCTGGGGCACGGGTCTCTTCCTGCATCGCAGAAAGGTTAGGCCTTACTCCACAACGGGGGCCAAGACCGGGTTGGTGGAGGATTGTAAAGACAGTGGCGGGCCTTACTGTCAGAAGTTATCAAACCGCCCATAAGGTCTCTGACATGGCCTAACGACTGCCATAACGTGACAGCCGCCACCAACGGCTTAACGTGCCTTGCGAAGCACGGAAGAGCTCGGAAAAATCGCTATATATTTGTTTCGTCAATCTTTCTTCCTTTATCCTTCCTTTATCCACAAACTGTTGAACTTCTAGCAAATAGACATAGACATAACTATCAAATTTGCAAAATCAGAGGTCGCGGGTTCGAGTCCCGACATGGGTGGAATTTTTAGCCTCTAAATAGGTTTTGAAAAATTTGCAAATGTCAAAAAAGCAACGAGAAACGTATTACATGTGAATGTCATAAAATGACAATCCGTGAGGTCAATCAATAATTAAACTTGGTTTGTAAAAGCGTAAAACATACATGATTTTTTTATACATTTCATAATGAGAAAAAAAAATACATTGAGTATTTTTTTGTGCTAAATTCAGCAAAATAAGCTATAAAACTCAAAAAGCTACGATATTCTAAACCGCATAAGCTTCTTAGCTTGTTGACTTTTATGAATTATGAATTCGTCATACGAATAAAAACACCGTCCGATAAGCAATTTTTTAGTTTGTGTTTAAACGCGTACTCACTTCTAATTGCCTCCGGAAGTCGTGATACAAAGAAGATATCAGCAGTATTCAAATATAATTCGAACTGTGTTTGTTCACAAATGTATCGCGTCGACGGATGATTGGTGGAGCCATTCGGCTCGTAATTGCTGTCGGTATGATGATGGCGGTACATGGAGCTAATACGTACAAATGAGGTACACCATAGAGCGGTGGTAGCGAGCGGTGTAGAACGCCGGCTTCTCAATCGGGAGGTCATGGGTTCGAACCCCGGCATGTACCAATGACTTTGTTTTCTATGTTACGTACATTTGTGAAATTATAGTAGCAATACTACTCACTGACGGTGAAGGAAAATATCGTAAGGAAACCCTAGTGTCTGAGGTGTTAGCGTACCTCTGCGCTTGCTACGTACAATGGCCCAACTATGAGGCTAGGTGCGGAAATCTCAGATCTAACTAAACAACTACGAGTAACTATGAGGTACACCATGCAGTTTAGGTGGTCTAAAAGACAAAGAAAAATTTACGTGCTTTATCAATAGCTATCGCATCTTAGTTTATAATTAGTAATACATATTTAGATATGATGTAAATAATTATTGTAAATAAAATTGTTCAATAAACTTCCATGTTAGCTATCGAGTAAGCTAGTGTGCTTTGAAACAAAGGAATTTTCGTAAATATCTCGATACAAACATAAATCTGTGAGAATCATTAGGAGCCAATCAGTGTGCCATTGTTCTCATAGCTGGAGAGATAGTAGGTACGTAATACAAAGAATATTGTTAAGAGGTTCGAAATTTCACTGATGCCGGTGAGTCGCCCATTAGCTCAGTTGGGAGAGCGCTGGCACAGTTAGCCACAGGTCGTGGGTTTGAGTCCCGGCATGGGGGGAATTTTTAGTCTCTAAATAGTTTTTTAAAATTGTCCCTAGCACGGGTTAGTGCATTAAAACAATATAATTATTTCTCAGTTGTTTTATAAGAAGTTAATCTGACTGTTTTAGCGTGATGTACGACTTTGTGCATCTAAAATTGGGTTTACAGCAGGAAATTATATAATTAAAAAAGACACAATAATAGTAGTTGTAAAAAAAAATAGGCTGCATAGGCGCCCTTCAAATAAAGGAAAAAAAAAACTAAAAACAACAAATGAAATCAAAAACATGAATAAGTAAAACCCTCTATAATAATTTTTCATCTCTAATACTCGTAATGGAAAAAGTCACATATCTTATTTTACGTATTAAGTCTATTTAATTTCAAAATGACAAGCAGCCTATGCCGATATTTCTAATTGTACCAAAGTCATCACGTCTTGACACGAAATGAACAACTATATGTTTTTATCTTTAATTTTGATTTCTTTGTCGAGTGCCTAGTGCGAGTTTGACAGATCCAATCGAATAACTTTACTACCGCGTTAATCGAGCATTGAGTAGTGAGTATGAGTAAGTTAACCGTTCGAACTGGCAAAACGCTATCACAGTACAACTCGCACTCGCGTTTATTCGTGTTTTGGCTGGTAAACGTGTTCACTTCTCAACGTAAACCATTACAACTCGCACTCAGCAATTTTAATTTCCATACTTGTTGCTAGGTGGCGCTTCCTCGATGCCATAGAAATATGAGTTTACGTTAACGCGATCGAGTAGTTAAAAACTCGCACTGAGCACTCTGAACACTTTGAACTAGTGCCAACTAAGTGAAGGTCTATCTAAAGCAACTTTGAAACATTAAACAACCAACAGTAATTAACAAGTAACAGTACACAAACTGAAATAATACCCATTTGTTAATCATATTAAGTCTCTGTAAACCGAGTGAATTTGTTATGTCCGCTGAATTCCAGCTGAAATTTTATGACGGACTGAGTGACTGTGAGTGTGAGACAAATATGCCTTTTTTATTATTTTATAGTGGAACGAAGTGAACTGTTTGTTTCAAACAATTTTGATGAAAATCCGAAATATACTCAAACTAAATATCACTGTTGATACAGTGCTGTTCAAACGGCCATATTTTATGTTACTGGTTCTTTATGACACTACTGGCACAATAATATTAGGGGTTAAAGTATGAAATTGCCGTTTTATTGCAATAGGTTCTTTGAATTGACATAGAATCTTCATGGTTTGAGGTTTTCGAATGAAACTTTTTTCAAATGGTTTCTATGATGTTCTTTTTTTAAAGAATGTGAAACATTTGAATATCGACTTTCAATTGCGTTTCTTTCTGCAGATCAGTCAAATCATGAGGCACCCATTTTTCGTATTTTTTTATTTTATTGATTTGACGTAAGTGAGTCAATATTGTAGGTAAGGTAACGTTAAACCATGCCGCTAATTCCTGGGTAGTTTGACTAGGATCGGCTTCCACTATCTCTCTTAATTCATCGTTATTCACCTGTGCGGGCGGTCTTCCTCGTGGCTCGTTCTTTAAGTCGAAATTTCCATCACGAAAGCGTTTAAACCAAAATCGCACGGTGCGTTCATTAGTAGACCCCTCTCCAAACGCAGCATTGATATTGCGGGCTGTTTCTGCCGCGTTAGTTCCGCGTCGGAACTCGTATTCAAAAATGACTCGAATTTTCGCAGTATCCATCTTTCTTGTCTAAATTGAATAACAAAAACAATTGAAAGTCGATATTCAAATGTTTCACATTTTTTAAAAAAAGAACATCATAGAAACCATTTGAAAAAAGTTTCATTCGAAAACCTCAAACCATGAAGATTCTATGTCAATTCAAAGAACCTATTGCAATAAAACGGCAATTTCATACTTTAACCCCTATTATTTGCCCGCTGTATTCTGGAAGTACGTTTTGTACTTTAAAGGTGTTTTGAATTGGAGAATGTATGAGTTGGACGCTAAGCGGGTAAAGGCTTGGTCCCATAAAGATTTGAACAGTCAAATCTCTGTGGGATCAATGGAATGTGCTCCCATTATCAAATAGTTTGTATTCGAAAAAATACCATTGCTTATCCGCCTAGTAGTTTCTTGTTATAATTTATAACAATAACGATGGCAATATCTTTTATTTATTCACAATGTTTTTGACCCTCCAATAATAATATCTCAGGTCTGATATTACCTAAAACTTTTTAATGATAACAATCGATCGATCGATATCAACCCTTCTATGTCCCCACTGCTGGCGCACGGGTCTCTTCATCAATAATAAAATTATTATGATCTGATAGCTAGTAGTTTGGGAACACTATAAGACAATTGATGGAAACACGCGTTTGAAGATTCAAATTTAATAAAAACAAAGCACAATTTCAATATCAGTACAGACAGATTTTAGCAACAGTGACAACGGGGGTGACAATATATAAAAAAGAGCATCTTTAGACAGGAAGTCACCAATTAATAAATATAAAAAGGTCGCTCTGCAGCCAGACGCCAACAAATGTATTATTAATTATAACTATTATTTCATTTCTTCCTTCACGCAAAATAGGCTCATTTGCAGTCGAGTTGCGGAAACCCAAGCCGTCAGCAATATCAATATTTCATTTCTAAATTCGGGAGGTATCGAATCCCGGCATATACCAAAAAGTTTGTTTTTTAAGTTAGGGCTCATGCAGACGAACGGCGCGTTAGCGCGTGCTGTCGACGCGCTAACGGCTGCCGTCGACTGCCGTCAATTGGCTCGTGCTGTTCGTCTGCATGAGCCCTTACACTTGTGAAGTGTCAAGTAATGCCGTTCTTAGCATTCCATATTTAGGTAATAATTACGGCTGAGAGATCCTATCCCGAATCAAAACCTCACCCAATAATTACCTAAAATAGACTTAATCTATTTAATTTATAGCTTTTCCAATTAAGTCCGGAGGTCGATCGCGCAGGTTGTTTGACTGCGCGACAATATTGAGACACAAAACAAAAAACACAGAAGATACATTCAAGAGCAAAATAAAAAATAAATCCTTTACATTTGATTGGCAGCGACATATTCGATTCGATATCACCCCTTGTATGTCCCCACTGCTGGGACACGGGTCTCTTCCTGCATCGCAGGAAGGTTAAGCCATACTCCATCACGGAGGCCAAGTCCGGGTTGGTGGAGGATTGCAAGACAGTGGCGGGCCTTACTGTCAGAAGTTATCAAGCCGCCCATAAGGCCTCTGACATGGCTTAACGACCGCTATCACATGAGAGCCGGCACCAACTCTTTTTGCTCGCTCGGAAAAATGCCACTAGCGGTTGTCAGGGGACGGACTTGCGATGATTTAACCCATCGACATTGTGATCACTCAATGTCGCGACATTCGATGTGGCGTACCATCGCTTTAACTACCGTTCAGCGCACCGTTTTCGCTGTCGCGGCGTTAGATGTAACAACTTTCGGTATCATTTAGGGAACCCGGACACCCATCCTTCACCTGACCGCGCATGTTGTTGCTTATCTCAAGTGATCGATTCCACTCGATGGAGTCGAATCGATTCACTCGGTTCGACTAGCCCACGAGCGCTTTTATAAGTTACTTACCACATGGACAGTTTTTCAATGCACCAACAAAAATGGAGCCGCCATTGAGTCTTTCTGAGCCTTTCAGCTTGACAAGTCCCACCTTGTTTATCCAAGTCTGTTTGTACACCAGCAATAATCATAGCGCGGGCCGATGTGCAGATAACGAAATTGCGGGTATTCGATTAAAATTTTGTT
Organism: Yponomeuta sedellus; assembly: GCA_934045075.1. Lineage (NCBI taxonomy): Eukaryota > Metazoa > Arthropoda > Insecta > Lepidoptera > Yponomeutidae > Yponomeuta > Yponomeuta sedellus. Next base: position 19,766,156 of record OW203741.1, on the reverse strand, counting down.
TGCCCCGGGCGAATGGGACACTAATGGGGGTGGTGTTTGCTGGTGATTATCTGATAATGGCAGTTCGATTGTGTAGGAGGGATAGAACAATGAGGGGTTCGGAGGAAATTGTTATTGTTATTTACGAGCTGAGCCCTTTACTTCGTTTGCGTGAGATATGGGTAAGAAGTTTTTTTTTTCTCTTAAGTTCTTACAATTTGTGTTACTGTAGTTTCTGTGTACAATCTATCTACAATGTTTTCAAACACAGTTGGAGAAAAGTGTTCGAGAAGATTTATCACGATTTTTTTGGCGATCAAAATAATCTAACCCGTACCTAGGATTAAAGTTTAAATAGAGCTTAAAAAGAATGTTGTTAATCACTAGACTCTCGATTGCAGAAATAAAATCAAATACAAACGAAGCAAAGCTCTTCTTATATGCCAACAAGATTTTTGTCAGTCTGATCTGTGCTCTGATATAAACGTATTTACAGAGTAAATGTACTTAATGGACATTGATAAACGATTTTACGGAGATTTTATATTGGTTTACATAAAAGTGGAGAATTTTGATTTCTTAATTATTCGCGATACTCATACATAGTTATATATTAAACGAGTCTAATTGCGATTATTGGTTTCAAGCTTTCAAGTACGTGGAATCTAGTAAATACTAAGTAAATACAAATCACACGCCTTATCACCGGACCTGTCCGTGGGCGTAGTGAGTATTGTGTGTTGGTCAGCTGTGAAAAACTAAAAGTGACTACCCAAAATAATTGACTGCACTCCCCACTTTAGTCTACTCGAGACCACAGCAACTGTAACGCTGCCAAAAAGTCGGGAAATAAAGTAATTACATTTTATGCCACACCTGGCAATAAAGTGGCTTTTTCCGCACGCTGCGCGTACGGTAAAAGCCGCTTTCTGGCCAAGTGTAGACATAAAAAGATGTACACAACACAGGAGGTAATAAAGAAAGCTCTCGATCGCATATTTACGTCCCTCGCTTGCAGCTCGGGCCGCAAACTTCTGCGATCTCGGCCTTTCTTTATATTACCACCCTAGTTGTGTAATGTACTATTACCTTATATTCTTTTTTCTTTAATGCACTAACCCGTGCTAAGGACAATTTCAAAAACCTATTTAGAGGCTAAAAACGTAATACGTAATACAGAGAATATTAAAAAGAGCTTCGCAATTTCACTGATGCCGGTAAGTGGCCCATAAGCTCAGTTGGAAAGAGCGCTGGCACGGATATCCGGAGGTCGCGGGTTCGAGTCCCGGCATGGGTGGAGTTTTAGCCTCTAAATAGTTTTCTACATTTTACCTTATAAATAATCGCGATGAGATCGGTTTATCGATCGGCTGGGAACCCGCATGCCCAGCGTGGGGATTTTGGGCATTACCTCCCAATGATGGCACAACCTTGCGCTCATTAGGGGAGGGCTATGTCCAGCAGCTGTGTGGCCTAGAGAAAAGCACCAACCCAAATCTTCCCGCGGGTGTCGTAAAATGCGACTAAGGGACACAAACCGGAGGGTGGGCAGCAGTGCAATTCCACTGAACTGCGATCCTCAACCCGCATGCCCAGCGTGGGGATTATGGGCATTACCCCTTATGATAGCACAACGTGGCGCTCTTTAGGGGAGGGCTATGTCCAGCAGCTGTGTGGTGTCGGCCTAGAGAATAGCACCAACCCAATTCTTCCCGCGGGTGTCGTAAAAGGCGACTAAGGAACACAAACCGGAGGGTGGGCAGCAGTGCAATTCCACCGAACTGCGATCCCCAACCCGCATGCCCAGCGTGGGGATTATGGGCATTACCCCTTATGATAGCATAACGTGGCGCTCTTTAGGGGAGGGCTATATCCAGCAGTGGACTAGTATAGCCTGACGACGACGACGACGATGTCCAGCAGTGGACTTATATAAGATAAGATAAGAATATTCTTTATTGTATACCGGAAAATTGATACAGAACAGCAGATACAGAAGATAAGATACAATTGGCGGCCTTATTGCTAATAGCAATTAGTGGTATATAGCCTAAAGAAGAAGATATGTTTAATGTAAACCTATAGAGAAATTTTGTTAATACGTATCTTAAGAACGTTATCAACCCTTGTATGTCCCCACTGCTGGGGCACGGGTCTCTTCCTGCATCGCAGGAAGGTTAGGCCATACTCCACCACGGGGGCCAAGTCCGGGTTGGTGGAGGATTGTAAGACAGTGGCGGGCCTTACTGTCAGAAGTTATCAAGCCACCCATAAGGCCTCTGACATGGCTTAACGACTGCCATTATATGACAGCCGGCACCAACGGCTTTACGTGCCTTGCGAAGCACGGAAGCGCTCGGAAAAACGCCACTAGCGGTAGTCACGGGACTCTCACCCATCCCGTACCTGACCGCGCCTGTTGTTGCTTAACCAAGTGATTGATTCCAATCACTCGGTTCGCCTAGGCCACGAGCGCTTCTATCTTAAGAACGCTAGACTTCTATCTGGAAGCAGTTTATACAGCCTATAAACGTCCCACAGCACCACAGACCTTCTCTCAGAGAGAGAAAGTTTTGGCTTAATTACCACTAGTGCCCACCGGGGATTGGCATTGGATAGCATTCGGGGCTGTTTTAGTGGTATATTTTAGCCATAAATAGGGCCTTTATTTTATAGTCTCGAAACAGTCAGCAACCGTTCATAAACAGAAACAACTAATTCTTGAAACAACCAATTCCATTTATTCCAAACCGTGTCAGGATGAAAGAAAAAGAAAGAAAGAGAAACATTTATTGCTACAACAGTCACACACACAAAACATCTAACAAATACGAAACAAACTTATCGGAGAGCAATCAAAGGGTAAGTTAGTACAGACAATTTAAGCAGTTTTGTCGCGGTGTGTTTCCGTTGCTGCAAAAGGCAGCCGACTTAGCATTTTGCTGAGGGTGTGAGCCCTCAGCGCTGGTTTTCAGTCAGTACCTGAGTATAATTCACGTATGAGTAGGTAAACATAACTTTTCGTGCCTCCAACATCTGTTTCGGCTATAAAACCTAATTGGCTCCAGATTATTTCCTGAGCCTGGTCCGTGGAAACAATAGACATCTCCGAAATCAGCCTTCAAAATTTCATCTCGAAACTAACTTTGTCAAAGTGGAATGAGCCGACATCATAAAGTAAGCGCGTTAGAAGTACAATTCCACATTATTCCATTGCACATTTGCACAAAATGTCTCAGTCTGAGTGTTTTTGATTTTCCATTATGTCCTTGCCTAGTTACCATAGCACAGGTTATCCTAGTTGGGACCTGTTCCTTCATTATGTAACTTTTCACGTGTACATCTGAGTGGGAAAACGGAATATCTAATAGACTTTGTCGTACAATTATGTTGCTCAATATCACTGTCACGTATTTTATATTCACTAAAATGCGAATAACTATCTTAATTCATACCCCAATGATTCAGTAGGAACTCCGGAAAACTTACTGTTCCAAGTCCAATATTTTCCTCATAATTTTTTGGACAACAAGAAGAAAAATTTCTTTAAAATCTACGTAGTTTTAGAAGACTTGAAGTAACTGTTACCTCCAGGGCTTAGGAATTGAAAAGTTTCTGAATTGAAAATTTCGCTGAGTAAATACTTAATTGTAGTGCAGTCTATACAAATTTCTCAGCAAAGTGCATAATAGAACGTTACCTAAGTGTTTACTTAGTGAAATTCTTAATTTAGAAACCGGCCTTTTACACCTCAGATCTAGACCGCAGAGATACGTAAATATTCCACTTTCGCACACAGATGTACGGGTGAAAAGTTACATAATCAAGGTGCAGGATAACTGATTGTGTTACTTGAAAATTACTATTATTTTTATATTTGAAGCGTCCTTCTGGCCCATTTTACTCGTCCTCGAGATCCCACTTGCCTAAACAATGTTTCAACAACGCCTTCAAACTGGGGACAAGTCGATGAACCGACTCTACGAGCTGCCAACCGTTAATTTGTAAGAGATAATTAATTACAAATAGTACAACACTGTCGCTAGTTAATCGAGGCTTCCGGGAATTGCAATGAAGTTTTCAGAGACATGCTTGAGCGATGTGAGTCTAGCAAGGAAAGTGCATAGCCTTGCCGTAAGTGACTAGCATTGTGATCGCATCATAATCATTATTTTATTTTATTTCAGTGTGTTCGTTCGTTCGTTATCGTTATCAACCCTTGTATGGCCCACTGCTGGGCACGGGTCTCTTTCTGCATCGCAGGAAGGTTAGCCGGGTTGGTGGAGGATTGTAAGACAGTGGCGGGCCTTACTGTCAGAAGTTATCAAGCGCACATAAGGCCTCTGACATGGCTTAACGACTGCCATTATGTGAATAGCCGGTATCAACGGCTTAAGCCGTTGCGAAGCACGGAGGTATGTAATATTTTATTTTCATTTGTATTTATTAATTTGTATTTTTAGTAATTTTGTTTATTTATTCATTCATCTATAGGAAAGAGCGGGTGATCGTGTTCTTCCTCTATAAAGGGAAATTTCCCGTTATATTTATGGTATGTCATGAAACACTTTGATTGCGTGATGCAGGAATGTTGCAGCTTCTAGTGCGCGCGCAGAGTTGACATGTGCTCGCCACACATCTATCTTTTTATTAAACTTTATATCTATTGGTATGGACGTATGACTTTATTTTCTAAGATATGTTTATTTGTAAAGTTATAGTAGCTCGCTGACTGTGAAGGAAAACGTCGTGAGGACTCCTGAGTCTCTGAGGTGTAAAAATACCTCAGCAGAATTTTTTTCAAATTCACTTGAAATTGCGAATGCGCGGTGGGCACGCTCAGTAATTAAGCCCATACTCTCTCTCTCTCTCTCTCTCTCTCTGAGAGAAGCCCTGTGCCCTGAAGCGTGACGTTTATAGGGAACATAAAAAAAAAGTTTTTTAGAGATTGAATTTGCAAAGTGTCTGTACAATTTTTCAATGACGTAAAGTATTACGATCCATGGCCGTGAACTAAACGTAAAACAACTAGGAATTATATACAATTAACGCCAAAAACGGCCGTTTTTGGTTTAAATGCTATATAGTCACAGGTTCGGTTTTTTTTACATTACTACATGTAAAATATTTTTTTATTGATGGCGCTACTTTGCCCGCTGATTCCCCTTAAATACATGTGCTCATACGTAAAAAGATCATACGTAGTTAAGTTTTAAACGGGTCTAATTGCGATTAAAAATAGATTTAGGTAAAACGTAATCACCTTAATTCCCATTCGCCGCGACCACGGACAGACTGAAGTGGCGAGTACAGTCCATTATTTAAGAAATAAATTATTCATGAGTTCTAAAGTTCTTAGAATCAGATTTATTAAATCTGTGATTACGTTTTTTTTGTTGTACAATGCTGGCGCCCCTCTTCACCTCCCCCGCGGACACCCGAGAGCGGGATTCACTTTTTGATTGCGACATTGAGACAAAACGCATTTTGACTTCTCCTTTATAATTTTAATTATGTAACAGTTAATTCTTTAACCACGAAACAACAATCTTCACTACAGACTATAGTGTGATCAGCGGTTTTAGAGTGTTTTCAGAAACATGAATAAGACTGCAAATCTTTAGCGTAAATGCATTTCAGTTTACAATCGCCTCGCGAACGATAATAATTTGTTGTCGGCAATACTAGTGGGGTACAATATATAAATCAAAACATTCACGACCGTCAACAGAAGCTAAATAACAAGCGGGGTACACTAACTGCAGTCTCTACTCTTGATTAAGCGCTCGTGGCCTAGTGGAACCGAGTGATTGGAATCGATCACTAGGGTTAAGCAACAACAGGCGTAGTCAGGTGCTGGATGGGTGACCATCCCGTGACTACCGCTAGTAGCAGTTTTCCCTAGCGCTTCCGTTCTTCGCAAGGTACGCTGAGCCGCTGGTACTGACTGTCATGTAATGACAGTCCTTATGCCATATCGGAGGCCTTATGGGCGGCTTGATAACTTCTGACAGTAAGGCCCGTGAGACAGTCTTACAGTCCTCCATCAACCTGGACTTGGCCCCCGTGGTAGAGTATAGCCTAACCATCTTGCTTTGCAGGAAGAGACCCATCCCCTAGCAGTAGGGACACATAGAGGGTTGATATCATGTTCTGTACTTCCACCCTTGGTTGCCTCTGCACATAGATAGATAGAGAACAATTTATTGTACATAAAAAAGGAAATTACACAGGTATTTCTTAACCTAAGAGTACAGACGGCAGCCTCACATATTGACTTGTTTTTCTTGTGGGCTACGCTGACTTAGCTGTCAAGATTGTATAGGTGCTGGGCCAGCCTACTCAATCTTAAACAATGTCCTTGTTAGCGTATTGGCAATGAAATTTTTTTCGGTTTTCTTTTAGTAAGATAGTGTTTCCATCTTAGATTGGCGATTTTAAGATCTGAGTTATATGTACAGTACTACACATAAAAGTCTTCTTCGTTCGCGCAGACTAGGAAGAAGTGTAACGAAAGTACCCGAAGCTATAAGTACATCAACATGATCTTTAACCGATACGGTTAAGGTGCAGAATTGATTGCCGCAGTAGCGCCACCTAATATTGCCAAACGAATAGTCACCTGTATGGATGACGTTGAATCAACCAATAGCAACAAAGGCGCGCGGCCTGCCATAAAATGAAACTATCTGATTGGTCGATCAACTTGCCGCACATCCAAAATTTGCGCAGGTACATCCGCGAGACTTATTTCTTGTGTAGCACTGTACACTTATTTAAATGCAATCATCATTTAAGCCTATTACAGTCCACTGCTGGACATAAGCCATCCCCAGGGTGCGCCAATGCAATAAATTCAATAAATCTATAATATAAAAATGAATCGCTGAATGTGTTGGTAAGCGCAAATCTCGAGAGCAGCTGAACCGATTTCGCTGATTCTTTTTTTAGAATATTTTCTGAAGTACGAGGATGGTTCTTACGGAGAGAAAAATAAGGAATCGGTAGTTAGGCGGTACGAAGTTCGCTGGGTCAGCTAGTTAATAATGAAAATAATAATATTTGGAACATTCACAAATTATATCCTTTTATGTACAGTTTTCTAAACCACCACATACAAAATCATCTAGAGTAGTCCCCTATAAAGTAACAGTAGGGCGTGTGTAATCAGATAATCAGCTCGATGTCTGTGTTGGTCGACAAATGCAAATGACTATTTGGTCGGCAATATGAGGCTTTGAAGAGAATAGATAATGCCAGGCATTTGACTGCACCGAACTACTATTTTATCAGTTTTGTTGAAAGTAGATTATTTGATGTTTTGCAGTGTAATTTGTGCACGTCAGTAGGTAGTCTTATTTGTTACTGCGTCACCGTTTGTCCAATCTTTGTTTGGAAAATCAACAATCAGAGAAACTCAGAAAGAGAATATGAATTCTTTTACGTTGAAGTAATAGTACATTTGTAGAGACATTATAATTTGTATATTCTCTCACAAGTATTTGTGTCCGTGGTGGTGTGTTCGTGTCTTGTTTCTGCTTGAAAAAGTGGGAAGGATAACCGCATGATGCTTGTGCGATTTTTTGCAGAATTAAGCAAAGTAATTTTCAAAAACCTATTTAGAGGCTAAAAATTTCACCCACGCCGGGATTCGAACCCGCAACCTCTGGCTATCCGTACCAGCGCTCTACCAATTGAGCCAATGGGCGACTCACGGCATCAGTGAAATTTCAAACCCGGGATTCGAATCCGCAACCTTTTCGAACGCAGAGGTTGCGGGTTCGAATCCCGGCATGGGTGAAATTTTTAGCCTCTAAATAAGTTTTTTAAATTTGTCCTTAGCACGGGTTAGTGCATTGAAAATCAAAAATAAAAATAGTATATTTTTTTAAATCAATTGAAGTGAAGTACGGAAGGTATATCTGTTCTGCAATTTAAATTTTAATATCTTTTATATCATAGAAAACACATAAGACAAATAAATTAAAGTAAATATTATAAAATAGCTAGTTCTATCTACGAACTATTTATTACGTTTGGCTGTATGGCTCATTCTCCTTGTCTTAATAATTATGTATTTATATACACTTATAAGTAGATCATTCGATAAAATTCATAAAAAACGACTTTTATGATTTTTTATTGTGTATATTTTGAGAATAGGTTGTAGGCTAATTAATATTATTAATTAATATGACAAACAGAAAAGTTTTGTCGCTCGCCGAGTCCGCTAGTAACCAATAATAATGGTGGTTGGTCTAGTCCACATATGAGTGGTCTATTTACTTTCAACTACTACCCACGTAAAAACTACTACCGCTAAAGGCCTGCATAGACGAGGGGCTATTCTTCGGGTAATTTCTTTTTGTCCATCGATATAAATCTCTTATAAATTGAATCGAATCGAATAACGCACACGAAGGACTAAAAGTACCCCGTACAAAAGGTCCCTCAAGTTACCGAGGACATCAAGAGACCGGACTGGACAAAAGTTCGGTGTTCGGTGTCACAATCCTTCCATAGCGTACTAGCGTACGCTTCACTCATTTTCTGGAGAACAAATGACCGCATATCGTAGTCCTTGAGTCCGCGACAAGTACTCGGAATTTTTTTACGATTCAGAGACTATTGTCTCTCGTCTGCGCAGGCCTTAATCTCGAGTAGACCCCTAGAGTTGTAGAGTCAGTAGGGCGTGCGACTTGGCGACTCAATAATCTAGCAATCAGCTCGCTGCCTCTGTTGGTCGACAAATGCAAATGTCTGTTTGGTCGGTAATTAGAGGCTGTGGAGAGTTAACAATGCCTACGTTTGGCTGCTGGGAAGTGATATTATTTGTACTCTAATCAAGTGCAGTGTATGACAGGATTTAAGGTGCAATGGTAGCCCGGGACTACTGGATGTAGGGTGTACCTGTTATTTCCAGGCGACACCTGGTGGGATCTCAAATGCAGGTTTTTCAATATCAACCCTTGTAATGTTCCCATTGCTGGGGTAAGGTCTCTTCCTACATCGCAGGAAGGTTAGGTCATACTCCACCACAGGCGCCAAGTCCGGGTTGGAGGAGGATTGTAAGACAGTAGCGGGCCTTACTGCAAGAAGTTATCTAGCCACCCATTAGGCCTCTGATTTTGTAAATTAGTAAAACAGTTATTTGTTGTAAAATTGACCTTAGCACGAGTATTTGCATTAAAAAGAATATAACAGTTTTTTTAATCTTTGTTTTTCGGTATCATAAAGCCATCGACTAATTACTCTAGGCGATTGAGCATAGTCTATCAAACAACGCCAAATCGTTCGGCTGGAAACAAACCACAAACAATTTCCAGGATCTATGGCCCATATTGGCATGCACGCTTCTAGTATTTGCAAAACAGAGTTTATAGTATTTGCAAAACAGAGTTTACACAGTAAAGGTGTCGAGTAAATTTTTTTTCAAAAAATAAAAATGCCAACTGCAAAAAAATACACTTCTGGAAAAGAGTAATATCTTTTTTGCAAAAAGCCTCAGTAAAATCTCCCAATCGATTTTTAGTGATTTGAGCCTAAGGCACACAACCTATAACATGGGTAGATAGCATTTATGCCAAAATAGCTGGTTTTGACATAATTCTATCTAGTACTAGTGTTAGAATACCAAGAATAAAGCCGAAAAAATGAGACAGAAAATAACATTTAAATTAAAATTATACTTTATTGCACAGGAAACATTTCCACCAATCCGGACTTGGCCACCGTGGTGGATGGCCTATAACTTCCTTAGGGAAGAGACCCGTGTCCCTCGGTGGGGACATAATGGGTTGAAACATTTAACAGGACATTATATAAGAAATAACATGTACAAAGGCGAGCTTATCTCTGAAAGAGATTTCTTCCAGCAAACCTTAGAGAGTCGGAGAAGCAGTAAAAAGCTTACATTACAGTTTTATTTACAACTATAGAAGAGGTCGTGAAACACATAAAAAAAATCAATAAAAAAGAAGTAAAAACAAAACAGATTAAAGATTTAGTTCGTCGCGACAAATGAGTCTTCAGCTAAGCATTTGTTGATATATTAAACTACGGTGTATAAACCAAAACAAAAAGAAACGCGGTCGTTAAAATTTTTGAAGGCGAGTTAGTGTGATCCGTGTTTTGTTCAATGGATTTATTATTATATTGCTCTTTTTCGAGGCGTGTGGCCGTCAATAGTTTTTTGTGCCAAATAAGTTTTTTTTATTCGAAACTTTTGTTGGCTTTTTATTTTAAAAATTATAGCATTTGGTCGATATGAATCAGATTGTTTAGTCTCTGCGTAGACAGACATAAAAAAACACAACGATAAAATATAATGTACAACACTGTTTCTTTTACTCGTAACTTTTGATGAATCTTTTTACAGAATTAACGATACGATATTATACATGTATTTTATCGTTGTTGTGTTTTTTCTTATGTATTTTTATTTATTTCTATCTATGCATTAGATTGATTGTTACCAAATACAATCAATCTAATGCATATATAGAAATAAATAAAAATGCATAAGAAAAAATACAAAGACGATAAAATACATGTATAATATCGTATCGTTTCGATTCCCTCTGGAAACCAGTCTGGGTAGTTCAAAGGCACAAAGTCAAGCGTTTTGTGTCGATAAAATGTCAGAAATTGCTAATTAATGTACTGGAAAGTCGCGACATTTAAAACGCGCGACTAGTGTCATCGTTCTACTTCAGCTGTAATTAATATAGAATTTGAACATGGACGCCTTTGCCAATACAAACAGCTTTAGGCTTCCTTCCATAGTATATTTGTGATGTTTACAACCAGTTAAGTACAACTGACCGTGTGCAAAACGTCAATATTCAGCGAAGACACGTATTATAAACCTTAAATGGAGATGGGCGGGGCATTTGGTTAAACGCGAAAACGGAAGGTGGACTAAGGTAGCCTCTGAGTGGTGGCCGAAAACGTGTCGACGGGTCGGTGGGCAGACCACCAGCCCGTTGGGCCGACGACATAGTGGAAGCGGCTGGGAATCATTAGACGAGACTAGCAAAGGACTGGATGGGGTGGCGTGAAAGAAAAGAGGCCTATGTTCAACGGTGAGCTCTGTTTATGGGCTGATTAAATAGATAAGTTATTATGTTACGTGTACATTAATACTTCTAAACATAGATAGATGGATAGATAGATAACACTTTATTGTACATAAATGAGGAAATTACACAGATATATCAACCTAAGAGTACAGATGGCGAGCATATCACTAAAAGTTATCTCTTCCAGGCAACCTTTGGATGGACTGGAGCCATGCAGTGGAGAAGGAAGTAGATGTACAAACAAATAAAATTATTTCAGATGTTATATGAAGTATTCATGCTTAATTGAGAAAGTTATTATGCTAACTGTTAGATGCATACAATAATGTACACAAATTAAAAAGTTATATAAAAATATACCTATATGAAACATAAATACGTAATTTTTTAAGCATACTTACTCACGCGACAGACACATAAACAACGTTTCGCAGTCGGGTGAAAAAAAGCGTGTCCCAAAAATGAAACCGTAGTTTTCGAACTATGTAACACAATATTCGAACAAAATGATCGCGGATCGCGTGAGGGCACGACAACAAACTTTTTTTGTTTCTTAAAGAAAACGCAAAGAAAGAAAATCGGCCAGTCATGATTTCCATTTCCGTAGAAGGTGTATGTGGACTACTGAAAGCGTGGAAACAGAGCGCGATAAGGGCAGAAATGGTACTTCCATTGCTGTGATTTAAGTACTATAATAATAGTAAAAATAATAGAAACGCTCGTGGCCTAGGCGACCCGAGTGATTGGAGTCAATCACTCGAGTTAAGCAACAACAGGCGCGGTCAGGTGCAGGATGGGTGACCGTCCCGTGCTACCGCTACTGACATTTTTCCGAGCGCTTCCGTGCTTCGCAAGGCACGTTAAGCAGTTGATGCCTTCTGACGGTAAGACTAGCCACTAGTCTTGCAAGCCTCCACCAATCCGGACTTGGCCCCCGTAGTGGAGTATGGCCTAAACCTTACTCAGGGAAGAGACCCGTGCCTCTTGGTTGGGACATAACGGGTTGATGATGATGAGGGACCAAACGGTTAACAACTTAAACAGCCGTTCCAAAACGACGACCTCTGTGGCGCAGCGGTAGCGCATCTGCCTACCATGCGCGAGGTTCCGGGTTCGATCCCCGGCTGGGGACAAAACAAAATCCGAGGTCTTGGATGTTTACGTGTTTGTGATGTCGTTGTTTCTAGTTCCCACGACACAGGGTATCCTAGTGTGGGGCCAGAGGCAATGTATGTGCCAGTATTTAAATGTTATGTTAAAAAAAACAGCACACATTGCAAAAAATAAAAAAGAGCATTCGAAATTTGAACTCTTCATGGACTTATTCGTTTCGCGGAGTCAACAGAACGTCCATCATCGTCTCGTGTCAATATGGATACAAACGCGTTATATGCTAGATCATTAACGCAGCTCCGCTCGGCTCAGGCGCGGCAGTGCGTTCCGCTTTGATCCATTTGCCATCTGACACTGTCTCTTTGTGCATACGATTTATGAGGCTCCAGTTCGTTAAGGGGGCTGTTATAATATCGCCACCAACGGAAAAATTATATATTTTTTTAACAGATCTTTGTCGCGTGTCAGAATGAGCTCTCAATTATATTGATAGTGTTTTTAGGATATATGGCTGGAGTGGTGGTAGCGGAGCGGTGTAGAACGCCGGCTTCTCAATCGGGAGGTCGTGGGTTCGAACCCCGGCATGTACCAATGACTTTGTTTTCTAAATTGTGTACATTTGTGAAATTATAGTAGCAATACTACTCGCTGACGGTGAAGGAAAACATCGTAAGGAAACCCTAGTGTCTGAGGTGTTAGCGTACCTCGGCGCTTGCTACGTACAATGGCCCAACTATGAGGCTGAGTGCGGAAATCTCAGGTCTAACTAACTAGGATATATGGCCGCCGAAGGCCAAACATTTAGGATTAGATGGTATGAAGGCTAAAAACGGCCGATTTTGGCATAAATTATTTGTAGGTTTGTACTTGTAGGTCCTAAAAATCATTAATAACTTGTATGAGAGGTGTTAAATATTTTATTTTAATTTACAATTTTAAGAATTTATATTCTGTTTACTGACTAATAATTGAAGCGTTTGCGGCTTAGTCGAACCAAGTAATTTGTATCAATCATTTGAGTTAATCTACAACAGGCGCGGTCAGGTACCGGCTGGATCACCGTCCCGTGATTACAGCTAGTGGTACATTTTCCGAGCGTTTCCGTGCTTTGCAAGGCACGTTAAGCCATTGGTGCCGGCTGTCATGTAATGGCAGTCGCTAAGCTATGTCAGAGGCCTTATAGGCTGCTTGATAATTTCTGATAACTTATAACTCCTTTCATATATACTTCACACACTTAACATCCACACACATTTACACACACACATACACACATAACAATTTAGAAGAATTTTAATATTATATCCTGTGAGCGCTACATACTTAAATAGGTTTTTAATAATTATTTTGTATTAAATTCATTTTTAAAATTTTATTCAATCCGGTGTTTAAATAACTCATCTGTAAAGTGAACTCAAAACTCAGCCGCGGAGTGCGGTTCAGTGAGATGGGGCCCGTAGTCTTAAGATAAAAGCTATCGTAAGTAAGCAATGTGCTCGTAATAAAATTTACATACATCATTATATTTTCTTATTATTCTTATCATTCTTCAACTTTGCTATGTGGGTCAGGTTGTCTTGGTAAACACACAATAAATAAAGGCAATCGAGGTCAACAATACGAGTATAAAAAAAATCAGCTGAAATAAATTGTATATTATGTAGATAATGCATTGCATGATATAAAGTTGGGAAGACAAGTGTATTTTACAATTTACTGACCCATGTAGGTAAAGCATATTTAGTATATAGCATAGGTCTTCTGGACCAGATCACTTTTAGTGATGAGGCCCCTGTTTGTCCTCTTAGGTTAAGAAATATCTGTGTAGTTTCCTTTTTATGTACAATAAAGTGTTCTCTATTTTAAAGTCTACGTAATGTATAAGTAAATAAAATTGATTGACTGCTAAAACGATAAGTTTAGTCGAGTATAAAACTTAAGGGTACCGTCTAGTCTCTACCAATAGCAGTACGACCTTTTGGGATGGAAAAAAATGGTCAGCTCAGGCGCATACCTCGCCAGTGCTAATTGTAGGCGGACATACAAACAGACTGATTGACACAGCTTCATTAGTGAACACTGAGATGCGAGGGAAACAACGACCAGGGAGCCGATTCTCGTCCGGGCAAATTGAAAGCGTAGATGCAAAATATTCAAAGGATTTGTCAGATTTGTTACCAATTTGTCGAATAAAAATAAGATAATATTCTTTTTAAACTAACCCATGCTTAGGACAGTTTTAAAAGCTTATTTAGATGTTGAAATTCCACCCATGCCGGGATTCGAACCCGCGACCTCTGGCTATCCGTGCCAGGGCTCTTTCTAACTGAGCTAATGGGCGACTCACCGGCATCAGTTAAATTTCGAACCTCTTTACAATATCCTCTGTATTAACCGTGCTAGCTTTTCACAACTCAGCTAAAGGGCGACTAACCTTCTTCAGAGAAATTTCGAACCTATTTACAATAGGTACTTTCTGTATTACGTACAGGCAGTGACATCTGGCTGAAGTAATTTGCATCACTTGCAGTCCCAAGTACCTACTTTGTAGTTAAGTTTCTACATCGGAATGATATTGCTGTACCCACATAATTATGTGCGAGACTGCAAGTGATGCAAATTAGTTCAGCCAGATGTCGCTGCCTGTACGTAATGCAGCGCAGAAAGGTAAGGCCATGCTTCACCGCGGGTTAGTTCAACAACAAATACTGGAAGGCTGAATAGATTAAATAACTTGATAAAACGGTAGAAAACCACTTAAAATACAAAACGTTAACTTAATAAACGTTAAGTTGTTAGTTTCACAGTTAATAAGTTATGTAGAGAAACCTAACAAACTCCACATTTATGACATCAACTCATTTTTATGTCTTCACTGCTGGAGCACAGGTCTCTTCCTGCATTGCAAGAAGGTTAGTAGGGCATACTCCACCACGGGGGCCAAGTTCGGGTTGGTGGAGGATTGCGAGACAGAAGCGGGTCTTACTTTCAGAAGTTATCAAGCCATAAGGCCTCAGACATGGCTCAACAAAGCCATTACATGACAGCCGGCACCAACGGCTTAACGTGCCTTGCGAAGCATGAATGCACTCGGAAAAAATGTCACTAACGGAAGTCACGGGATGGTCACCCATCCAGTATCTGGCCGCGCATTTTGTTGCTTCACCCAAGTGATTGATTTCAATTACTCGGTTCCAACAGCGCTTCACTCGCCTTCACTAGGCCACGGCGCTTCTTCCATATTTATACCGATGGGTTTTTCTTATACATTTTGTCGACTGTCGTCGTCGTCGTCAGGCTATACTAGTCCACTGCTGGACATAGCCATACCCTAAAGAGCGCCACGTTGTGCTATCATAGGGGGTAATGCCCATAATCCCCACGCTGGGCATGCGTGTTGGGGATCGCAGTTCGGTGGAATTGTACTGCAGGGGCGCTGCTGCCCACCTCCCGGCTTGTGTCCCTTAGTAGCCTTTTACGACACCCGCGGGAAGAATTGGGTTGGTGCTATTCTCCAGGCCGATATCACACAGCAATCGTGTCGACTGTACCTACGACTTATTGTGTAAGTTTGTATGGTTTCGCTTTGTACTAAACTGCTGTATTTCTGTAGGAAGTAAGTATTTGTTTTGTTCTGTTTGCTCGTGCCGCTTTTCAGCGAAAGGAATTAAAATTTCTTGCTCTATCAGCATGGCAGATGGGAGCTCGTATTTAGTTTCATGTTTATAGGTCAGCAGCGTTGACATAATGCGATAAAAACCCTTTATAAATGATTTAAAATCAAAGCAGTTAAGTTAGCTAAGCAAAGGTTTTATGATTTTAAAATATTCTTTGGTTTCATAAACCATTAGGTATATTTTAAACAGTGGCTTTTCTAAGCTTTTCTTTAGTTTTGGAGTTCAATAGCTTGGTTTTTTTTTTATTTATTTATGACATAATTTTATACAGAGTGGGTATAAAATTATAAATTTAAAACACTAAATAGTTTTAAAAACCTGTTTAGTGGCAAAAAATTCCACCCATGTCGGGATTCGAACCCGCGACCTCTGGCTATCCGTACCAGCGCTCTACCAATTGAACCAATGGGCGACTCACGGCATCAGTGTAATTTCGAACCTCTTTACAATATTCTCTGTATTACGTACAGGCAGCGACATCTGACTTATGCAAATTGCATTACTTACAGCCCCGACTACCTACTTTGCAGTTAGGTTTTAACATCGGAACGATATCACGATAAATAGTGTAATCATGTGGGTACAGTGATATCGTTTATGTGATACCTGTTTAGTGGCAAAAAATTCCACCCATGTTGGGATTCGAACCCGCAACCTCTGGCTATCCGTGCCAGCGCTCTTTCCAACTGAGCTAATAGGCGACTCACCGGTGAAATTTTGGAACCTCAACAATATAAAAAAAAAAATCTCTTCATGACGTACTTTACTCTTAGCTTAAGAAATATCTGTGTAATTTACATTTTTATGTACAATAGAGTGTTCTCTATTTATCTATTTATCTACTTCAGTTCCGTTCGAATGTTTTAAACGAATCTACTTTTGCCTTAACTGTTCGATCTACGCCAAAAAGTATGTTTTCAGTTAATACTCGTATGGTCAATGTGGTCATAATACAATTAATATGCTGAGTTTATTTAATGTTCTAGCACATAATTCGATATGCATTTATATTATTATATTTTTACAATATTCCAGTAAATTTTATTCGCAATTACAAGAATATTTGGGTATGCAGTACCCTATATTACTTTAAAATCAAAGCAAATAGGCACATTTAAAAGTGCGAGTCTACCGTGACATTTGAGAGCCTGCCGTGAGGTCGCCTCGATGGTCGAGACGTTAAGGCGATTGGCTACCAATACAAAGGTCACGAGTTTGATTTCCACTGGGAGCCGCCGTGAATTTATACAAGTGGCCTCCGTCTGGGTGTATTTTCATGCCTGGGTACCATAGTACAGGGTATCCTAGTTTGGGATCAGGTCAAGTGATTGTAATGGGATGTTATTATTAGATATATATATATATATATATATATATATATATATATATATATATATATATATATATATAGTTGGGTTATTAGATATAACCAATATCTGTCTACAATATTTAAACTATTTAGGTACAAATTAATATCTCCCAGAAGTGATGTTGCGTTTAGGTTTTGTCAACAACTAAGTTAAACGAAAACTGTGCAATTATTTCGATTTTGTAATTTTCTAATATAACCCACCAAGTAACAAAGCAACGTGCGACTTGAGATTCCACCTTAAAATTAAACATAAAACAGTGAGGTATGTAAGCTATAGAGGTAAAGAAGCAATCCAATCACGACGACACTGAGGATTCACGGGGCCAAGATTACATAATTCGTTTCCATAGAATTATAGCGCTGAATTCCGACCAGCGCGACCAGGTCGGGCCAGGAAAACGGCAAGCGTTTCATCGAAACTTATTTAATGTCTGTATAATATTTACTCGTCAAGTTTAGCTGACAACTTGAGCTCATTTTCTGTTCCACATGGTTTTTGAGAGGTGCTCGTGGCCTAGGCGAACCGAGTGATTGAGTGATTGGATATCACTTGCCTTAAGCAATAACAGGCGTGGTCAGTTGCAGGATGGGTGACCGTCATGTGACTACCGCTATCGGCATTTTTCCAAGCGCTTCCGTGCTTCGCAACACACGTTAAGTTGGTGCCGGCTGTCACGAAATAGCAGTTGTTAAGTCTTGTTAGAGTGACAATAGGCTCGCCACGTTCGTCCTTACACTTCTTCACCAACCAGTGGAGTGTGGCCTAACCTTTCTGTGCGATGCAGAAAGAAACCCGTGCCCCAGCAGTGGGGGCATAGCGTTGATATCGATTTGCATTATTAACTTACAGTTTTTTGATATTTATTGATATTTTCCCTAATATAATATTTGCGTCCATATTGACTAGCACCTGTCAAGAAATTAGTTTCTATTAAAAAATTTATAACAAAACATATAGTCAAAAATCACATTGACTTCATTTGTTTTGTGGCAAAAATCACATTTATTTATAAGCTTATAGTATAGAAGATTATGGGCAGCAGAGACTGCTGAATAAATAAATCCGATCACTCTCCTGTAAAACGAAAATAGTCTGAATATTAGTAGACCGATCTCACATAAGTATGCTCATTCCATAGCCCAACCCGTAAGAAAGGGGGAGCGGTAAAATGCCTCGTTTAACCTTCGATCTCCGTCGAATGGAAATCGGTCCCTCCAAGAGAGAGCCTGACGAAGATATGCCTGCTGGATGTACCAGAGGAGTAAAACTCGACGGAACTTTAAATATTTTAAACCCACAAATTCTCACATCATCCAAACATGTATAATTCACGTTTCAGTATAGGCGTCAATAAGTAAGAGGAACTTACTTGCACACTAAAAACTTGTTGGAAAGCTTGCTCAAAGTTCTTAAGACCGCGTTTGTTCAAGGGCTGTAGTGCATCAGCTAATTCGATTTAAACATGTCCTGAAGCGTCATCTAGTCTCGAGCAATATAGCTGTCAATAAGCAGCGTTACCAGATTGTAAATTTTGGAGAAAAGGAATCCGAATTTAGAGTGACTTACTTTTGGAATACATCCATACATATTTCATGCAATGGAAGTCGTTAAATGCCATGTCAGAGGTTTTATAGACGGCTTGATGGGTACTGACAGTAAGGCCCGCCACTGTCTTACAATCCTCCACCAACCCGGACTTGGCCACCGTGGTGGAGTATGGCCTAACCTTCTTGCGATACAAGAAGAGGCCCTTGCCCTAGCAGTGGGGACATTCAAGGGTATCAATGTAGATGCAAACGCCAAAGTTTTATTATGGTATCTGAACCTATCTCTAAAATGAGCGTACTTCTTAATTAAACTTGAATAATTATAACTTTAATCTTTGCTCGAGAACTCGATTCCATATCTGTGAAGACATGAAATAAACAACGTGTTTATTTTCGTATTTATCTGTAAAAACATAAACTTTAATTACGTTCGAATTGGTTAATCTTTACGGCTTTGGACTTGATATTTTACTGTGTGCCTTATCAGAGCGATACAAAGTTATGTAAATAAAGATTTTTTGTAGTAACTAAGTGAAGTGAAAGCTTTGCGACAAATTAAATAAATATCAGTCAATTAGTAAAAAAAAATTGAGTTGTATGTATAATTTCATTGTTTAATTTATTGTATTATACTATTTTTATTTTTAATGCACTAACCCGTGCTAAGGAACAAATTTAAAAACCTATTTAGAGGCAAAAAATTTCACCCATGCCGGGATTTGAACCCGCAACCTCTGGCTATCCGTGCCAGCGCTCTACCAATTGAGCCAATGGGCGACTCACGGCATCAGTGAAATTTCGAACCTCTTTACACTATTCTCTGTATTACGTACAGGCAGCGACATCTGACTTAAGCAAATTGCATAGAGGCTAAAAAGAGCCTAAAAAGAGCCTCTAAATGGGTTTTTAAATTTTTTCCTTAGCACGGGTTAGTGCATTAAAAATAAAAATAGTGTAATCATGTGGGTACAGTGATATCGTTCCGATGTTAAACCTAACTGCAAAGTAGGTACTCGGGGCTGCAAGTGATGCAAATTACTTCAGCCAGATGTCGCTGCCTGTACGTAATACAGAGAGTATTGTAAAGAGGTTTGAAATTTCACTGATGTCGTCCATTAGCTCAGTTGGAAAGAGCGCTGGCACGGATAGCCAGAGGTCACGGGTTCGAATCCCGGCGTGGGTGGAATTTTTAGCCTCTAAATAGGTTTTTAAAATTTTCCAATGTGCAATCAAGAATATTCTTATCTTAATTTTCAATCGATCGATGTCAACCTTTGGTATATGCCTGCTACCCATTGCAGGAAAGTTAGGCCAGACTCCACCACGGGGGCCATGTCCGGGTTAGTGGAGGATTCTAAGACATTGGCGGTTATTATCGTCTTTACTGTCAGAAGTTATCAAGCCGCCCATATGGCCTCTGACACTGCTTAACAACTGCCATTACATAACAGCCGGCACCAACGGCTTAACGTGCCTAGCGAAGCACGAAAGCGCTCGGGAAAAAAGTCTAATTAATTTCAGGTCTTTGGAAACTGTAACAACTATCGCTCGGATAGTAAAAGAAATGACAAATTACCATAAATTCATTTCTAAATATCAAAACGATTCTCTAACGGCTGGTTACCCGTCGAAATGTGTCCAAAGCGATGCGGTGTTAAAATATCAATTTAATTTTATGGTAATGTCGACGGACTGATTTGGAGGAAACATATTAATATAATAGTGGAGAAGGCGAGGTATTTGATTCAATTTAGAGGTCAGACAGTGAACGACGTCTTGTTAGACTGTGTTTTGTTATACTCGTTTCAAGTGTGGGCAGTTTAATTACATTAAAAAACACCGCATTACGAGGAAAATTCTAATTCTATAGATTGTGATATAATCCCATTACGTTTATGAAATATAGGATTTTTTTTTCAATACGATCTAGGTTTACTGTGTGGAAAGGTTTTTTTCTTTTCGTGTAGCTCATAAACGTCACACTTAGGCAATTTCAAGTGATGAGCTATTTGAACACCTCGGACACTCAGTTCTCCTCACAATGTTCTCCTTCACAGTTAGCGAGTAGTATTGCAATTTTGCCAATTGCAATTGAGAGAGCTTTCACAGTTAGCGAGTAGTATTGCAATTTTGCCAATTGCAATTGCAATGGAGAGAGCTATGCTCGGAGTTTCTCTGAAGGATAGGATTCGTAACGAATCCGACAGAGAACCAAAGTTATCGACATAGCTCAGAGAATCAGTAAGCTGGGGTGGCAGTGGGCTGGCCATATCTCGCGAAGAACCGACAACCGTTGGAGTAAACGTATTCTTGAGTGGAGACCGCGACTCGGCAAACGTAGTGTAGGAAGCCCTCCGACCAGGTGGGATGACGATCTGCGAAAAACTGCCGGCAGATGCTGGATGCGACAAGCTAAAGACAGGGCGCTATGGCGCTCATTAGGGGAGGGCTATGTGCAGCACTGGACTACATAATATAGCCTGAAGAAGAAGAAGAAGATTGCAATGTTATCTTCACAAATGTACAAAACAAAGTCATTTGTACACGCCCGCACCTGGATTCGAACCTAAGTCTCTCGCTTCTGAGTCCATTTGGCTACCCATTTTTACTACTAATATCTAAAATCTATATTCTTTTTTTTAATGCTAGTGCATTAAAAAATATATATAAATTTAAGATATTAGACCCGTGCTAAGAACAATTTTAAAAACCTATTTCCACCCATGCCGGGTCTCGAACCAAATAATGATTTATAAGTAGAGCTTTAAGTATACCAGTTTTGCTTCACTATTCACATCTACAAAATAGATAAGAAACAGAAGAACTATCCTACAGACTGCAGTTTGGCGAAATTTGTAAAACCGAAAATATAAAGGTTTTTTTTGTGCTATGAACAAAAAAAAAAGGTCGATATGTATTGAAAGTTGATTAATATTTAAACACGTACTCTACTCTGTTACGTTACAAGTGAATTTACAATTTATCACCATCATCATCATCAAACTATTATGTCTCCACTGAGGGACACGGGTCCCTTCCCTGGGGAAGGTACAGGCCATACTCCACCACGGGGGCCAAGTCCGTATTGGTGGAGGCTTGCAAGACTACTGGCTGGTCTTACTGTCAAAAGTTTTCAAGCCGCCCTGAGGCCTCTGCCTTGGCTTAACGACTGCCATCTATCGACGGCAGCCGGCACCAACTGCTTAACGTGCCTTGCGAAGCACTGAACCGCTCGGAGAAATGCCACTAGCAATTTACAACTGCGTTTTAAATATTTAGCTGTCAAATAAATATTTATAGTTAAATAAATAAATATCCATGTACATATTACACAGATCACGTTAGCCCTGTACTAAGTACAACTAAATGACTTGTGTTATAGGAGCTAGCTTGACGATAGATTAAATACAATAAATACATAGATAACGTCCAAGACCCGAGACAAACTAGAAAAGTTCGATTGCTAGTTTGACCCGGCCGGGGATCGAACCCGAGACCTTCGGTTTTACAGTCAGCGTGCCAAACCGCTGCGCCACCGAGGTCGTCGTCGGAGTTGTATTATAAATAAATATTTGTCAAATGTAATTATTAAAAACGTGTTTTTAAAAGTTTTTTTATGTAGCCGATAAAGGCCTTCTTTCAGAGAGAGAGAGAGTGTATAGGCTTAATTTCCTACTTCGGATTGGGAATTCAGTCGCTGAGGTAATTTGAACACCTTGAACTCTCACGTTTTCTTACGATGTTTTCCTTCACAATTAGCGATATTTTGTTAGTATAACTTCACAAATTTACATAACTTAGAAAACAAAGTTGTTCCTACATGCCCGTACTAGGAATCAAACCTAGGTCTCTCGCTTCTTAGACAATTTTTCTACCCTCAGGGCCACCGCAGCTTCTAAAGTATTTATCAATCTAAAATTAAACTACTATTGATACAAAAACCAAATTTGCATACCTACTTAACCCGTAGTGTGCTTTATGGCCTTAGCGGGACATCTGTTTTGATGAGCTTTTGCACAAAAAAACAAAACAAACCAGTTATATCTATCTCATCCGACATCACCGAGCGTCAATTAAAAATATGATACAGCAATATAATACGATGGCCAAGACTAGAAAACCGCGCATAAATTTTGAGTGAATTAAATTTGCGACACCAATGGCTGACCGGGAAGAAAGACGTCGTGAGAAAACCTTGGGAATCCCAGTCGTCATCTAAATTTAGAAAATAATAAATGCTTTCGACGGCCTCGGTGGCGCAGCGGTTTGGCATGCTGACTGTAAAACCGAAGGTCTCGGGTTCGATCTTCGGCCGGGTCAAACTAGGAAACGAACTTTTCTAATTTGTCTCGGGTCTTGGATGTTATCTACGTATTTATTGTATTAAAATCTATCGACGAGTTAGCACCTGTAACACAAGTCATTTAGTTGTACTTAGTGTGTGGCTAACGAGATCTGTGTAATATGTCCGAGTCCATGAATATTAAAAAAAAGCATACCACTTTCTGTTACGTTTGCGAAGTTACATCAGCAATAACACTTGCTGAACTGAAAGAAAAAATTGTGAAGAAACCTGAGTACTTGAGGAGATCCAGGTGCAATTCCCAGTGCGAGCATGTACCAATGACTTTGTTTTCTAAGTTATGTACATTTGTGAAGTCACAGTAGCAATACCACTCGCTAACTGTAAAGGAAAACATCGTAAAGAAATCCGAAAATCTGGGGTGTTCTCATACCTCACCGCTTGAAATTATCAAAGCAGAAATTATGAAATTATCAGGGCACACGTCGTAATTAAGCCCATATTCTCTCTCTGAGAAAAGCCATGTATCCTGCAGTGGGCTATATTAATATAGATAAGTTGCAAATTAACATTTTCAACGTAACTTCTTTATCCACTTTCCAATATATTCATAGAAATCAAACTGGGAAATTACATTGACAGCACAGTTTGTGACAGAAAGAGCCTTTATGTCACTCATCATAAGAATGCTTTTCATTTAAAGCAAAATTCGGTGACATTCGGTCCCAAGCTGTCTGCTCGTATGATTATCTAATGTCAGCCGATTGTAAAAAACTCCAGCGACATCACTATGTTACGAGTATTAACTACCGGTTTCTGAAGGTCATTCAATGCTATAGGTCATTTGATTGGTGGCGTGGTGTTTGGCTCATCCATCTCCCTCCAAAGTGGTTGAGACTGATGATAGTTGACCACAGCGTTACGCTTGTGAACGAGTGCTGTTCCTGTGTCTGGCTGCAGCACTTATATTTTCTCTACTACAAGTATTGTGAGACATTTGACTAATGCTTTGGCATTTAGGGTTGTTAATGGCAATCAGGAAATCTCTGGTGGCAACTGATGGTCTGTTAGCTTTTAGAATATACCTCGAGTTCTAGATTAAGCTTCGGTTTTCGCCAATTTTCGCCGGGTTTCGTACTGATGATCGAGTTCTAATCTCGAAATTAAGTGTTATATTAGTTCCGATATTTCTGTTCCACCAATATATCCGATTCCATCTAATAGTAGCCGAGGTATATTCTAAAAGCTAATAGACTATACTTGGTTTAAGATGACTTGATAAAAGATGGTCAAAGTGGAGTTTTGTTTTGGCGCTGCCTTTTTCTCCACTACAATGCGGCCCGAAGGCAGCGGCTTACATTTTACATTGTACATTGACGTTCAGCAAACAGAATGTAAGTTCTTTACGTTGAAATAAATTGATTTGATTGATTGATTGAATTTATGGCACGTGTGCCAACTACAGCTGGACACAGGTCGCTGTCGACGCGATTCAAGAGCAGCTGTCGACGCAACGTCGACAACCGTCGAGCTGTCGGCAGCCGTTGATGCGCAGATGCGGGCATACGGATGAAATGGATTGAAGGACGAATAATAAATAATTAGGTCTTATTATTATTATTAATACTTTATTGCACCATAAAATTGTACAATGCATCTTAGGTACTAGCTACTGATGAAGTGGATTCATCATCAGCATTCCATTATGTCCCCGCCGAGGGGAACGGGCTACTTCCCTGAGGAAGGTATAGGCCATACTCCACAATGCGGGCTGAGTCGGGATTCTCTATCAGTCCCGGGTCCGGGTCCCTTCCTCTGAGAGAAGGCTATTTAAAAAAACATGTACCAAATTACTATAACCTATATTCTTAAAATCATTCACAGTACATAGTACTGGTTCTTCTCATATCAATATAATATTTCGGATTCTCTTATGTCGAGTAGGCCACCGAAGCGCTCGTGATCTAGCGGAACCAAGAGATTGGAATGAATCCCTTGGCTTAGGCAACAACAGGCGCGGTCAGGTGCTGGATGGGTGACCATCCCTTGACTATTGGTAGAGGATTTTTTTTCGAGCGCTTTCGTGATTCGCAAGGCACGTTAAGCTCTTGGTGCTGCCTGTCATGCAAAGGCAGTCGTAAGGCCACGTAAGAGGTCTTATGGGCGGCTTGATAACTTCTGACGGTAAGGCCTGCCACTGTCTTACAATCCTCCACCGACCCGGACTTGGCCCCCGTGGTGGCCTTACCTTCTTGCAATGCAGGAAGAGACCCATGCCTCCGCAGTGGAGACATACAAAGGGTTGATATCGAATAATTAGTTTTGTAAGTAACTGTAAGCCAAGTCTGCTGTGACAAAACTGTTGTGTGGTATCGGCCTAGAGAATAGCTCCAACCCAATTCTTCCCGCGGGTGTCGTAAAAGGTGACTAAGGGACACAAACCTATAAGGGGTGGGCGGCAACGCCCCCTGCAGTACAATTCCACCGAACTGCGATCCCCAACCCACATGCCCAGCGTGGGGCTTATAGGCATTACCCCCTATGTTAGCACAACGTGGCGCTCTTTAGGGGAGGGCTATGTCCAGCAGTGGACTAGTATAGCCTGACGACGTGTTATTGCACACTGTAAATACTGTTAGTTCTATAATGTTTCTGTAATATTGTTTGACCTTATATTTTATTTTTTAGGAAAACCAACAGCATACATACAGAACATGGTACAAACGAGTTACAGGAAGATAAAATTACGTGTATGTACACCACTTATGTACACCACCACCACCATATATACCGGCTGTGTCTATTAAATAAATAAATTATAATAAAATGCTTACAAAGCTTGGTTTTTAAAAGAAGTCAAAGCAAATGGTCCAATTCGTGGCGTAATTAAAGTAATTTTCGTAGCTAGTTACCTAACTTGCGTAAATGAATATTTAATTTGTTAAGCTTCTAATTGTGTTTATATTTAAGTTTGCTTCTGACGTTTTGTATATTTTGTACTCAAATATCAGTATTTTAATAATTAATGAGTTCTTAGCAAAACCAGTAAGTAACTTGACTGACTAGTTCTCGGGCGTCCTTGCCGGTGACAAAAGTTCACTGCTCATCTTTATCTCAAATCTTTCAACCGTCACCTCTTAAGTAGATAAGGCACGTTGCTATTAAGAACTTGTATTTTGTGTGACCGTTTAGTGATGTTAAACTTATTTTTCATTGCTAATGCAAAACTTCTCGATTTTTTTTTTGTATTGATAAACGGGTCTCATCGCGATTATTTTTATTAGCGATTATACCGTGATTAATCATTTTAGCACTGTTGCAGTTGCCGTGGTAACGGGTAGACTGAAGTGGCGAGAACAGTCAATTATTGTGGGTCATTTTTAGTTTTTCGCAGCGGGCCGACACACAACATTCACTGCGTCCGCAGACAGGTCCAGTGATAAGGCACGTGATCTGTGTGTACTTAGCACTGAATTCCGCGTACTTGTAGGTTAAAAACCACAGAACATAAAAATGAGTAAAGTCGTAAGTGGGCAGTGCCCGCGTGCCTCGCATTAGCAATGTATTGCCTATGCGTAGTCTCTGACAGTTCTCCTTACCTCACTTGTCGTTTGTTTCTAGTAAAGAATACAATCATAAAAACTCTACTACAATGCCTTCTTGTGCTGTGTTATAATGTAAAAATAAGAGTTGGGGACTAAAATTTACCAATCATGCTGAAACAGTTCATCGGTGAGTAGTATTTCATTGTATTTTTAAATTAAATTGGTAATGACATAAACAAGGCAACCAATCCGGCTGAGTAGCAACATATCGGAGACTTGTTTTTCAATTTTCGACTTTATGGCCTATCCCATAAAACTTCTCGAAGATCAGACGCGGTGGTAGTTCCATCTAGTGTAAAGTAGCGGTACTACAAAATAAAGAGTTATTGTCAAACTTAATTTCATTGCTGTCCATTGATTTTGATCCTTGTTTACACAACTATAAGGTTCATTTTTTTTTTTTTAATGCACTAACCCGTGCTAAGGAACAAATTTAAAAACCTATTTAGAGGCTAAAAATTTCACCCATGCCGGGATTCGAACCCGCAACCTCTGGCTATCCGTACCAGCGCTCTACCAATTGAGCCAATGGGCGACTCACGGCATCAGTGAAATTTCGAACCTCTTTACAATATTCTCTGTATTACGTACAGGCAGCGACATCTGACTTAAGCAAATTGCATTACTTACAGCCCCGACTACCTACTTTGCAGTTAGGTTTAACATCGATTTTTCGATATTTCACTGATGCCGTGAGTCGCCCATTGGCTCAATTGGTAGAGCGCTGGTACGGATAGCCAGAGGTTGCGGGTTCCAATCCCGGCATGGGTGAAATTTTTAGCCTCTAAATAGGTTTTTAAATTTGTCTATATTTACCAATGCCAGTTTGGCATTCATCGTGTGCGTTTAGCTTTTAAGTGTGAGTTTTTGTCACACTGGTTTTGTCACTACTTCTACTCTTTTTTATCTTCTGTGTTTAAAACCATCCTCTGCTTCTTGTATTTTTCAATTGCTTCCCGAATGATTCTTCGATAATACTGTCGATTGGTTGAAAAAACTTTCGCTTGATATAGCTCAATCCGATGCTTTATTCTGGCCTTTAAGAAATGCTCATGCTTTTTAGGTAGCCTTTACACATCCTCTTTGCAGGCACTGTTCTTCTCCCACCCACGTGCCCTCTGCGGATTAGCAATTTCAAGCTCTGAGGTATTTGAACAGCTCAGACGCTTAGGCTCAGACAAACAGAGAAATAGTTCAAACGAATATGACTTTCAGATTCGATGTGGGTATTGTAGAAATAGCCCCCGTATGGCCTGACCTTCCTGCGATACAGGAAGAGACCCGTGCCGCAGCAGTGGAGACATACAGGGTTGATATCGAATAAAAAAAACCTAACGCGTGTCAAGCTACAAACTTTGTAGGGTTTTGCAGTTGGTCGTCAAATATGGGAACTTATGCCCTAGTCTAACAAAAACATGTGCTTTTAAGCCTAATATTTCAGTCTGTACATCAATATATTTCTGCAATTGATATCAAGGGTTGATATCGATTGTAGAAATTTATTTTGGAGCCAGTGCTAAGTTACAAGACCAGCACAGATATTTTGGGCACCAACCTTCATTTAAATAAATATTTTACGCCTTTTGTTGAATATTACTACGACTACCTCAAAATCGTATTTTTCGAAAGCAAATGCCCTATAAAAATCACGAAAAAGCTTCAAAATTTTTAAATTTAAAGATTCCCCCGATTTCTCCAGGATCTCATAATTATGATCTCTTAATTCTTATTATGGGACCACCTGTAAAATGTACACTTTCAAACAAAAAAGAATTTTCCGAATCGTTTCACGGGACTTTTAGTAATCTGGGAAGAGGCGTAAAAATTAAAGAACACAATTTTTGATGCACGCCTTGTATAAGGTCGCAAAGATACTGATCACTCGGGCCGAGTCTACTAAGATCCTGATACCGTGGCCTGAGACTTTCAAGCAGTCAGATTTAATTGTGATTGTGCCTCTTTCTGTGCCCCAACCATTTAGTCCTTCGTTAAGGAATATAGTTGTTCGTCATCATCATCAGGCTGCACTAGTCCACTAATGGACATAGCCCTTCCCTAATGAGCGCTATAGCGCCCTGTCTTCAGAATGCCGTATCCAGCATCTTCTTCTTCTTCTTCAGGCTCTATCAGTCCACTGCTGGACACAGCCCTCCCCCAATGAGCGCAAGGTTGTGCCATCATTGAGGGGTAATGCCCATAATCTCCAAGCTGGGCATGCAGGTTGGGGAATTTTACTGCAGGGGCGCTGCTGCCCACCCCACGGTTTGTATCCCTTAGTCGCCTTTTACGACACCCGCGGGAAGAATTTGGGTTGGTGTTATTATAGCCGATACCACACAGCATCTGCCTGCAGTTTTTTGCAGATCGTTATCCGACTTGGTCAGAGGGCGTCCTATTAGGGCGTTTAGTTGTTATTATTATTTTATTATCAAATATCAGACAGCTCCAATACATGATCCAAACAAAGGGTGGTTGAGAATATTCGCACATTTGTGATTCACTTCACGTTGAAACAAAAAAGAAAAATAGCGGAGCGAAACTGACAGGTCTTGTTCTTCCGTTGTACTGAGAGTTCAAAGGGAAAATGTTGCAAGTGAGATTTTTCAGATCCTCAATAAACAAAACTCGGACAATTGCGAGCACCGTGATGAAACCAACACACATACCAAACGGACATAACCCAGTGGAAAAAAAAACTAATATATAAAAATCATCTGCCATCATAAACTACATAATTTATTCAAGAAACTGCAATGTTTAAATCATCTGCTATCTCAATTTACATGATTTAATCACGAAAATTTCTATGCTGTCTCTAACTACACGATTTTGTCGTGAAAAATTCTATGTTCGTGATTAAATCATGTAGATAACATCTTAGACTACAAGATTTAATTTTAGCAAAGGGAAAATAAAAAGTACCCGGAACCGGCGTGCGTGCATGCGACGACTAATGAACGTTGATAAAGTGAAGGTGTTCTGTCAGGATAGTTAGAATATGTTCGGGGCTTAATCGCGTAGTAATTTATTGCTATTTTATTTACCTCGACGTTTCGACGGCGTTACAGTCATTGTGGTCACGAGAAGACTGATGGCTGGCACCCGTTCGCATCTTCGGCTGATGAGGTTTCAGACTACCCTTAATCAGCTATCTGCTAACCAGGATTGTGGCAAGTGCCAGTCCCTGATCTCTGCCTTCCCCTCTGGGATACAGGCTTGAGGTTATGTATGTATGTATGTATGTATGTATGTATGTATGTATGTATGTATGTATGTATGTATGTATGTATGTATGTATGTATGTATGTATGTATGTATGTATGTATGTATGTATGTATGTATGTATGTATGTATGTATGTATGTATGTATGTATGTATGTATGTATGTATGTATGTATGTATGTATGTATGTATGTATGTATGTATGTATGTATGTATGTATGTATGTATGTATGTATGTATGATTTAATCGTAAAAACTACCATATTAATATCTTCTTGGGTAAAGAATCAACCATCGTTTGACGGCCTCTGTGTACCGCATCTGTCTACCATGCAAGAGGTCCCGGGTTCGAACTTCGGCTGGGGACAAAAAAAAACCCAGGTCTTGGTTGTTTACATGTTTGTGATGTATTTGTTTCTGGTTTCCACGACACAGGGCTAGTGTGGGGCCAGAAGCAATGTAAGTGCCTGTATGTAAATGTTACGTTACGTTACGTTACGTTGCGTTACATTACGTTACGTTACGTTACGTTACGTTACGTTACGTTACGTTACGTTACGTTACGTTTCGTTACGTTACGTTACGATACGTTACGTTACGTTACGTTACGTTTCGTTTCATTACGTTACGTTACGGTACGTTACGATACGTTACGTTACGTTACGTTACGTTACGTTACGTTACGTTACGTTACGTTACGTTACGTCACGTCACTTTACGTTACGTTACTTTACGTTACGTTACTTTACGTTACGTTACGTTACGCTACGCTACGTTATGTTTCGTTACGTTATATTACGGTATGTTACGTAGTCTTATGTTATATCGTCTTTTAAAAGCCAAAGTTCTCAGTTGTCTCGTTTTCGAGCGGCAACCCTTTCACCCACGTGTAAATATTCCAACGTGCGGTGGCGGGCGCGAGGATGGTCTAATGATAAATTCAAATCCCGATGCTCCAGGGAGCGGGGCAATCAGAGGACGACAAAGGGGGCGCGGGGCTAGCGGGGGCACGAAACTGTGAAAGACAGCAGTCAAGACTGACACAATCCTTCGGAAAAAAGAGAGAGATAAATAATTCTGTCTGTCTGATAAAAAGACAGACAGAATATTATATATTCTTTTTGTTGCACTAACCCGTGCTGAGGACCATTTTAAAATTCTGGTACGGTTAGTCAGAGGTCGCGGGTTTGAGTCCCGGCATGGGTGGAAGTTTTAGCCTGTAAATAGGTTTTTAAGACAGAATATTATTATATTTATTGATAATAGACACCCAACGGTACACAGATAAAAATCAATTAATTATAACAAAACAAATAATTTCGGGCCTGATCTGTGCACTACTAATAGACATGCAACAGCATTCGTAAGTTGATTGCGTAGGTACGTACTAAAATATAGAGAAATATATCTTTGAAACTTTTTTTTTTTATTAAATATTCTTTATTGTAAATTTTAATTACAGTAACAGAAATTATATATAGCAGAAAATATAGTACAAAAAGCGGCCTTACTACTTAAAGCTATTTTTTCCAGGCAGCCATAGACGGAGTCAAGAAATAAATTTGAGACGGGTAGTCGATGCAATTTAGAAATATTGAAGTTAAGTAATGTTTTTTATCATCTAGGTAACAAAAGTATTTAGGTATATATTAAACTGGTCTAATTGCGATTATTTGTTAGGTTTTTTTTTTTTTTTTGTTTTTTTTTAACATTTTTTTAACATTTTTAACCTAGCTAAACTCTGATTCCGGCGATCTGAGGCAGACTGCTAGAAGTGGCTGGGATGAGGATGGCCAAGGAGAGGGAAGAAGCGTGGCTTGGAGGACGTCCATGTCCAGCAGTGGACGAGTACAAGCTGACTGATTGATTGATAGCCAAACTCCAAAAGTCTCTACATGAGTTTCAAAACAATGGGCCGCTTTCGGCACAAATTCCCAAAGCACTTCATAGATGGCACTGATAGGAGTGCACATAACGGCCTCGGTGGCGCAGCGGTTTGGCACGCTGACTGTGCAACCGAAGGTCTCGGGTTCGATCCTCGGCCGGGTCAAACTAGGAAACGAACTTTTCCAGTTTGTCTCGGGTCTTGGATGTTATCTATGTATTTATTGTATTAAATATATCGTCGAGTTAGCACCTATAACACATGTCATTTAGTTGTACTTAGTATAGGGCTAACGAGATCTGTGTAATATGTCCGTGAATATTTATTTATTTATGTATTTACATACAAGAACAGACATACGTCTGTCAAATTTCGCTCGATATCAACCCTTGTATGTCTCCACTGTTGGGGCACGGGTCTCTTCCTGCATCGCAGTAAGGTTATGCCATACTCCACCACGGAGGTCAAGTCCGGGTTGGTGGAGGATTGTAAGACAGTGGCGGGCCTTACTGTCAGAGGTTATCAAGTCGCCCATAAGGCCTCCGACATAGTTTAACGACTGCCACTATATGACAGCCGGCACCAACGACTTAACGTGCCTTGCGAAGCTCATAAGCGCTCGTAAAAATGCCACTAGCGGTAGTCACGGAGAAATTCAAATTTTAAATTCAAATTTCGCTCAGCGCAGATAAATTTTGACAGTCGTATTCTGGTTCTTCTACGGCTACGCCTGTAAGCGCCATCTATGAATTGCTTTGTGAACTTGGTAATATAATACTGCCTTACCGGTGGAGGTACGGAAAGCCAAATCCCTTCCCATTTTTAAGGCTATGGTAAAGGAGTTCTATCTCACTACTACACTGTAATACTGTTATTATTTAATTTTGTAATATTGTCCTGCTGTTGTTGTGTCTGCTTTGAATGTGTATATTTTGTTAATTAGGTATTTATGTATTTATATATAATATTAATTTTTTTTTAGTTTTATTTATGTAAATTATTTGTAATATCTGTTGATAATTTTATTTATTCAAACTGTTATTTAGGCATGTATTTATATAGGAACCTCTGAAATTATCGTTTTCTATGTTTTTTTGTACATCTACTTCTTTCTCTAATGTATTTGTCCATTTCATCCAAATTCATCAATTTCATCGGTTCATCCAAAGGTTGTCTGGAAGAGATCACTTTTAGTGATAAGGCCGCCGTCTGTACTCTTAGGTTAAGAAATATCTGTGTTATTTCATTTTTATGTACAATAAAGTGTTCTCTATCTATCTATCTATCTATCTATCTATCTATCTATCTATCAAGCCTAACTTGTCTTACTAGCAGGTTTTTGTTAACCCAACTGCTATTCCTATGGAACAAGTTAACATCTACATTTATCGGGAAAAAACTAAATAAAACTTCAACATTCGTAAAGAAACGCCTCTTCAATTATTCAGTAGTCATATTCTTATGAAACATTAACGTAACAAGTAAGTTAATAGCTACTCTGCCCAGTAACCGTTTTGGGGTTCCGTGTTCAAAGGGTAAGGGCCTTATTACTACGACTCCACTATCCGTCTATCTGTATGTCACCAGGCTGTATCTATTTATTAAAAACAGTTTTGAAGTTCATTAATAATATATGTCACTGTCACTGACTTACAATCCTCCACCAACCCGGACTTGGCCCCCGTGGTGGAGTATGGCCTAACCTTCCTGCGATGCAGGTAGAGACCCGTGCCCCAGCAGTGGGGACATACTAGGGTTGATAACGAATAATATATATAATATAGCATTTATTTCGAACAACTTAGGTCCATATAAAAACAAACAAACAAAACTAAGTAAACATTTTGTTTTATAGCGAACATTTTATATTTAAAGTTGTCTGACTTTGAACCGTGATAGCTAGACGATTGAAATTTTCATTTATGATGTAATTTCTGTTGTCGCTATAACAATAAAATAGAATAAAAGTATTTATTTAGTGAGGCACTCTTACGACCAACATGTTTCTTTTTGCCGTGTTTTTCGCTCGATGGGCAGACGCTTTGTAAAATTTTTAACTGTATAATTAACTTTAGCCTCTAAATAGGTTTTCTAAAAAAGTATAATTAAAGGAATATGCCTTTATGTAGTCTATAAAGGTCTCACTACAAGCCTCCTTCTTTCTCCTTCTCTGAGAGAGAGAGAGAAGGCCTGTGTACTAAAGTGGGACATTTAAGCTGCCTTATTGATTAACTGCATTGTAGATTAACTCTTTAATTATGATTAAGTTTTTTCTCCATTTAATCCATTAATTAATGTGAAACTAATAGCATTGACGTTTATTAAGTAACATTCGTTTTCTTTCCATAGTAAATAAAATTCTTTAAACTTTGACTTTATAATATGAATTGTAGTTTTTTTAAGTGTTATGTTTTTTTAAGTGTTATGTAACACTTAAAAAAACTACATACATACATAACACTTAAAAAGCCTTTCACAAAACTACAGGGAATCAAAATTCATAGGGTACTTATTTCAATGACCTAGTACCTACAATAAAATTTTGCGACTAATATTGAAGTCTTGTGTGTTTTTAAACACGTAATTTCATGTCTTCAAATAAACAGCTGTTTTGCACATTAAGTGTCCAAAAACTACCTCAGTAAAGAACTCTGAAAAAGAGTACCTACCATTAGTCACCAGAACTACGCTTTTCACTCGGGACGAGTTCACGTCAGAACCACTTTAAATAAAGCTTAGTTAAATTCAGCGGCAGTTAATTCAATTCCATTTTTATAAATCAACGTCAGTACTAGTGAACGCTTCCCTAAAGCAGCTTAATTCTAACCGAAGCAATTGGGGTTAAAACGAAAAAAGCTTTGTATTTTGAACATGAAACTTTTCTAAAAGTTACATTAATCATAACACGGTACTTGATTTCATTCTAAAATAGTCGTTAAATACTAACCAAATTAGGGACAACTGTAGAATAATACAATTGCAGAAAAGCTCGTGACGTCCTCGTCGGCTGCCCGTCAGCCGTACGTAGCCGGGCTTTTCTGCACTGGTATTGTGGTATCTAAAGTCCAGTGCTTAAGGTTTATTTTAGTTAGTAACGTTGTGCTTGCACGTAGACGTTAGTGTGGTCCAATGTTATATGTCAAAAATAACTACTTAAGCCGCGTTTTCACGGTCTTAGTGGACTCGGACCGAGTGCGCCATCCGAGTAAACCAATGCTTCTGATTGGCTATTTTGGTGTTGTCACGAAAAGCCGTCCAATCAGAAGCATTATTTTACTCGGATGGCGCACTCGGTCCGAGCGTACTAAGACCGTGAAAACCTGGCTTTAGTCAACGTACAAGTTGGTAAAAGCAAAATGCAATTTTTTTTTATCATTTGTTCAAAGTGCTTTTAGCCGCGTCACCGTTGCCTGACACAAACTTAATTGTTTTAACATTTTTTTTGTAGGTTTGATTGTAACCCTGAATTTGACTATTCACATACCTGTAAGTGTAAACGAATTCTAAGTGAACCTGCGTCTGCACCGACCCGGGCTTGGCCCCCGTGGTGGAGTATGGCCTAACCTTTCCGATGCAGGAAAAGACCCGTGCCCCAGCAGTGGGGATATCCAAGGGTTGATACCGATGCACCTGTCACAGACGCGTAAGCTAGCGATAGAAATCCTGGTTGCGAAACCTAAGGGAGTCGACTCGAATCGTTACAGCTGCTGAGTTCTTTAACTTATTAAAGGTTGCCAAACCATTCAAGTACAATTCTGCAGTACAACTGCACCAAACTGCGATCCCCAACCCGCATGCCATGCGTGGGGATTATGGGCATTACCCCCTATGATAGTACTACGTGGCGCTCTTTAGGGGAGAGCCATGTCCAGCATTGGACTAGTATAGCCTGACGACGAAACCATTCAACAGTAGAAGAGGCACCAGAAAAAGAAAAAGAGGAAAATGAGCGCATATTATTACGCGTTGCAAATCCTGAACGATTTTCATCGTCTAACTGTCAAATCCATACAAATTGCTCTTACAAATGTCTGGATTATAACAGATTTTGCATGGGCTAACATAGCCCCAGGTGGTAACTCACAAAAAACATTTAATCGTCCAGTGTAGTGTGGTGTAGGCCTAGAGAATAGCACCAACCCAAATTCATCCCGCGGGTGTCGTAAAAGGCGACTAAGGGACCCAAACCGGGGGGTGGGCAGCAGCGCCCCCTGCAGTTCCACAATTCCTCCAAACTGCGATCCCGAACCCGCATGCCCAGCGTGGGGATTATGGGCATTACCCCCTATGATAGCACAACGTGGCGCTCTTTAGGGGAGGGCCATGTTCAGCAGTGGAGTAATATAGCCTGACGACGACGTCCAGTGTAAACGCACCTGGAGCTCTATTTTTGAATCACTCGTATGAAATTGTATCGTCGAATACGACATAAGTCACACTCGTCTTCTAAGTCGCATGATCCCGTTTTTCCGTATTTTTGAATCCAAATATCCATTAAGGATTAATATGCTTCAAAAATATTTTTCTACACTGATCACAATATTCACAATCTAAAACAGTTGTCAGGAGCAAATTCACATTATCGCTAGGTATCTGTGCGCAGCACAATACAAATTAACACAAATGTTGACAATTAATCTATCGATCGACATACGAGACGAGTGGTAAGGACCATTCGTTGCAGTCGAGTGATTCAAAAATACGGAATTTCGTCTGTCGAGCGAAAATCAGTAGAAATCGAGCGCTCGACGCGAGACAAGTGATTCAAAAATAGAGCTCCTGAGCAGATTGCCATCCACTCGTCACTGCTAAATGAAATAAACATCACTCACCTATCACTGGACAGAAATAACGGTACACAAAGGGAACCTAGTTTGCACAGGTCGCTATCGGCACACGAGTTTCGTTTTTGTTATGTTAGCTTTTTGCTTGCACTTTGGTGCAACATGTAAAAGATTTATGGCATAGTTGATACTGTTTTAGATACGAGATAAATGTACACAGTAAAAGCTTCTGCAGCTATGTTACCAAAAAGTGGATTTTTTTCCTGGTAAAATAAGTAACATATAATGTGGAGTAACCGTATTGTCTTTTTTTATTGTTATGTAGATATGTGAGATGCTGACTGAGATATATACATACATATTTTTTTGTATGTAATTTTTTCTGGTCTTTTGTTGCAATCCGACAAAAGACCAGAGTCAAAGATGTGGGCACACGGATCACAAAGTTGAAGTGGAGATGGGCGGGACACCTGATGAGACGGGATGACGGAAGGTGGACAAGGGCAGTCACGGAGTGGTGGCCAAGAACCGGTCGTCGTTCGGTGGGTAGACCACTTGCCCGTTGGAGGGATGACATTAAAAAAGCGGCCGGGGGTAAGTGGTCGAGATTGGCTAGGGACCGGGAGAGTTGGCGTGAAATGGAAGAGGCCTATACCCAGCAGTGGGCTTCATTCATGGGCTGGATAGATAGATAGATTTTTTGTACGTATTGAAATTGAAATTGTTTATTCAAAACAGAAAAACACATACAAGCATTACAGTGGTCTCCACACTAGGCGAAAAACCTGTACAGTAGCGACCGAAGGAAAGAAAGTCTGATAACACTTTTGACATGGCGTATTAAAATCAGTTATAACAATTTTAAATTAAAACTATAAAATTAATAAAAAATACTTATTCTACTTATTAAAATTAATAAAAATTACGAATTCAATTTTGATGAAAAAATAACAAATTTTTGTACAAAGAAAAAATTTACAAAGTAACAAATAAAAGCATACTCAGGTACTTTTATTTGTTACTTTTTAAATCAACAACAAAGAAAAAAAAAAGTTTTGCTGTATCAAATGAAATAAAATCAAAACCTACTTTTATCATAAATGATTACAGGTCTTAAGAACATCTTCGTTTTTCCCACAGAGTAAAATAATATATAAAAATTAATATAACTTCTTAATAAAATAAAAAATTGCAATTACAATCATCGAAACTAAGTTGAATACTGAGTATAGTATTTAAAAACCTATTTAGAGGCCAAAAGTTTTTAAATTTGTCCTTAGCACAGGTTAGTGCATTAAAAATAAAAATAGTATAATCATGTAGGTACAGTGATATCATTCCGATGTAAACCCTAACTGCAAAGTAGGTAGTCGGGGCTGTAAGTGATGCAATTTACTTAAGCTAGATGTCGCTGCCTGTCTTTAATACAGAGAATAGTGTAAAGAAGTTCGAAATTTAACTGATGCCCGTGAGTCGCCCATAAGCTCAATTGGAAGAGCGCTGGCATGGATAGCCAGAGGTTGCGGGTTCGAATCCCGGCATGGGTGAAATTTTTAGCCTCTAAGTAGGTTTTTAAATTTGTCCTTAGCACGGGTTAGTGCATTAAAAATAAAAATAATATAATGAGTATAGTATTGTTATTTTTTTTTTATTTGCGAAATCTCTTATTATCTAGCCGCTCTCAGAAACCTGTTCGGTTTATCTGTTAGCGGCAAATGTAACGGGCAAGTAAATTTATTAGTAAAAATTATGTAAATATGACATAACAATTCAAAAAATAATTCTAGTCACACGCTATACAAATTAACAACTCTAAGTATGACCTCAAAACTTAAAGGTAATTTTAATATTAATAGAACAAGTGTTTGTCATTTGAGTTCTTTCGTAAATTAATATTTTTGTGCGATTTTATACCCCTAAATTGGATTTTTTTTTTAATTACATACAAAAAGTAAAATAGAATAAAGTTTTTGTTTTTAGAGTATAATTTGATATTTTGGAAGTTTTTCGATCATTTAAAATCCGAAAAACATATTTTGTTCTTACAGTCTACAGTCTATATTCTTTTGTTTTTAATACACTAACCCGTGCTAACGAAAATTTTAAAAACCTATTTAGAGGCTAAAAATTGCACCCATGCCGGGACTTGGAACCGCGACCGCTGGTTTACTGGCACGGTTAGCCAGAGGTCGCGGGTTCGACTCCCGGTATGGGTGGAATTTTCAGCCTCTAAATAGGTTTTTAAAAGACTACATATATGTTTATCTTTTTTATTACAAAAAAAATAAGTTTTTAATGGCATAAAAACAATGACACTTCAATCTAATTAAAATAGAAACCAAAATATTCGCTAAGACAAGAAGAGCCCGTGCCTGAGCGTTCGGGCGTCGTTGCTTACGCAATTCTTTCGACAAAATTAAGTAATGAAAGTGAAATTACTGGGTAATTATTTGGGAACGAGGCAGGAACCTCTGGTGTAAAGTAGAAGTCGCAATTAGACTAGTATTTTAGCCTGAATTTATTCGACTAGGCAGCTACTTTCATCTGCGAGAAAATTTTATTCAGTTAAAATGCCGGGTTTGTAACTATTTCGTGTTTAAGCTTCAAGGAATAAGAGAAAGTTTATGTTAATTATAATTTCGCTCGTGGCACTTGTGTTAAGCAACAACTGGCGCGGTCAGGCGCAGGATGGGTGACCGTCGCTTGTCTACCGCTAGTGGCATTTTTCCGAGCGCTTCCGTGCTTTGCAAGGCACTTCAAGCCGTTGGTGGTCGTTAAGCCATGTCAGAGGCCTTATGGGTGGCTTGATAACTTCTGACAGCGGGCCCGCCACTGTCTTACAATCCTCCACCAACCCGGACTGGGCCCCCGTGGTGGTGGACGGCCTATCCTCCCTGCGGTGCAGGATGAGTCCCGTGCCCCAGCAGTGGGGACATATCGAATATCGAAATCAGTTGGTATCGAATATCGAAACTGTGAGAAATGTTGTAAAGTTTAGTAGCACCCAACACCAAGTATTCTACAACAAAATTAACATAAAGGCAGGTGCTTGATGATAACGTAGCAAAAAAGGCACCGTATTTTGGGTAATTTTATTTGATTAGCCCTGATGTATAGACATCATAATATAGCAAGGCTATGTAATGCCTAAGAATGAGCAAATTCAATAAATATTAGAATATTTTCGGGGATTAATCGCGTAGTAATTTATTGTTATTTTACCTCGACGTTTCGACGACGTCGAAATTAGGAAACACAAAATTTTTAATCGGGAATGTGGTTTCAAACTGTCGCAAACGTGGGATCCGGTCATCAAGAAGTGTTCGAGTGGATAAAAGTCGCATGGCTTATCGTCCGATATTGTCAGTGTATCGCAACCCTAATAGTACTTTGTGATGGCTGATTGAGGGTAGTCTGAAACCTTATCAGGCGAAGATGCGAACGGGTGCCAGCCATCAGTTTTCTCGTGACCACGATGACTGTAAAGTCGTCAAAACGTCGAGGTAAATAAAATAGCAATAAATTTCTACGCGATTAAGCCCCGAAAATATTCTAACTAAGTGTACTGGTCGCAAAAGTTTAAAATATGTTCAATAAAAATTGGTTTAATATTGTCGGTTTTCTTTTATAATTTTTCGTACAATATTAAAACATCAATTTGTATGAGAACTAAAACCATAAGAGAGGTACATAAGTCTACGTTTATATTCAGGGAATAAAAACGTGATGAAGCCACTGTTATATAAACAAAGCCACCACTGTTCTTCGCTCGCGTCTACTTTAGCAATCTCAGAGTGGCCATTTGCGCGTCCGAGCAACTTGATTGAAATGCAAATAGAATTTTCTATTTTTTCGCGAGAAAATCGCCATGAATACCAATCTCGGCCTAAGTCTCGGTACTTGGATATTTTCACGAGTATTCTTTTATTTATTCCTTGGATGTGCGTTCAAAATCAAATCGAGCGTCCCGTGTTATACAACGTATATCAATATTATATTTCACTGACGCCGGTGAGTCGCCCATTAGCTCAGTTGGGAGTGCGCTGGCACGGATAGCCAGAGGTCGCGGGTTCGAATCCCGGCATGAGTGGAATTTTTAACCTCTAAATAGGTTTTTAAAATACAAAATCTAATCAGAGTTCTAGATTGGCTCCTAACAGGAAATTAAGTGTAATAAAATAATGTGGCAATCATGTTGAATTCTAAGAAAGAGCTTTGATGAGGAATAAAATTCATTAAATTATCATGAAACAGACATATTTTATGGGTTTGACTTCCGTGCCATTTAAATTTAGATAAAACAATCCAGATTTATCTAGTTCGTTCTGATTTATCTTTAAAGAAAGAAAAATTTAGGATATTAGAACAAAAAGAAATAATTTCATAAGGTATAACGATTGAAACAAATGGGCATCAATATGTGACAATGTGGTCAGAAAATAAACCACACAGGCCTTCTGTCAGTAAGAGTATAATTATAGGCTTAATTACCACGCGCGTCGCGGATTGGCAATTTCATAGCTCTCCATAACTTGCTTAGTGACCTTAAAGTAGTGGACCATTCGAACCGTGAATGACCACCTCCCGGCTCCATATGTCATGACGGGTAGGGCGCAATGATTAAATACCTCCAGTTCTTTATATGATTTAAGAGCAATGCCACTCCAATCTAAATCAGACGCTCTTCACTAACATATCCCTGTTCATATTGACAGCGACTGCTCGGGAAAAAACAAAAATCAAGCCTAAAACTTTCACATTAAGCTTCAAACACTTTTTAGGGCAGAATGACTCAGTTCCACGCCAGTGAGTCAACTGTAGCTACGGAAATTCCGCCCTAATCATTTTCAGATTTAAGCGAATGATTTCCGTTAAGAGTCGATTTGGGTAGCCGTCAGTTGTGAAGGTTTCCCTATCAATCAAATGTGGCTCGAGGCACGCAACTAGCTGGGAGTCAATGGACTTTGAACTTTGGAAGCTTGCCTAATTTTTCACGGCACCCTAGGCATGTTCTACTGAAAAAGAAGGTTTCCTATTTGGGCCGCTATTAATTTCAAATTAGCGGGATGTAATCGGCTTACATTGAATTGTATGGAGTGGCTGTAGGCCGAGGAGGCTCCTTAATGAATTCTCCAATTTGTCAGGGAAGCCTTTCTACAATAAGATCTCTGAAGATAATTACAATAAGCTTGCCAAAAGTGTGTAATGTACTTTGTGCCAAAACAGCTACTGTAACATTTAAGTTTATTTAATTGGCAAAAGCCAACTTCGAAGCGCTCGTGGCCAAGACGAACCGAGTGATTGGAATCAATCATTTGGTTAAGCAACAACAGGCGCGGTCAGGTACGGGATGGGTGAGCGTTCCGTGACTACCGCTAGTGGCATTTTTCCGAGCGCTTCCGTGCTTCGCAAGGCACGTTAAGCCGTTGGTGCCAGCTGTCATATAATGGCAGTCGTTAAGCCATGTCAGAGGCCTTATGGGTGGCTTGATAACTTCTGACAGTAAGGCCCGCCACTTTCTTACAATCCTCCACCAACCCGGACTCGGCCCCCGTGGTGCAGTATGGCCTAACCTTCCTGCGATGCAGGAAGAGACCCGTGCCCCAGCAGTGGAGACATACAAGGGTTGATAACAAAGTGGCAAAAGTGTCTGGAATTAATGCCTGATCAATGTATTAGTACTAGGTTTTAGAAAAATATTTAAGCGTTTGAAACCTAAATATGTGAGTGGCTACCTATACGTATGATCTATAATGAATCGAAGAGAGTCGACATTTTTTCTGGTTATCACATCACGTATTACTGCGGGAAAATGTCTTATTCCCATAGGAAAATCGATCAACCGCGGGTAACACCGCGGAGCACAGCCAGTGATTATATATTAAAGGAAAAAAAAACCGGCCAAGTGCGAGTCAGACTCGCGCACCGAGGGTTCCGTACAAACCTGTATTATAGACCTGAGTATTTTGTATGAATTTCAATTTAATACCTCTACGCGTTTATGAGGAAATGGGTTGTAAGTTTAAAATTATAAAAAAAAATATATTATGAGATATAACTAAAAATTTATGGTTTTCGTAATTTTTCCTTTATCTATGCTATAAGACGTTGCTTCGTACCAAATTTCAAGATTCTGAGTTCACGGGAAGCACCCTGTAGGTTTTGATTCCCTTGCAAGTGTCGAAAATTTGCGGCATAAACGGCTGTATCTTTTGATTGCGTTGGCTTAGAAGTTTGATTTTTTCACAGCTTCAAGGGACAGTAGACCTGAGTAATTGATATAAATTTCAGCTTCATACCTTTACGCGTTCCTGAGAAAAAGGGTCTTGACAGACGGACGGACGGACAGACGGACAACAAAGTGATCCTATAAGGGTTCCGTTTTTTCCTTTTGAGGTACGGAACCCTAAAAATAAACAGATTTTTAGATCCGTAGCTATGTAGTGTATTCTTATTTTCAAATTTAAATTTAATTATGTTTGCAGAATAATTTGTTGAATTAAGCACTAGCAAAAGTGCACGCTGTGGCAACCTTAATAGGCTAGGCACCGACTTTAAATCCCTTTATGTTTTATTACGATATAGAACACTAGTTATAGATAGAGAACACTTTATTGCACATAAAAAATGGAAATTACAACGATATTTCTTAACCTAAAAGTACAGACGGCCTTATCACTGAAAGTGATCTCTTCCAGACATTTTTTTTATGTTTTAACATAAAATAACATTACATACTGGCACATAAATTACTTCTAGCCCCACACTAGGATACCCTGTGTCGTGGGTACCAGAAACAGCGACATCACAAACATGTAGACATCCGAGACCTGGGGTGTTTTTTTTTTTCAGACCCCAGCCGGGGATCGAACCCAGGACCTCTCGCATGGTAGGCAGATGCGCTACCGCTGCGCCACAGAGGTCGACAAGAGTACTAGCTACTGGTTGTCCTAAGTAAATAAATAAATAAAAAAGAGAGAGTAGCAAAGGCAATATTTAAGATCTCAAAACTCATCAAGCCGTCAATGAAGCGTCCAAATTTGGATGACTAAACAATCAGCCCTGTGACGAGTCGGTCATTTGGTTCCGTCACACTAATTTATCGGACCAAATCAAGGAGGCAGTCGGCCGTGCGGAGTGCGCTTTCACTGTTTAGAGCTATTC
Organism: Yponomeuta sedellus; assembly: GCA_934045075.1. Taxonomy (NCBI): domain Eukaryota; kingdom Metazoa; phylum Arthropoda; class Insecta; order Lepidoptera; family Yponomeutidae; genus Yponomeuta; species Yponomeuta sedellus. The sequence goes on along the minus strand of OW203741.1, from coordinate 19,722,423 downwards.
TGCCTGACAATCAATACTACCTTAACCCAGATTCTGATTTAAGAACTTCATCGATGAAGCACCTGAAATTTTATATGGCACCTGCACGTCCAGTTCGATTTCACTGTGGTCTTTCTGAGTTGTCTTTACAGCGCCAGAAAAATGTATGGAGCAGTACATAATTGGCACAGTACAGAATTGTTGGTTACATCGCTGAAAGCGATAAAAACTTACATATTTTTTTAAAAACCTATTTAAAGGCTAAAAATTTCACCCATGCCGGGATTCGAACCCGCAACCTCTGGCTATCCGTGCCAGCGCTCTACCAATTGAGCTCAATTGGTAGAGCCTTTTTAGCCTCTAAATAGGTTTTTAAATTTGTCCTTAGCACGGGTTAGTGCATTAAAAATAAAAATAGTATAATATTTTTTTTAAATTTCAATATACATTTAATCTTTAATTTAGTATTGGTTTTTATTTATTTAGTTAATATATTTCAGTTTATGGTTTTATTAAATAACAACAAAAAAATAACATTTACTTCTAATCAATTAACGTACCACTTTTAGCCTCTAAATAATCAATTTATTTAGATAAATTATAATTTGTTCCCACTTTTATATGTTCTCTCAAAATGCATGGCAAAGACTACTAATCTAATCCGCTTGTCTCAGCCATATTAAATCTAAGTTATTCAAAATTACACTTTAACAATGACTTATTAAACGTTATAAGAGTAACTAGGTATCCATTTCAAAATCTAGATCATTTTGGAAAAAATAGACAAATTACTCCAAACTTACTCTTCAACTCACATGTCGTTCGATCGATTCCCGCGACCGAGAATTGCATAAAAACCATAGTGTCTCACAGGGGAAAAATTTGGAATTTTTCCTTCTCAGTACCATCTGTGACTTCAAATACTACAAAACATTACACTATTTTTATTTTTAATGCACTAACCCGTGCTAAGGAACAAATTTAAAAACCTATTTAGAGGCTAAAAATTTCACCCATGCCGGAATTCGAACCCGCAACCTCTGGCTATCCGTACCAGTGGTACGGATAGCCAGAGGTTGCGGGTTCGAATCCCGGCATGGGTGAAATTTTCAGCCTCTAAATAGGTTTTTATACTACAAAACACTTAACCATAATTTATATCAAAATAATTTACTTACCTAGCACACGAAACTGATGGAAGGATCTGAAAATAGACAATTCAATATGTTACATATAAATATTATGGTGCACAATTTGTTATACAATTTAATTGTATAATATTTTTTATGCCACACCTGGCAATAAAGTGGCTTTTTCCGCACGCTGCGCGTACGGAAGAAGCCGCTTTCTGGCCAAGTGTAGACATAAAAAGATGTACACACCACGGGAGGTAATAAAGAAAGCTCTCGATCGCATATTTACGTCCCTCGCTTGCAGCTCGGGCCACAAACTTCTGCGATCTCGGCCTTTCTTTGTATTACCACCCTAGTTGTGTAATGTACTAATATTATTCTAATTTATTTTTTATAGCCTATTAACGTCCCACTCCAGGGCTTTCGCTCAGAGAGAGATTATGGGAATAATTACCACGCGTGCCCACCGCGGAATGGCAATTACGAGCGCTGCGGTATTTGAACCCTTAAATACTTAGGTTTCCTCAATATGTTTTTCCTTCATCGTTAGTATTGATACTATAACTAACATTTATATTCATCCGTTAATGCTGAAAGCGAACCTACTGAGGAAACTGAGTGTCAGAGATTTGTAGACTGAGTACCTCGGTCCTTGAAATTACCAATCCGCGCTAGGCACGCGATAACTAATCCTATACTCTCTTTCCGAAGAAGAAAGGGAAGGCCTTACCACTGTAGTGGCACTGAGGGAGTAGGCTGCTTATTATTTAGGGCTACTGCGGGTATGTCATAAGTTATAACATAAGCTGTCCTGTAATGGCAGTCGTAAATCCATGTCAGAGGCCTTATGGATGGCTTGATAACTTCTGACAATAAGGCCCGCCACTGTTTTACAATCTTCTACTAAACCAGACTTGGCCCCCGTGGTGGAGTATGACCTAACCTTCCTGCGATGCAGGAGGAGACCCGTGCCCCAGCAGTGGGGACATACAAGGGATGATGTCGATGAAGGGAAATATATAGCAAAAGAAAGTCACTTTATTTTTATGTCTTTGTGTAAATTTATGGATGACGCCATTGGTGGTAGGTAAATAAGATTCATACACAAGATTTAAGGTACGTAATACAGAGAATAGTGTAAAGAGGTTCGAAATTTCACTGATGTCGTGAGTCGCCCATTGGCTCAATTGGTAGTGCGCCGGCACGGATAGCCAGAGGTTGCGGGTTCGAATCCCGGCATGGGTGAAATTTTTAGCCTCTAAATAGGTTTTTAAGATTTAGGTTGATTTGAGAAAAGATGTCAGAGTGCAGTTTTTTTCTCCCACTGCCTCTTTCTCCACTACACTACGGCTTGAAGGCAGCGGTTGTAGATTGTAGATTGACATCCAGCACACGTACAGTAGAATTATGTACTTTATGTATATAAAGATTAGGTCGAATATAAAAAAAATATAATCTCGAGATATTTTGGAATCAGGGGACATTTTGAGCAAGGCATATTTTGGGAAAGAGGCATTTCGAGGGAGGGACATTTTGGACCCGGGGGATTTTTTGGGAAAGGGACATTTTGGACCTGAACGACAGAATGTCCCGTGCCTCGGCAATGGTTACACAAAGGGTTAGTCCTTATTCCACGAGCCCAGCCGTGTTTCACAAACAGTCGAATTCATTAGTCGGCCTATAGAACACAAATCGTGTCAAGCTCCGTCCGGCTATGTCGGTAGGCTGAGCTAATTAGAGAAAGGGGCGGTGTGGTCAAACTTTGTCGACTAGTTCCGACTGTTTGTGTGGCCATTAGGCTTAAAGGCCTAGTTACAATGAAACAGTACTCGAATCAAATCAATTTATTTCAACGTAAAAAAATTAAATTCTGTTTCATCATCATCATCAACCTATTATGTCCCCACTGAGGGGCCGGGTCTCTTCCCTGAGAAAGGTATAGGCCATACTCCACCACGAGGGCCAAGTTCGGATTGGTGGAGGCTTGCAAGACTAGTGGCAGGTCTTGCTGTTAGAAGTTTTAAAGCCATCGTAAGACCTCTGACTTGGCTTAACGACTGCCATCTATCGACGGCAGCCGGCACCAGCTGCTTAGCGTGCCTTGCAAAGCACATTCTGTTTGCTGAATGTCAATATCATCGTCGTCGTCAGGCTATTTCATTTTGAAGACATGGTTTAAAGTATTGAGCCCCTAAATGGACCCGACTCAGCATTTGTTGCAGGAGCACCGAGACACTACGTGCAGCGCTGATATTTCTTGTCTAATCTAGATATTCATTCCACATTTGAACTGTCGTCAGACGTTGGTACATCATTTCTTAACATCAACACAGGGAAATAATGCCCTAGGCGATTTATGAAAAGATAATATAGGTAATCTGTCGCACAATTCTAAAATAGACCTGTCTAATGTCGCATTAAGCTCGATCTCCTGCTTCCACTCCGCTCCGAAAATGGAGCAGTATTTCAAAGTAAATACTGACTGTCTCTCGGCGTTTTTCGCGGCCTAATCTTGCTTAAAACAAAGAGTTGCGATCCGTTTGATTGTTTTCATGAATAAATTATTTAGGCAATTAACCTGGGGGCCACGGACCGGGCGGGACGGCGGACGAGTAATCGCTCATGACCTGAAACCTCTTATGGAGGCTCCTCTGGTTGCATTCCCATATTACTAGTATTCAAATATGCGCTAGTCCCCCAATTGGTACATTTAAGAAGCAGTTGAAAGAGCACTATTTATCTCTATCATAACTTTGAGCTATATATTTATTGATGATTTACTATGTATTTTATTTTATTTATTTATATTTACAGGTATTTAGTCTGTGTAGTGTATTATTTCTGCTTAGGTTATTGTTTAGGGTTTTCGCACTCTATGTAGTTTATTTTGTACGCGTATGTAGACCCGTTTTTTACTGCTGCTCCGACTCTCCAAGGATCTGCTGGAACAAACAAGTCGGAGAATTTTTTGCCCCTAAATAGGTTTTTAAAATTGTAAGTGCATGTTATTTCTTATGAAACAGAAATACGGGTAGTCGGCGAAAGTAAACAATATTAGATAACATATTATACCATATTATTGATTATATTAGATACCGCGTTTCAGTGGACATCTGAAACGTGACAGTAATATTGAGCCACATAATTGTACGACAAACTCGAGTAGATATTTCATTTTTGGACACAGATGTTTACGTGAAAAGTAACATAATACGCAGAAAAATGGGCCGGTTTTTGATTGAGAATTACGTTAAGTAAACAGTTAACTCTAGTGCTGTCTCTTCGAATTGCTCAAAAACGAGCGAGACAGAGCGTTACTTAAGTAACGCTCTGTCTCTTTCAACTGAGAATTTGACTAAACAAATACTCAAGTGGAAGGGCTGGTAATTGACGTCCCAGGCGGACATACATCGACCAAATAGGGGATGTATTAGCAAAAGGAAACATAAAAAGTACCCGGAACCGGCGTGCGTGCATGCGACTGTGATCTGTCAGGATCGTGGCAAGTGGCAGTCCCTGGTCTCTGCCTACCCCTCTGGGATAGGCAGAATGTGAGTGGAAGGGCTTACCAGCCCTTCCACTCACATTCGCAGTATATATTTGTTTCGTCAATCTTTCTTCCTTCATCCTCTCCACATGCCCAAACCAACGCAACATTCCTTTCTCAATTTTAGTCACTACATCCTCCTGTAATTAAAGTGATACAAAAATATTGAATAAGTACATATATGGAAATAAACGCTTCCTTTGACGGCTCGTGGCGCTCAGTTGAAAAAGGTTACTTCACAGAATCGCTGTAGCTCCTACATTTATAATTTATGTTCCGCTCCGTTTCCTTCCTAAAGGATTTTACAAATGAAACGTGTTAGTTTCAACTTTTTTTTCCAGTTGGTATTTTCTCGCTTCATTAATTCTTTTCGGAGCAAATAACTTCTATAGTTTATTTCTCTTTTTAAATTTTAAGATCTCTTTAGGTGAAGTCTTACAGCCTTATTTGTATTAGCAGGATTAATAATATATTAATAATATTAAAAACCTATTTAGAGGCTAAAAATTCCACCCATGCCGGGATTCGAACCCGCGACCTCTAGCTATCCGTGCCAGAGGATATGCTGGATAGGCTTTGCTATCTGGCACGGATATCTCGTGAAGTGGTAGACATTTGGTGACCAAGAAACTTTATCAGCTCAAAGAACAATATATTGACAATATTAGACTATAAGTGAACAGTGCAGGAGTGTTCTCCGTACGCTGGACGCATCAGCTCATCCATCACCGCTCATCATCTGCCCTACAGCTAAAGCGAGCCATCATCCTCCATCACCAAGTAAGTCCATTCACTTCACCTCCCATTCCGCTCTCTCAACCAACCCATCGTGAGGTAAGCCTAGCCGACACTGGCTAACTACCAGTACGTTTATATGTTACATAAAAAAAACAATTCTCAAGCATAATCAAAAATTTAAGCTTCCGTATCGTGTGTTTTGTGCAAATTGACCCTCTATAATATGATAGGGCCCAAAGGGAATCTACTGCCTTCTTCTATTGAGGGCCTTAACTCGATAGAGGTCACTTGGGATGACGAGATAATGCCTTTGCCTTTACGGCACTCATGAACCAAGATAGATTGGTGACCCCACACCCGGTATCATTGGTACGACCTGGACAGGTCATCCAGTCTTTTGATGCAGCGATGCTCCTATAGGCGAATCTAATAGCGTATTGAGGACTGAATGATGAAGTGGGTGTGCCTTTTGGGTGAATATTGGATCTTAAGTTCAAAGTGGTAAGGACTATTATGTACCTAAGTTAGTTTCCTCGCAAAGCTGATTGTCCTTTGTAGTGCTAGTTGTCTTCAAAGTCTAAATTGGCAGTTCTCATATGAAATTGGCTTACGCGCTGTTGAATCCAGCCTGTAATATTGGTATTTTGTGGAAAGGTAAGGCTTGTACGTCTGTATTATAATACAATTATCAAGTTTTAGATTGATAGATGGACAATACAAAACATTTTTTTTAATTCACTTTTTTTTTTTTTGTTAAACCACCGGGTTCGATTCCCGAACGGAGTACAGATGTTTTTTAAAATGTATGAATGCAGTTTTTCTTGTTCTTAAAATCGATGACATAGTTCCTGAGAACAGATCTTCGTATGTCTTATAGTTTCAGACTTTCTCATACTGACCGATTTGAATGAGACACCCTGTATAACTATGTATGAGATTAGCGAATCAGTAAGACATATTATTGTATTTTCTAAGTATAGTATTTTCTAAGGTTAACACGAGCAGTAGACATAATTAAAACTGTTTTTACACGGATTTATGCTCGTTTATTACATTTTTACAATTTCCCAACGTTTCGGCACTTTTTCAGGTGCCGTGGTCCCGGATGACTGAGGTGACGGGCGTCTTTTAGAAAGCATTGACGGTTAGTTTACTACCCTCGGCAAAAATTACAAAACTTAATTATGAAGATTCGTTCCAAAATAGGCAAACCAATTATTTTTATATAAAGTCAACAATATTAAATATTAAACAATATTAAACGAGCGTAAATCCGTGTAAAATCAGTTTTAATTATTGTATTTTGTAAGGTCAACACACGAGCACTAGACATAATTAAAACTCCGAGACAACGGCACCTGAAAAAGTGCCTAAACGTCGGAAAATTGTAAAAGTGTAATAAACGAGCATAAATCCGTATAAAAACAGTTTTAATTAAGACACATTATTAATATACAATTTTTATTTTTAATGCACTAACCCGTGCTGAGGACAATTTTAAAAACCTATTTAGAGGCTTAAAATTCCACCCATGCCGGGATTCGAACCCGCGACCTCTGGCTATCCGTGCCAGCGCTCTACCAATTGAGTCAATGGGCAACTCACCGGCATCAGTTAAATTTCGAACCTCTTTACACTATTATCGGTTTTACGTACAGGCAGCGACATATGGCTTAAGTAAATTGCATCACTTACAGCCCCGACTACCTACGTTGCAGTTATTACCAATTGAGCTAATGGGCGACTCACCGGCATCAGTGAAATTCCGAACCTCTTAACAACATTCTCTGTTACACTATTTTTATTTTTAATGCACTAACCCGTGCTTAGGAACAAATGTAAAGAGGTTCGAAATTTCACTGATGCCGTGAGTCGCCCATTGGCTCAATTGGTAGAGCGCTGGTACGGATAGCCAGAGGTTGCGGGTTCAAATCCCGGCATGGGTGAAATTTTTAGCCTCTAAATAGGTTTTGAAACATTCTCTGTATTACGTACAGGCAGTGACATCTGGCTGAAGTAATTTTAGGCTGCTACTTATGTATGCGGAATCTGGGATTCCAATAATTTTAAACGCAATGTCTGATCTCCATGGTCAAATTCGTTCTTTTTTTAAATACTGGCCACTAATATTTTTCTCTTATATACGTTAGTGTTTTGTTTTTGTTGGGTTTAAAATGTCATATCGCTGAAAAAATGGAACTCACTCGTGAAAATATTCGTGCTATGATTTATTACGATTTTCGACGTGATTTAACGCAACAACAGTGCGTAGATCAATTAACTTCGACTTTTGGTGGTGAAGCTCCATCAAAAACGACTGTGTATCACTGGTTTAGTGAGTTTAATCGCGGGCGCAGTAAGCTCACGGACGAAGTTAAAGAAGGTCGCCCGAAATCGGTGGTTGTGCCACAAAATATTGAAGCTGTGCGAAAACTAATAATACAAGACCGCCATGTTACGTATCGCGAGATAGAACCTTATTCTGGGCATATGTATGACGAGCATTCATAGGATATTACATGAACATTTGTCTGTAAAAAAAATTTGTTCGCGTTGGATCCCGCACAACTTAACTCAGGATCAAAAAAATGCTCGCGTCGAATGGTGCAAAAAAACCTTAAAAAAATTCAACGGAGGCGACTCAAAATCTGTTTATAATATCTACACAGGTGACGAATCCTGGATCTACGCGTACGATCCCGAAACTAAACAACAACCAACAGTTTGGGTGTTTCAAAATGAGCCAAACCCTAAGAAAGTAGCTCGTGCAAAAAGCACTGTAAAGCAAATAGTGGTCTCCTTTTCTGGTATTAATGACCATGTGGCTACAATACCACTGGAGAATCGCAGAACGGTTAATTTGGAGTAGTACACGACCATTTGTTTGCCGGAAGTATTTGAAGAAATACGCCAAAACAACCAGCGACGCAGAATCATACTTCACCATGACAATGGCAGCTGTCATACGTCTCAGGAAACAACTACATTTTTGGGTGGTCAAAAAATAGAATTGATGGGTCATCCACCGTACAGCCCTGATTTGGCTCCCAATGAATTCTATTTATTCATAAATGTAAAGAATAAATTACGTGGTCAACGATTTTCGACCCGTGAAGATGCCGTAGATGCGTTCAAACGGCACGTTCTGGAGATACCTCAATCAGAGTGGAAAAAGTGTTTTACAAATTGGTTTCATCGAATGCAAAAGTGCATTGATCATAGTGGAGAATACTTTGAAAAACAATAAAAGCATATTTAGCCATATACATTTGTTTATTTTTTCTATTCCGCATACATAAGTAGCAGCCCTCGTATGTAAATGTATACCTACTCGTAAAAGCTTAATCAAATAGTCACGTAAGATAAGAATATTCTTTATTGTATACCGAAAAAATAGTTACAAAAACGGCAGATACAAAAGATCAAATACAATTGGCGGCCTTATTGCTAAAAGCAATTTCTTCCAGGCAACCTCAAATTGGAGAATTTGCCGAGGAGAAATAGTATAGTATATCTTTATCCACCCTTGTACGTCTCCAAGGCTGGGGCACGGGTCTCTTCCTGCATCGCAGGAAGGTTAGGCCATACTCCACCACGGTGGCCAAGTCCGGGCACCCATCTCGCACCTGACCGCGCCTGTTGTTGCTTAACCAAGTGATTGAATCCAATCACTCGGTTCGCCTAGGCCACGAGCGCTACAGTATACATACAAACATAAATTTTATTCTGTATCCACACAACAAGACGGAGCAATTTCCGTTGCAAGCGATTTGTTAAGTTTTTACATCTGTGATCTAGCGCGTGTGTTTTTTTATCCTCATAACATTAGTATTCTATCTATCTATACCCAGATAGGTATAGATAGATAGAATATTCTTTATTGCATGTTCACCAGGGATTACATAAGAGACTTATAAAATAACAGTACAGTACAAGTGGCGGCCTTATTACTAAAAGTAATTTCTTCCAGACAACCATTGACGGAAAAGAAGAAACGGAAACTGAAATACGGGTAGTCGGCGCACCTGTACAATATTATATAACATATTTTTATATAGTTGATACACATACATAAACGATACATAAATATGAAATTGATACACATACATAAATGGTACATAAATATGGAATAAATAAAAATAAACATACACAAATAAAAAAATTTGAAATTAACGAAAAATATACCTACATAATACTAGAAAGGGATTTCACAAATACAAATAACAAACTTACATTAAGGAAAAATAGTGGTTATGCACTCTGTTTTTAAATATTGGCAGGGACGGTGAAAATCTTACGTCCAAAGGAAGATCATTCCACTGGCGGATAGCTGTGATAGTAAAAGATTGGCTGAAGAACCTAATTTAGTTTAAGAAAAGGCCTTGCCTGAAAATCGGCAACTAGTTGCATATTAGTGTACATGAGTTACAAGCCGAGGCACGGACCTTTTTGTCTTCATTAGTAATTTCTATATACTGTTAAATAAAAGTCTCTTTAAACTGTCATTAAAGCCTCTAGTATAAGTCATTGTTGTATCTTATTTCGCTTGAAGACAAATAAATATATTCTATTCTTCTTCTTGTATTCTATTTGGGCATGTGACCTCTACTACCGAACCGAAAGAAGGTTAACCTCAAACGAAGACAATAAAGAGAAGAGAAACTTCTATATCTTCTTGTTTTGTGGATGAGGGTTCCCAAAGTATAGAGTATCCGGTCTATTATGTAAATAAACTAACCAATGAGTGTTTTTTACGCGTCGCGCGCTGTAAGGCGATATTTTTGCTGACGTTACGCTTTAAGTACTTTTGGGGCGAATGGAATAATAATGTGGTGAGGGAAAATTTCGGCCTTAGTTTTATAAGTAGAAATGTACAGTATTTCAGGAGTGAAATTTCGAAATTCTGTTTGTTATATTTTCTTGCAACTGTTTTAATTTTCTCCATTTAATGTGTACAAATCAGAATAAAAAAAAATGTTTTTAATTCACAAGTAGTTTTCGTTTTTCCAGTAGGTGTGATATCAACCCTTTGTACGTCCCCACTGCTGGGGCACGGGTCTCTTCCTGCATTGCAAGAAAGTTAGGCCATACTACACCACGGGGGCCAAGTCCGGGTTGGTGGTAATGAGGTTAGATGATAAACTGAGAATTCTGTCAGGAAGTCTGGTTTCTGTAGCACAGGATTTCTAGCTTGCGATCAAAACAATTCTCGTCTAGAAGTTATTAAAACATAACCACTCCTATTTCTAGGAGTAGTCTTTGAAACAATAATTATCATCAACCCATTATATCCCCAACGAGGGGTACGGATCGCTTCCCTAACGAAGGTATTGGTCACGGAGGCCAAAACCGGATTGGTGGAGGCTTACAAGATTAGTGGCTGGTCTCACCGTCAAATATTTTCAAGCCGCCCTAAGGCCTAATTTAAGAGAAAACTCCCGTTTATTTCACCAAATATAATACGCTCGCCCTTAAAAAAATACACCGATCCCGAATACCAATAAAAACCGATGACGTGGCCGCAAAGAGTGCCGGTTTCCTGTCTCCTCCTCAGGACACGAATTAAAACCGCCAACCAAGCCGGGGCTGTAACAGGAGATGAGTGAAAATTCCGCCAGTGAAATTGATAAACAGGGCTGGCTCGCCAAATGAGGGGTTTCAGGCTGACAGTTCTTGTGCACGTCTACGATGGCAATGATATAGTCTCTTGCACTAACCTGCTGTGTGTTGTCGGCTTAGAGAATAGCACCAACCCCTAAAGAGCGCCACGTTGAGCTATCATAGGGGGTAATGCCCATAATCCCCACCCTGGTCATGCGGGTTGGGCGTGCTGGGCATCTTTTACGCGGGTGTCGTAAAAGACAAATAGGACACAAACCGGGGGGTGGGCAGCAGCGCCCCCTGCAGTACAATTCCACCGAACTGCGATCCCCAGCCCCCATGCCCAGCGTGGGGATTATGGGCATTACCCCCTATGATAGCTCAACGTGGCGCTCTTTAGGGAAGGTCTATGTCCAGCAGTGGACTAGTATAGCCTGACGATGACAATGACGAAGATGACTAACCTGTAAACACTTATGCCGGCGCCAGACAGAAGTTCAAACAAGTGATCATATAAGTATGCACATCGTTATCAACCCTCATATGTCCCCACTGCTGGGGCACGGGTCTCCTCCTGCATCGCGGGAAGGTTAGGCCATACTCCACCACGGGGGCCAAGTCCGGGTTGGTGGAGGATTGTGAGACAGTGGCCGGGCCTCACTGTAAGAAGTTATCAAGCCGCCCATAAGGCGTCTGACATGGCTTAACGACTGCCATTATATGACAGCCAGCACCAACGGCTTAACGTGCCTTGCGAAGCACGGAAGCGCTCGGAAAAATGCCACTAGCGATAGTCACGGGACGCTCACCCATCCCGTACCTGACCGCGCCTGTTGTTGCTTAACCAAGTGATTGATTCCAATCACTCGGTTTGCCTAGGCCACGAGCGCTCATGTGCACATGTGTGGCACGATTTTTTACTATTGTTACATAAAATTTCCGTGGCACACATGTGCACATTTATGTGATCACTTGTTTTAACTTCTGTCTGGCGCCGGCATTATGCTCTTCTAGCTTTTTTTGCCCTATAAAGGGCAAAAAAACCCTCCGGAGAACACGGGGGAGGAAGGTGGTGAATGCTCATGCATAACAGCACGGACCCGGCCGTGCTGCCAATGTGGGACTCACAAGAAGTGCGCCTACCCACCACCACCTTGGGGTTTTGGTCCTAAGGACCCCTAAACCCACATCGGGAGCGACCCCCCTCGAGGCCGAGGAGGGCGCACAACACTTCTAGCCTGATGCCTACCATGCGAGAGGTCCCAGGTTCGAACCCCGGTTGGGGACAAAAAAAACCCTAGGTCTTGGATGTTTACATGTTTTTGTTGGCGTTGTTTCTAGTTCCAAGACACAGGGTATCCTGAGTGGGCATGTATTTTGACATTGGCAAGTCACTGAATTGAATAAATGTTGCTTTTTTGTGTCGTTTCACTCCCAGGAGACGTCCGCTACTTTAATAAAATTAAATTTTTGTATCTGGATGTCATTATTTGACATAGATTAGATATGATCCTAAATTTTTGAACTAAAACTTTCGTAAGCACAACACATTGTAGACTTTTAGTCCGGATTTACTTACGTGTGAGACAAGCAACCGACGACGCGAGCTCCGTCTCTGCTCACCATGATTAAGCTCTGCGAATCGGAGCGAAACCTGGTCGGACTTTTCCGATATAACGACACCCGTAAGTAAATCCGGACTAAAAGTCTACAATGATCCTAGATTTTTTTAACTTCATGTTTGCGTATTTGTAAATACTCAAACATTAAGTTAAAAAAAGTATTCCACATAACATGTATTAGTTAAATATTTTCTACTTTAACATTCACATTATGTTACTATTTTTGTTAATTGTTATGTGTTTTGGTAATAAACGATTTCTATTTATTCTATTCTTTTATATTTGGATGTAAACAAAAAAGGTAACCACAGAGGTATTTTAATGAGAAACACATTTTATTTAAACTTGAAGAGAAAGGATTAACTAAAAGGTGCGGTGGTAACGGAGCGGTAAGACACCGCTTTCTCATTCGGGAGGACGTTCGGTTCGAATCCCGGCATGTAGGTACCAATGATATTGTTTTCTAAGCTACGTACATTTGTGAAGTCATGGTAGAAAAATCACTCGCTGACTATGAGGGAACACATCGTGAGGAAACTTGTGTATCAGGGGTGTTAAAATACTTCAGTGCTTGAAATTGCCAGTCGACGGTGGGCACGCCTAGTAATTAAGCCCATACTATCTCTGACTCTCTCTGAGAGAACGCCTGTTTCCTGCAACGGGACGCTTATAGGGTACATAAAACAGGAACATTAGATACAATTATTATTTGTATCTAATGTTCTATTTTAATTATTATTGACATTTAACTGATTATGATTTAATTTAAATTTTATTGGAATTCAATGTATTTTTATCTATTTTTTTATTTTGCTTAATTTATTTGATTATGATTCAATTTAATTTTCTATTAGAAATCAATGTGTCTGCGAACTATTATTTATATTACTCAGCTACCGCAATAGGATCTCTTGTAATGATAGCTGTAAGTTTATTCATAAACCATAACACCAACAAATAGACCATACAATATGAATGGCAACATAGAACTGAAGATTTAAATACTTACACTTAACTAACATAGACTGTGATAATACACTAGACTAACATGCAGACACAAACAGTTTATAACTATTATAATATTACATCGGTTGATGCCAATGTGTGTTATGGTTATAAAAAGGCCGCTGTCTCAGCATATTGTCACGGTTTATGAACCCGAGACCACTGGTTTTCTGACAGGGCCTATTATGGTAATAAATAAATAAAAAATAAAATAGGTGATGAGAAATATTCTTAAACAACGATATTTTAAATGCACCACGACATGCTCCCCGTAATACCGTTATCGGTTACCTCGGGCACTGACTGAAAATCAGCGCTGAGGGCTCAGTACCTCAGCACAACGCTGAGGCAGCTGACTTTGGTGACAATTTAGACACACCACAGGCTAAATCTATGTTTTTTTTTGTTTCATTTATTTCTGTTGTCTTTATATTATGTCAATTTATCTGTTTATTTTTTTTCTTTCTGTGACGTGTCTTATTGTTATCTTTATAATCTTTCTAAGCAATATTTTAAGAGATATCTTTCTTTCATCTTAAAGAGAATACATAATTTTTTTTTCATTTTATAAACCGAGAAAATAATTACTTTACTGTCTACGTTTTTCAGTGGCGAAGACAAGACAGTACGAACACTGCGTCTTTTTTGTGAAATTTTAATCTGCGTCACCCTGTGGCGAGGAATTAATAACTTTCTCAGCCGCCATTCTGAAACTCCCTCATTGATAAACAGGAGCGACGCGCCGAATTTTGATGACGGCCCTTTGTCAGGGCTCGGGTTGCAAAGTGCTTTGTGTTGGCCCTCTACGGCTGGAATGTCCTTACTTAATAAGATTGGGAAAGGAGCTAGACCTTTGAAGAGAGATTTTTCATCTTAGGTACGTGGTCTGAAAATTGCGATAATCTTAATGAAACTGTGGGCCTGAATCTATCTTGCTTTATTCTAGGGTTGCTTGGGAATTTTCAAACTTTTATTTGAGCGGTGAGAATGCAGTGGCAGGCCTACAATCTATTTATTCTTACTTGTCCAGATTAGTAAACAAGATTCTACCCTTAAACTGTGACTTTTTAGTCCAAATTGCCATATTTCCATAAATGAAGTAACCTGGAACACTCTTTCAGATAACACGCTGCCAATTTTATAAACATAGTTTATGAATTTGCGAGAAAATGTCTAGTTTAGGCATATAATCTCAATTTTAACGTTAGAATCTTGTTTACTAAATTTGACAAGTAAGAATAAAAAAGACTGTACATTTGGGAGGTCGTAGGTTCAAATCCCGATATGTATACTGGTTTCTAAGGGTTAGCACGTGATTTTTTTTGAAGGATTTAAAATTTAAATTGCGCTCTGATATGGCTGCGAAATTATTTAGGTGCGTTTTTTTTTTTTAATTTTTGTCAACCTTTCATACGTTTTCGATGTTTCAAAGATTTTTTGGGAATTTTTCGCGTTTAAAAATCATAATCATAACACGTACCAAGCCTAATAAAACTGTGTGCCTAATTTACGGTTTCTTAGGAATTTTCAAATTTTCAGTTTAGCAGTGGTAGTGCTACGGTAGACCGGCCGGCCGGCCTTATAATCAGGAGATCGTGGGTTTGAATTCCACTGACTGATTTTTAAGTTACTGATATATGTAAAGTTGTGAAAGAAGTACCATTCGTTAGGCTTAGTTCAGCAGCATATGCAGTCAAAAGAATCAGGGAACTGACTGACGTCGCAACTGCTAGGCTTGTTTATTTCAGTTATTTTCATAGTCTTATGTCCTATGGCATATACTGTGGGGACAATATAATAAAATCCCTGAAGATATATTAAGCTTGCCTGAATCGCGGTTCAAAAAATATGTTAAGCACACTTTGTGCCAAAAGGGCTACTATAAGATAAGGGGTTATTTTAAGGACTTTGAGAAGACTGAGTTTGGAGTTGTTTTGTCCATTTTTTCTCCAAAATTATCTAGATTTTGAAATGGACACCTAAATCGAATTGTAATATTCATTAAGCCGCAGTTTCTGTGCTGTTTTGAATAAAACCTTTTCATTTCATTTCAAACTGCGAAGGGAAACATCGTGAGGAAACCTGTATTTACTGGTAGAAAATGT
Source organism: Yponomeuta sedellus (assembly GCA_934045075.1). Lineage (NCBI taxonomy): Eukaryota > Metazoa > Arthropoda > Insecta > Lepidoptera > Yponomeutidae > Yponomeuta > Yponomeuta sedellus. Next base: position 19,706,693 of record OW203741.1, on the reverse strand, counting down.
TTTAAGTGTAATAAAAAATATTATTAAATAAATATATCGGTTGTATATTTACCAAAGACGTGGAATTGCATTGAATAAAAAAAATATTTTTCCAACTGAAGACAGAGGAAATAAATCCGAAAACTATACATTTGTAATAAAATTATAGAAAAAATCGTCTTTAAAGTTCGGAAAAATCACAGAAAAATCTGTAAAACTCGACTCCTATACTCGTATAAAATGTAACTAGCAACATATTTGTATGGAATCCTTAGTGCGTGATCCTTATAGTCTGTCTGGCACTTAGCCGGTCTTTTTTATTTTGCCCTTTGCTAGAACGTCCTCTATTTGGAAAAAGATAATCCTTATTTAAATTCATATTATTCCTCGAGTAAGGCCCGCCACTGAATTACAATCCTCCACTAACCCGGACTTGGCCCCCGTAGTGGAGTATGACCCGTGCCCCACCAACGGGTACACAAGCGTTGATAACTATCGATTCATCGAGTATGCTAAACTACAGAAAGCTGCTTTACCGATGTGCTAAAGTACGATAACAATTCTAATAACCAAGTTTGTCGAAAGATTCGTCGATGTTGAGAAAATGTCCGCAAATAGTTACTGTATACTTTACTATTTTGCTCTACTTGAAATTTCTCAATAACCGAGAAGTGTTAAGCCTTTGTTTGCTAGATGATTTGGCTTCCAAACCTAGTTAATAGTTAGCCAAACCGCATAACACTAAGGTAAGTAATGCTCACAGAGTTTACACAGTGAGCGTTCACTTATTACGTAAGTAATTACGTAACTTTAATAAGTTTGCTGACTAGCAATACCCCATTTCCTTCAACATCTTCATACTTAGTCCGATATTATTAGCCATAAGACCGACAGTTAATAAGCTGTAAGGTTCATCTGCGATTTTAATTTTTAGACGAAAGGAGCCGTCAATTAATAATTTTTTTTTAATAATGTAGCTGATCTCAATAGGGAGATCGTGGCTTGTACCAAAGTCTTTGTTTGTTAAGTTATGTACGTAACTTTAATAAGTTTGCTGACTAGCAATACCCCATTTTCTTCAACATCTTCATACTTAGTCCGATATTATTAGCCTTAAGACCGACAGTTGATAAGCTGTAAGGTTCCGTCCCCCGCGATACAGGCTATGCCTAGTGTAGGGGACACTGACCTCTCACCTAGCTAATATTGTCACCTAAATACCAAACCAAATTGACATATCATGGCAAAAATTGATATTTTCTCGTAAAATCCCGAACTTTTTTTATTCATTTGGCAGCGTGTTTCCTACAATAGTGTCCCGGGTTACTTCATTTATGAGAATATGGCAGTTTTCGATGGAAAAGACATACCACGTATACTCACCGAGGATTGGCAATTTGAAGCGCTGAGCTTTTAAAACAACTCGGACACTCAGGTATCCTCGCGAAGTTTTCCTTAACAGTAATGCTAATACAGCTTCACAAATGTAAATAAGTTACAAAACAAAGTCATCGTGCATGCTCATGCCAGCACTGGGAGATGAATTCTGGTCTCTTCTTCTGATTTCATTGTTCTACTCACTGAGCTACCGCCGCCTTTTGAATTTGCTCTAGAGCAACTTCAAATCCTGTGAATTTATCAACTATGATATATCACAGTTTCTATTTCACTGGCCGTAAATCAATTAACCTTTTCTAGGCGCGAAAGTGAGCCAAAAATAAACAAGCAAAGCTAGTCAGGACGGCAGAGGAAAAATGCTGGGCGTACGCGGGCCCCGTATAATGGCCCGGCCATTTGCACGGTACCCACACCAACAGAAGGCTAGCTCAGAGTAGATCTGGCCTCGTCTCTTAGACAGTATATTATTGTACTGTGATAGTGGCCTGTAGTTATTATTGTTGAAGAGTATTTTGGAGGCGGTGCCCAAACGTGTGTGCTGGTCTGGAACTTAGCACTGAATCCAAAGTAAACTTTTACCATACCTTCTTTTATAAGTATTTTCAATATAGAGCTCTAATTTGTTTAAATTATTTCTGCGTTTTTAGTGTTAGTGTTTTAGGCCTTGTGTGGTTTTTATGGAATTAATTGCCACGATAATAAACTTAAGTATTTACCTAAATTCTGCTTTAATATGTGCAACGGTACCTTAGATCTCTGTTTTCCTGGGCTGGTTTACGCGTTCCCGAGATAAAGGGTCTTGAATGTAATACGTACGAACTAGCGGACAGTGATAATTAAATAACCTAATTAATTAATCATTTGTTGATGGTGATGGTGCATCTTCAAACTCTGTATATGGAGTAAAAAATGATAAGACTATACCTACTATTTTAATTTTTAATGCACTAACCCTTGCTAAGGACAATTTTAAAAACCTATTTAGAGGCTAAAAAATACAGAGAATAGTGTAAAAAGGTTCTAAATTTCACTGATGCCGGTGAGTTGCCCATAAGCTCAATTGGAAGAGCGCTGGCACGGATAGCCAGAAGTTGCGGGTTCGAATCCCGGCATGGGTGGAATTTTGAGCCTCTAAATAGGTTTAGAGTTGTCCTATTTAAAATTGTCCTTAGCACGGGTTAGTGAATTAAAAATAAAAATAGTAGTTATAATCATGTGGGTACAGTGATATCATTCCAATGTAAAAACCTAACTGTAAAGTAGGTAGTCGGGGCTGTAAGTGATGCAATTTACTTAAGCCAGATGTCGCTGCCTGTACGTAATACAGAGAATAGTGTAAAGAGGTTTGACATTTCACTGATGCCGGTGAGTCACTCATTAGCTCAATTGGAAGAACGCAGGCACGGATAGCCAGAGGTCGCGGGTTCGAATCCCGGCATGGGTGGAATTTTTAGCCTCTAAATAGGTTTTTAAAGATGATAAGACTTCTAAAATTTTGTTCGTTTAAAAGTCAGATATAAAGGCAAAATGTCTATTTAAGGGAAATGCTGGGTATTTGGCAAAATGTTATGTATAAAAAAATATATAAAAAAGAACGCCAGAAGTAACAATCTCTATACCTACGTACTATTTAAATACATAAATACGTACGTGTATAAAAATTGTCAATGTTTGTATCTACTATTGTCGACCCGACTGAATTGACTGAATAGAATTTTTCACAATCATTAAAAACCATAAGAAATGCGTCTAATTGGAAACGACGAAGTGGTACAATCCGTTCAGCAGACTGCGAATTTCTTAGCACTAGGCCGTCCTTCTGTTCAAATCACATATGCCCGCCGGCCGGCCCATTTGCCATTTCACTCGGTTTATCCTCTCCCGCGAAAGTGCGGCCCTTATGCCGGACTGTACGGATGCAATGGGAAAGCGCCCTCAAGCTGGCAGATGGAAAGATTTTGCCAATTTTGAAACGTATTCCGGGACGCAGTTTGTTGGGTATCGGTTTTAGATAGGGGCCGGAACTGCAGAATGGGCTTATAAAGAAACAATTGGACGGGATGAGTTTCCGCGTTGGTCAGTTATTTTGGCTCATTGAACGACTTGGAAAATTAACTCTACGGCGCGTGTAAAAGGTTAACTTTTGCAGTTCATTCCAGTTGATGGAATTCAGTGCCGTTAATGTTGAGGTGCCACCGACGCCCAGGCCCAGGGCGTAAACTCTGGAGGGCGCAAGAATGACCAGGCCGGGAAAGAATATATTTTTTCCGGTTTACTCCCGATAAGTTCGCGCTGCGCCCCGAGTACTCGATTCCAACACATACGTTCCTTCATGCCAGTCTTATTAAAATCGTCTATCAAATAAGATACAACATCGCGCTCATTTTATGGCAGTGCTCGAGCGTAATTGTGTTTAGTGTTTCTTTTTCTAAAATATACAGATAATTGTCCACTAACATCAAGTTTCTTGTGCTTTGTTTTATCGCACTAAATGAAATAAAGTAGGCCTGTAGATAACATTACTCTAGCGTAACTATAATGTCTTAAAAAACAAGGGCAGTTATAGTACATAGGCTGCTACTTATGTATGCGGAATCTGGGATTCCAATAATTTTAAACGCAATGTCTGACCTCCATGGTCAAATTCGTTCTTTTTTTAAATACTGGCCGCTAATATTTTTTTCTTATATACGTTAGTGTTTTCTTTTTGTTGGGTTTAAAATCTCGCTGAAAAAATGGAACTCACTCGTGAAAATATTCGTGCTATGATTTATTACGATTTTCGACGTGGTTTAACGCAACAGCAGTGCGTAAATCAATTAACTTCGAATTTTGGTGATGAAGCTCCATCAAAAACTACTGTGTATCACTGGTTTAGTGATTTTAATCGCGGGCGCAGTAAGCTCACGGACGAAGTTAAAGAAGGTCGCCCGAAATCGGTGGTTGTGCCACAAAATATTGAAGCTGTGCGAAAACTAATAATGCAAGACCGCCATGTTACGTATCGCGAGATAGAGGCTATTTTGTACATATGTATGACGAGAATTCATAGGATTTTACATGAACATTTGTCTGAAAAAAAATTGTTCGCGTTGGATCCCGCACAACTTAACTCAGGATCAAAAAGATGCTCGCGTCGAATGGTGCAATAAAACCTTAAAAAAAATTCAACGGAGGCGCTCAAAATCTGTTTATAATATCTACACAGGTGACGAATCCTGGATCTACGCGTACGATCCCGAAACTAAACAACCATCAACAGTTTGGGTGTTTCAAAATGAGCCGAACCCTAAGAAAGTAGCTCGTGCAAAAAGCACTGTAAAGCAAATGGTGGCCTGCTTTTTTGGTATTAATGGCCATGTGCCTACAATACTACTGGAGAATCACAGAACGGTTAATTCGGAGTGGTACACGACCATTTGTTTGCCGGAAGTATTTGAAGAAATACGCCAAAACAACCAGCGACGCAGAATCATACTTCACCATGACAATGGCATCTGTCATACGTCTCAGGAAACAACTACATTTTTGGGTGGTCAAAAAATAGAATTGATGGGTCATCCACCGTACAGCCCTGATTTGGCTCCCAATGATTTTTATTTATCCCCAAATGTAAAGAATAAATTACGTGGTCAACGATTTTCGACCCGTGAAGTTGCCGTAGATGCGTTCAAACGGCACGTTTTGGAGATACCTCAATCAGAGTGGAAAAAGTGTTTTACAAATTGGTTTCATCGAATGCAAAAGTGCATTGATCATAGTGGAGAATACTTTGAAAAACAATAAAAGCATATTTAGCCATATACATTTGTTTATTTTTCTATTCCGCATACATAAGTAGCAGCCCTCGTATATTGTGCTATAATATATGTTGTCTAAGTATTGTGTTATAATTATTGTTGTGTTACACGATGCCGGTCTCTGAGTCTTAGATAGGTAGATAGATAGAGAACACTTTATTGCCCAACCAGAAAAATATTACAACCATGATTCTTAAATCTAAGTAATGTTATACAATTGGCGGTCTTAGTTCTGTTTTGTTTCATTAACCGACTTCAAGAAGGGAGGAGGTTATCAATTTGAAGCGTATATTTCTTTTTTTTCTTTCGTGGTATCCGTTGAAAAGCAGCGTCGTGGATGCTATTGGCCACCGCATAAAGCTGAACGGAGGCCTTTTTAGTGCTAATTCCTACCTTTTAAATGTTTCGATTATAAATTTTATTTTTCTATGGTACCTATCAAATATACAATATATCTAAAGTCCATTTATTCTCACTCGACCAATTTAGTAAATAAGATTCTTACCTTAAATTTGACATTTCATGTCAAAAATTTATATCTTCTTGCAAATTCATGAACATTGTTTATCAATTTGGTAGCGTATTATCTAAAATAGTATCCCGAATAACTTCATTTATGGGAATATGTAAGTTTACGACTAAAAAGTCATACTTTAAAGGTAGAATCTTGATTGCTAAATTGAACAAGTAAGGACAAATACACTGTACGAGTATCTATCTATTTATCTATGAAAGATCGCACAGGCCGGAGAAAAGCCTACTTACAGCACTGTTGGCCATTATACCTCAAAGGTACCAAACTGTGACGAAACTGGTTCGCGGCGGGTGCCAGTGGATGATGCTGCAATTACAAAAGTCCAACTCATTCAGAAGTTATAAATATAGTGAAGAATTTACATACTGTTTGTTGAACTCAATACACACAGTGATGTATAGTGGCCTTCAAGTCGATTTTGTAATGGAGAAAAATGCAGTTATGTTATAACCATGCACTCATATGTAAATTCGGGTAAATTAAACGTTGATAAATTTAAATAGAAGATTTAAAAATGGCTTGCCATGTTTATTAAATATGATAAAGAACGTTTGTTTGTTAAGCCGCAGATTCTTTGCTACTTTGAGTTAAGAATTCATTTCATTTCATTTCACGTTGTGAAGAATTTAGCAAAATCCTTTTACCTGAAAGGGGTCATACTATTTTTATTTTTAATGCACTAACCCGTGCTAAGGACAATAAAGTTTTTAAAATTGTCCTTAGCACGGGTTAGTGCATTAAAAATAAAAATAGTATAATCATGTGGGTACAGCGATATTATTCCGATGTAAAAACCTAACTGTAGGTAGTCGGGGTTGTAAGTGATGCAATCTACTTCAGCCAGATGTCGCTTCCTGTACATAATACAGAGAATAGTGTAAAGAGGTTCGAAATTTCACTGATGCCGGTGAGTCGCCCATTAGCTCCCTTGCGCTGGCACGGATAGCCAGAGGTCGCGGGTTCGAATCCCGGCATGGGTGGAATTTTTAGCCTCGAAATAGGTTTTTGGGGTCTTTCTGACTCACGTAATTCCAACAACTTTATTAAAAAGTAAATTAAATTATCAACAAAATACAGCATTATTCAAATTATGTAGATTTGATTGTTACTATTAAAAATCTGCCCCTAAGGCACAAGTCTTATCATTCTTAATCTAATCTTAGTTTCATTGAGTTTTTCTTAGTCTGGAGTCAAGGAACTGGTAATAGGGATTAACTTTTCTCATATAAATGACGTGACGACCGTAAAATGAGCCAAAAACTTGAAAGAAATACAAGGCGTCCCACGGCTATGCCACATATAGGGAAAGTACCTAGGATGTTGTAGATGGAACATTATACTAAAATAAGACGTTATTTTAATATTTTCTAAGGTTAACACGAGCAGTAGACATAATTAAAACTGTTTTTATACGGATTTATGCTCGTTTACTCGTATTACATTTTTTACAATTTTCCAACGTTTCGGCACTTTTTCAGGTGCCGTGCCTCAGTCATCCGGGACCACGGCACCTGAAAAAGTGCCGAAACGTTGGAAAATTGTACAAAAATGTAATAAACGAGCATAAATCCGTATAAAAACAATTTTAATTACGTTATTTTAACTTAAAAAAAACATAACAAACTCCATTCATACACTTTTACATGATTACCGCCGCGGCGGTAGCGCAGTGGGTACTTCAATCACGTCAATCAACAGCTCGTCACGAGAAACCCAGGTTCGATTCCCAGTGCGGGCTTGTATAATGACTTTGTTTTGTAAGTTGTGAAGTTATAGTAGCAATAACACTCATGGTCTTCCTTAAAAGGAAGACCTTTTAACTTTGGAATTTTTTGATATTTTTGGCTCTATGTTATTTAGCGAAAAATAGTCCATTATAATTCAGCCTTTTGATACGCATAATAAGTACGTATACAGAGTATTTTTTTCTCGTGTAGCGGGCTCGTTGCCCAGTTCAACCACGTAATTATTAAAAAATCTATGAATGCTGCCTAAATTATTAATTTAAATTAAAATAACGTCTTCTTTCAGTAAAATGTTTCGTGTGCAATATTCAAGCTAATTTTCCTCCATGTGGCATAGCCGTGGGACACCCTGTATACACCCAACATCTCTGTTACTATGCCCAGCCGAGCTACAACTTATTTGCTTAAGCATCTCCTGCGGACCGGCTAAGGAAACAAACCCCGAGTGAATATTACTCACGGGTCCACGTGGCCACCCCCGGCCACCCCCGAACATAGCATTACCCGGGTTAAGGGTCTGTTTACACCATGTAACCGAGCTTATAGTGCCCGTAAACAAACTCAGTTTATTAGTGGTTTGACCTACTCTCAAACGTACAGGCGAAATTGGTGCTAAATAATAATTATGGAAACAAATTATAATGGAAGGTTCGATGTTAGCGTGACGTTAGGATGCCGGCCTCATAGTTGAAAGGCTGTGGGTTTGAATCCTTGTTAGTACCACTGTGACTTTATTTGTTAAGTTGCGTAAATTAAAGAATTTTTAGTGTCAGTGGCATTCGGTAAGTATGATTGAATACTTTGTAAAAGAACCCGAGTGTCATCACATACCTTTGATAGGTTTTCTCTCAGGGAGAGAGAGAGATAGAGAGTTAGAGAGAGAACGAGAGAAACAGGGAAAGAGAATGGAGTTAATCCAAACATTATATTATGTGGCTTAATCACTACTCTTGGCGACTTTAAGCTCTGAGGTATGTAAACACGACACGTTCTTAGGTTTCCTCGCAATGTTTTCCTTAACAATTAGCGAGTGGCCCTGGTACAAAGGCAGCGCCAGCGGCAGAATGCCGGCCTCTTAATGTTGGGGTCGTGAGTTCGAGTCCTGGTATGTACAATTGACTTTGTTTCATTAGTTTCGTACTTTTGTGAAGTTTTGTAGCAATACTCGCTAACCTGAGTACCTAATCATATCAAGTCTCAAGTCTTAGGAAATCATCGTATTCGTATAACAGTTGTGATGTGAAACTTTTATAAATAATGAAACTGGAGCGACTTTAACTTTGTGCTTTATTTAAAATGTGTTTTATTTGTAATATAAGGAGAAAACTGGATAAAAAACAGAAAAAAGCAGGTGAAGGAAGATTTAATAGTCAGGTCTAGTCAATATGTGAAGTTGTAATGCAAAAAATGAGGGAAAATTTAAAAATGGTCACGTAATTATTTTTACGGCATTTTTCCGAGCGCTTCCGTGCTCCGCAAGGCATGTGAAGCCGTTGGTGCCGGTTGTCATGTAATGGCAGTCGTTAAGCCATTTCAAAGGCTTTGTTAGCGGTTTGATAACTTTTGACAGTAAGGCCCGTCACTGTCTTACAATCCGCCACCAACCCGGACTAAGCCCCCATGGTGGAGTATGGCCTGATCTTCCTACGATGCGGGAAGAGACCCGTGCCCCTGCAGTGGGGACTTACAAGGGTTGATATCGTACGTATTTTAGTAGTTCCGTAAAAAACATATCTTTCATTTAAAATGCAAGTAGCAATCTTCAGAGGCCTTCATCTAGTGTGAACATACTCTAACCCGGCGGTCCCAAGCCCGGCCATCGGTAAATCATCCGGGCAGTTTTTCCCGGACATACCATCCGGTTCAATTAGAACTTCACCCGGTTACTTCCATCTGTTTTAGTGGGCGCCGGAATGGAATTACTTTTTTGCCTTTGTGTTGTGTTTTGGCTAGTTGTTGGCAAATGTTTCATGCCAGATTAGTCAGAGCTCGGTACAGTTGGCGGCGAATGAAACTGTTGAGCTTCTGAGAGACTGTAGCTCAGTTAAAAACAAACTCAGCCCAAAAATTAGGCATGAATTTATTTGTCAAATTTTTACGTAGTCCTGAAGGAAAATATAGAAGCAAATAGAACGCTCGGCATAGCGGAACCGAGTGATTGGAATCAATCACTTGGGTTAAGCAACAACAGACGCGGTCAGGTACTGAATGGGTGACCATCTCGTAACTACCGCTAGTGGTATTTTTTCCGAGCGCTTCCGTGCTTCGCATGGCATGATAACTTGGCCCACGTGTTTTACGGCCTAACCTTCCGGCGATGCAGGAGACCCGTGCCCCAGCAGTGGGCACATATGAAAAGTTGATACCAGTAGACAAGTTTTTAGATTTTTTATATTCCAGTTTTCAATAATGTGAACTGAGGCTTAGAACAAACAACTTTCTCTGCTGGAGAAACGCATTAGGGATCCTTCGTGAAATCACCAATTTAACATGCGGAGACCGTCCCAGAGGGTCCCATAAAGCATCCAGCGCCCGATACTAACGACACGTGACGCAAATAGTAATACTGTACTGCCGAACGACTTTTAATTAACAAACGATCGTGTAAATGTGACGCGCGTGGTCGCCTTCAGCGCCCATGCAAAGATTTACTCCTCGAAATCCCAGAGCATAATGCGGCAGGCTATTCGGGTTCCTTTTCCGTGACAGCGGTGCGTCTGTGGAACGCGCTGCCGCTATACATTCGCCAGGCTCCGTCAGTCGGCGTCTTTAAGAGTAGAGTACAGGAACACTATCTTCATATTCAGAACAGTAAAGTGTAATTCCATTCGTAAGTATGTAAAAATATAAGTATTATGAAGTCTATTTATATGTTTATAAAGTCTATCTATTCATCTTTATACATGTGCTTAATTATTATATTTGTATATGTTTATGTTTATAATTATTGTACATAAAATATATATTTGACAATAAAATATCACCTCACCGTTTGTGACTACCCCCATCTTCTCCACGTCACCTGTTGGTTGGCTAGAATAAAATACTATTTAGTATTAAGCCCGCCAATTGTACAATCTTTACAGGTACAATAAAGAATTTAATAATAATAATAATAATAAATGTCCACTCTGTTTACGATGTCGGTCTCCAGTTCAAAGTTTGTATGATGTACCGTTTAATCTAGCAAATGTAGCGGATAATTATAGTTTTGTTTAAGGTTATTTCTAAAACTTTTATTCCTAAAACACTTGTGCAAAGATACAGGCTTAGCCTAGTTTGCCGACTGCCTTTCATTTTTGGCTAACATTTCTTTGTGATTCCCTCCACTGTCTACTTATAAGTTACGTTAATTTGTATGGTTTGTTTAGAAATAAATCAATTACTCATGCCATTTTTGTTTCAAATTCAAGGCTATTTCTAAAACGCTCCATTGCTAAAACACCAATAAATCATGAATTTCGGGTAGTTTGAGAAACATAACATAATGATTGTGCCTTAACAATAGCTACTGAATACGCTTTTAATTATTTTCTTCTTCTTTATCGAATTTTTTTTCAGCTTTTAATACCTTTTTTTCCAACTTACTCTGTCTATCACGGGTTTCTAGCTGACCGGTTCAAATAAATAATTTTAGATGAATTCGAAAAATGTTCTTTAAAATTTTAACTTCCAGCGCTCAGAATCCACTTAGGGGCGTAAAGTCAATTTCAACAATTTTGACGTACCATTCCATAGTTAATCTCGCCTTTAATTAAAGACAGGGAAAGTCCAAATTGCCACTTAGTAATCGATACTTTAAGTGCCCTCTCCTGACCCATAAATTTCGAATCGATTTTTTTCTAATTAAAAGTTTGTCAACTGACTCTGTCTCTTATTACCGGTTTAATATTAAACTCTTCTGGCCTCTATTTAGTCTACTAAGCACTAGCAGTATAATTTCACAAATAAAATAAGCATATATCAAAAAGAAGATCGTATCGCTTGAAACGTCGAGTTAAATTGGCTGAATTGGCTGGGGACAAGAAAAAAAACCCCAGGTCTTGGTCTTGTTCATGCGACACAGAAGCAATGTATGTTCATGTATGTAAATGTTATGTAATATTGTGTTATATGTAAGTTACACAGGTTATATAAATGGAATGCCATCGTTTACTAGTCTACCAATAGTGTCAATGAAATCATAATTACCATACTAATATAACTCTTCTAAAAAACTTGGCATTTAAGATAGTTGCCCCCACGTTTTCCATATTTCTTAAAGAGTTTAGAATCCTTGAATTGAATTGTCAACGGAGTCTAATCCGAGGCTTGGTATCAATCAGTTGCTACCAAGTAATAAACCCGTTTTTACTGCTGCTCCGACTCTCAACGGTGGCTGGAAAAAATCTCTTACAGAAATAAGCTCGCCTTTGTACATATTATTTCTTATGTAATGTACTATTTAATGTTTTGTGTGCAATAAAGAATAATTAATTAATAAAGTTGCCAATCCTCCCATCAACCCTTTGACTACCGCGCCGTATAGAATGGAACAATCGGTGATCCATTTTCAATCAACAACTTGCATGCAAATAAAACGAGCGGTTGAAGCCTATCTCAGCAGTTTCCCAGCTTTGTGGTCAAAGGTTCTACGTCGCTGAGCGACGGAAATTAATGTCCGGCAGCTATTGAAGTAGCTACTGTAAATCTGTGTCTTTTTAGGGGAAGACGGAAGAGACCCGTGCCCCAGCAGTGGGAAATACAAGAGTTGATACCGATACCGATTAATAATTTTATCAACTATCACTTTAATAAATTACTAGTGCAAGCACTCATTGAAAAAAGGTTTCATCCCTCTAAAAACTTCCGTATGTTGTGTCTTTTTGGGGTGCCATACTTTGAAACTCCTGCTGTGAGCACCAACCCAATTCTTGCCGCGGGTGTCGTAAAAGACGACTAAGTGACACAAACCGGGGGGTGGGCAGCAGTCCCCCTGCAGTACAATTCCACTAAACTGCGATCCCCATCCCGCATGCCCAGCGTGGGGATTATGGGCACTACCCCCTATGATAGCACAACGTGGCGCTCTTTAGGGGAGGGCTATGTCCAGCAGTGGACTAGTATAGCCTGAAGATGACGACGACCTATCTTCATATCAATAAACTTAGTCTTACTTCTGTACAACCACCTAGCTTTGTGCCATACGGTTTTAAAAACCAGACGGCTTTGGTCAGACCCATGTTTCGTTCGTCCCTCGTCCCATTTAGTACCCAATTCGGCTCCGGCGCCGGTCCTAATTGCTGGTCCCCAGTTTTAATTACCTCCTGCATGGGCCCCGTGGAGTTGGAAATCAAACAGTTTCCACTGTTTGATGCGCTTATACGACTATGTGCAGAATTATCTACTTTTAAATTTTCACTTTGTTGCATTAATGTGCGCTCAAATACATTACAAGTGGTCACTGGAGCCAAGTCACTGGGTAATTAAGTTAATAACTAATTACTTACGTTTATACTATTTTATTTTTAATGCAATAACCCGTGCTAAGGACAATTTTATAAACCTATTTAGAGGCTAAAAATTCCACCCATGCCGGGATTCAAACCCGCGACCCTGCTATCCGTGCCAGCGCTCTTCCAATTGAGCTAATGGGCGACTCAACGGCATCAGTGAAATTTCGAACTCCTTTGCACTATTATCTGTATTACGTACAGGCAGCGACATCTGGCTGAAGTAATTTGCATCACTTACAGCCCCGACTTCCTACTTTGCAGTTAGGTTTTTACATCGGAATGATATCACTGTACCCACATGATTATACAATTTTTATTTTTAATGCACTAACCCGTGCTAAGGACAAATTTAAAAACCTATTTCGAGGCTAAATGGGTGGAATTTTTAGCCTCAATAACCTAAGAGGTTAGCCTCTTTTCCACCTATTTAGCCTCTAAATAGGTTTTTAAATTTATTTGAATTTGAGTTTGGGATTTGTAGTCGCATACCACACGCTAACGGTAAAGGAAAACATCGTGAGGAAACCCGCGGCTTGGTTGGCTCCGCACGTTTTGACTAGTCTTTCATGTGGGCTAGGCCGTCTAAGCTGTCAGGATGGTACAGGTGCTGGGCAAGCCTACACCATCTATTAAACTATGGCAGGGAACCACCCAAAACGTTACACCAGGCACTACAGCGTCGGAGTGGTCCCTTCACCCATATAGAGTGAGTGAAGATATGAAATCGTTATCAACACTTGTATGGCCCCACTGCTGGGGGCACGGGTCTCTTCCTGCATCGCAGTAGGGTTAAGCCATACTCCACCACGGGGAGTACCTATGGCCTAACCTTCCTGTGAAATGAAAGCACATTTTTATTTCTAGTATCTTACTAACGTACTACGTGACATTATGATGGCAACCAATAATAATAGTGCTAGTAAACCATCTTTTTGGAAAAATAATATGAAAATTCTGATTTATAATGCAAACTTATTTATGACTTATTTTCTACTATTCAGTACTTACAACATCCGTGCTTCGCAAGGCACGCTAAGCCGTTGGTGCCGGCTGTCATATAATGGCAGTCGCTAAGCCATGTCAGAGGCCTTATGGGCGGCTTGATAACTTCTGGCAGTAAGGCCCGCCACGTTCTTACAATCCTCCACCAACCCGGACTTGGCCCCCGTGGTGGAGTATGGCCTAACCTTCCTGCGATGCAGGAAGAAACCCATGCCCCAGCAGTGGGGACATACAAGGGTGGATAACGAAGTACTTACATAATGTTCGCAAATGAGGCAAATCATAGCGTTGTAGACAAGTGCCGAGATGATTTTGGCTGAGTTGGACATTAATTTTGACAATTATGAAACCGAGTTATGTTTGGTACCAACGGAGGTGAAGACAAGGCCTTGAAAGCAAAGATTTATCGGAAAAAAATACAATTTTGTAAACCTCTATTGTGTTTTTGCTGTATCATCATTTTTTTTTGAGTTCAGTTTCTTAATTTCACCATACTGAGGGCCGATTTCTGAATTGAGAATTTCACTAAGTAAATACTTAGGTATTTCGTTCTGTCACGCTCTTTGCCGAGAAATTCGGAGAGACAGAACTATAGTTAAATATTTCCTTAGCGAAATGATCTATTCAGAAACTGGCCCTCAGTGCATAGAACTATTTATCAGTTATTTTAAAAACACATTTTTTTAAAAACGCACGTTTCTACAGTGCATTTGGCCCGACGCTCTACCGACCGACATACAAAATATATCGTACAAAGATAAAACTTTTGCGTTGAAGCAAAATGGAACAATTTACTGTGTAGTCGGCTGTATAATTTCTTCACGGGTCGGTGCGTCCACGTCTAACCATGTTTTTTTATTCAATAATACAATGTTTATTTTTAAAAATGCATACATTCTGAGTTACCGAATTTCCGTCGGTGCGTCCTTGCGGGATTCGAACCTACGACCTCCCGAATATGAGGCCAGCGTTAAACCATTTTTTTATGTTGCCTCCATAATGATGGATTATGGGCATAGAAGTGAGAGATGCACTTGATATTAAGAGATATTTTATTGCCAACAGACACAGTTAACTTAGATACACAGGACAGCCATAGACAGAGAGAGCGCTTCATAGACTATATAGATTAGGTGCGTTTACATTCTCCAATACTGACCCTTAAACCAATATAATCTGTTATGTAACATAAAATATACCCTATGCATACTAGGCATCTAAATTCATTAAACTAATGAAACAGTAAAATTTTAATTTTAAATTTAACTTCAACTTAACTTTGCCTTATCAAAGCAACTTAAATATTAAATTCCTATGACTTTAATCTCTAACAGGAATTAAACTTAAATAATATTTAATACAGTTACTTATACTGAAATATCAGTTAATTAACATTACTAACATGACTTAACATAACATTAGTTGCTTCATGAATTTATTATGAGTTTCCTTAGACAAAGGTTTAGTAAGTAAATCAGCTAACATATCTGTAGTGCATAAGTATTTAACATCAACTGTACCTTTACACACATGTTCCCTAATAAAGTGGTGACGTATGTCAATATGTTTAGTTCTGGCATGAAGCATGGAATTTTTGCACAACTTCTGTGCCGATTGATTATCGTTAAAAATAATTACCGTAAGAGTTAACCCCATTAATTCATGCAAAAAGTTGCGGAGAAACAGACCCTCTTTACAAGTATCAGAAATTGACATATACTCTGCTTCTGTGCTGGACAAAGCGACTGTGCGTTGTTTCCTGCTTTCCCAAGAAACAACTGAGTTACCTACCTTAAAAACATAGCCAGTGTAGGAGCGTCGATCCGCCTCGTTTCTTCCCCAGTCAGCATCTGCATAAGCTGTTAATGCCAGTTCTGCTTTAGGAAAAGTTAAACAAAATTCTTTTGTACCTTTAAGATAGCGGAGGACTCTTTTGGCAGTCTTCCAATGAGTTTCATCGAAGCTTTCATTAAATTGGCTGAGATAGCTCACTGCATGGGCTATGTCAGGGCGCGATCCCACGGCGACATACATGAGAGAGCCTATCAAGCCTCTGTAATCATATCTGTCATGATCATGAAAGTTTTCTGACTTTGAAAGTTTCACACCAGTCTCCATTGGTGTGGCAGAAGGTTTACAATCTTCCATTTTGAATTTCTTCAACAGTTTTTCAATGTAATTGCACTGATCCAGGGTTATCTTGTCATCATATTTACTTATTTTCATACCAAGGATATGACGAGCTGGCCCTAGATCTGTTATTTCAAATTCACTTTGAAGTTTTTCTTTGATTTCAATTTTGTGAGGTGAATTTGGTGTTGAGAATAGTATAATGTCATCAACATATAGAGCTATTAATGTTAAGCTTTCATTGCTTGTTTTATAAAAAACACATGGTTCTAAATTTGATTTTGTCAATCCTAATTCATTACATAGGACTTTATTTATTTTCTCATACCAAGCTTTTGATGCTTGCTTAAGGCCATAGATAGCTTTATTCAGCTTGTATATTTTTTTCTCATCGCCTTTCACTACAAAACCTTCAGGCTGCACCATATACACGGTTTCCTGGAGTTCGCCATTTAAAAATGCTGTCTTCACGTCTAAGTGATCAATATCTAAACTGTATTTGGCGGCAATAGATAACAGGGTGCGAATGCTTGAATATCTCACAACAGGTGAAAAAGTTTCGTCGTAATCGATGCCTTGACGCTGTGTATAGCCTTTTGCCACTAGTCTAGCCTTGTATTTCAAAAGCTCGCCATTTACACCACGTTTTTTCTTAAAGTCCCATTTACATTTAATTGGTTTCTGGTCTTTGACTTGATCAGTAAGAGTCCAACATTTATTGGTAATAAATGAGTTATACTCATCTTGCATGGCTCTTCTCCAGTCATCAGCATCAGGGCCGCTTAGCGCCTCCTTCACAGTTTGAGGTTCATCTGCGTTCCTGTTCAGTTCTCTGACGAAGTTCGCTGACATGGGTTCATTCTCGCCGCAGTCTGAATAGCTGTCTTCATTTTCCAGCGTCTCGTCTGGAATATAAGTTTCATCCGCAGTATCATTTGTAGAAAAGCTCTCCTCACCCTCAGAATCATCTACTGTGATTGTGCTGTGCCTTTGGCTGTTCTGTGTTAAGTTAGTGTCATCAGAACTAAAGGTATTTTCCCCAGTAGATGGTTCTGTAGGTTCTTGATTATTAATCACACTAGTTGTGAATATCAAGTTAGAGTTATCATCATGTGACACATTTTCTTTTTTAAGAAATTGGTTTTCCAGAAAAGTGACATTTCGAGCCTTTATGCAATCTGTCGGACAGTCAGGGTCTATTAATCTGTACCCTTTAGTGTTTTCGCAATAACCTACGAAGATATATCTCTTCGCCTTTGGTTCTAATTTGGTCCGAATGTGCCTTCGAGCATAAGTTATGCAGCCAAATATACGTAAATGTGAAACTGATACCTTATTACTGCTCCATTTCTCCTCCGGTGTCATTCCTTTCACAGCAATGGTTGGTGATCGATTTTTGAGATAGACAGCCGTATTCACAGCTTCTGCCCAGTACTTCTGGTCTAGGCCTGCTTCGCGAAGCATACAGCGTGCCTTTTCCATAATGCTTCTATTGGCACGTTCAGCAACTCCATTTTGTTGAGGGGAATATGGTACAGTAGTTTGGTGTTGTATACCATTATCCCTTAAGTATGTCTGAAACACAGAATTTATATATTCACCACCATTGTCACTGCGGATAGCTTTCAATTTTTTGTTTGTTTGATTTTCAACCAGAGCTTTCCAACTCTTAAACTTTTCAAAAACTTCATCCTTTCTATGCAAAAAATAGACATATGTTTTCCTTGTATAGTCGTCTATGAATGTTAGAAAGTATTTTGATCCGCTGAAGGAATTACACGGCATTGGTCCGCACAAGTCGGTATGAACCAACTCCAAAATGTCTGTAGCTCTATTAAAAGATTTCTTTGGAAACGGTGCTCGGGTTTGTTTACCCTCAATGCAGGAAACACATTGCTGAAAACTAGTTTTATCATATGAAATACCTGTAACCATACCTTGCTTTAGAAGTTCCATGCTTCGGCTATTGAGATGTGCCAAACGGCGATGCCACACATCTTGTTTTGTCTCAGCACACACCTCTGTCACACACGTTGTCGAGTTTTCACCAGTACAACCTAGGCCTGTAAAACTAGAAGCATCTGTGTTCTCCGCAAAATTGCATTTCAAAGGGGTGGACTTTACTGTATCTAGCTGATAAACACCATCATGTAGGGAGGCAGATGCCACAGCTACATTTTTATCATAAATTTGACAGCCGCTAGAACTAAACACCACTTTGAATCCTTTCTTGACCATAGCACTCACCGATAACAAGTTAGCCGTTAAATTTGGTACATAGTAAACATTACTTATTGTCTTTACATCACCATTCATCATTTGTACTTTAACTGAGCCTTGTCCGGCCGTAAATAACTTGTCACCATTAGCTACCTTGACTTCAATTGACTTACTATTACTCACAAAATCAGTCATGATGGTTTTATCTCCGCACATGTGTCCCGTTGCACCACTATCGATGTACCACAACTCGCTTCGGATGCTTGCTGTTAATGCAGTGAGCAGCGCCTTGGATGTACCTAGATTAGTCTTGAAGTGTTTCTTATTTCCAGACCTAGGACAGTCCTTGACATAGTGTCCCACCTTTTTGCATTTATAACATCTTGGTTGTCGTGCAATCAAAGCCGAGACTTTCTCAGATTTATCATCTCTGCGAAGATTTTCCTGCAACAACTTTCCTTTTACAATTTCACTCGAAAGTTTTACGTTGGAGTTTTCCATAGCCATGATTAAAGGGTCATAATCCGCTGTCAAGCCGCTTAGCATTACAACTGACACAAAGTCGTCATCAAGCGCTGACCCAATCTCACTAAGTTGCTGTGAGATTTCCGTGATTTTGTTAATGTAAGTTTCCATGTTCTCGCTCTCGCTAAGTTTAGCTGCAAACAGGGTCCGTAGTAGCCCCAGTCGACGGCATAATCCACTATCTTCATAAGCTTTCTGTAGATTAGACCAGGCTTCGTGTGCTGTGCCTGCGTTTCTGATATGTGGAATCGCAGTAGGATGTACTGCTAACGCGATTTTCGCCAATGCTTTCTGTTGTTTCTTCGCATCGTCCAACTTACTTTCCACACACCCCCATAGATCTTCGTGAATGAGCACCATTTTCATCATGAATTTCCATGACGTGTAGTTTTCGATGCCTTTCAGTTTCTCGATAACGAAACTCGAAGAACTCGCCGACGACGAAGCCATGTTGCCTTGTCGACGAAGAGGTTATAATTTTCCTATGCCGGTATGCCGGTTTATATTTTCGGAAATAACGTGTAAATAAACTTGGATTTATAATTTCGCGAATCCCTGGGTCCATAACCTGATGGATTATGGGCATAGAAGTGAGAGATGCACTTGATATTAAGAGATATTTTATTGCCAACAGACACAGTTAACTTAGATACACAGGACAGCCATAGACAGAGAGAGCGCTTCATAGACTATATAGATTAGGTGCGTTTACATTCTCCAATACATAATTTGGGTATCCAGCAGGTCGCAGGGCAAAAATGCGGTGCGCACGCGTGGCAACTGAGCCCATACTCTGTTTCTGAGCGAAGGCCTGTGTCCTGCAGTGTGATGTTTATAGTCTACTTAAAAAAAATAATCCTATTTAAAAGAAGTTCTGCGCACTTATCGCACTGTACATTAACTTAATCCGGATTCACTAACACGTCATTTCTTCTTGGAAGAGCAATGCAAAAAGACAATTTCTCAGCCAAGTACGAAATGACTCGTCTTGACTTGTAGACAAGTCTCGGTTGACCTGAGAGTTGTAGACACCTGCCGAGATGATTTCAGCTGAGTAGGGCACTGATTTTGACGATTATGAAACCGAGTTATGTTTGGTACCCTCGGTGGTAAACACAAGGCTTCGAGAGCGTAGATTTCTCAGAAAAAAAAACAAATTTTGTACACCTCTTTCGTGTTTTTGCTGTATCGCCATTTCTTTACAAATACAAAAATACAAATAATATTTACTATCGAGAAGAATAATACACAGAGACAATAAAAATTGGTAGACAAATAAAGGTTTAGCGTGTGTTGAAAGAAAGAAAGACTTAAGATTATATTATACATCAATGATGCCTAGGAAGGTTGTACCTGCGGCCTCCACACTAGGATACCCTGTGTTGTGGAGACCCGGTTCGCTTTGTAGTACCTAGTTACATTGTTGGAGTGTTTCTAACGTGAATCATTAATTAATTAGGAAAGGGGCGTAAAAATTATGTTTATGTTTATGCAAGTTTAGGTTTAAAATAATACTGCTGAGAATGACTATATGTGATTGTGAGTGCGGATGAGGGTGTACCTATGTGTGTGTGTGTGTGTGTGTGTGTGTGTGTAAGTAATAAGAGCAACGGTGACCCCACACTAGGCACAGCCTGTATCGTGGGCGCCACGACATAATTAGGCGTTATATTTACATTACATTGCGGCAGTCTAAACATGTGATCTAATAAATTTTGTTAATTACATTCCATGGCACTGGTATAGGTAAAATAAAATTGTTTAAATAAATAATAATAAAATCTCTATTAACCATAAGTGACACATTAAAGTATCTATATGTTGACAATTGTAGAACAGTAGATAAACAATATTTAGCGATACAATTTTCACTGCGGCCCCACACTAGGCAAGCCTGTATCGTGGGTACCACTCTAGAGGTAAACATTAAACATTAATGGTTCGAATGGCAGGATAGATTTATAAAGATAGGAAGTACATATTACAGAACGTGCTTATGCGCCCCTAATCTAAACTAAGTGAGACTATGTGAAGTGTGGTGTGTGTGCGTGTGTGTGAGGGTGTATGTGTGTGTGTAAGAGTGAGGGTGTGTGAGTTGCAATTATTGATTAGATTTTACGAAATGACCCTTACTATGTCCTCTGTTTATTCCGTATTGCTTTTTGAGTTCAGTTTCTTAATTTTACCATACTTAGTGCATAGAACTATTTATCAGTAACAATTATTACAGTATTGTGAGATAGAAATACAACACATATGTAATAGGACAATAACCACTTTTAGGTTCAGACCGCAGTTTATTGGTTATCTCGCGTCTCGACTGTCATCTTCGTACTTTGGACATGGCAAGTACTCCTAACTCTCTCACTCGACGTCGAGAGAGAGTCAAGGCGTGAATGCTAAGCATACAGGTTTCGCTCTGATTTGCCAAGATTAATCATGGTGAGTAGAGACGGAGTCGTCGGTTCAAGTAAGCGAATCCAGAATTAAACGAAAAACGTTTCCTCAATATCAGACCAGTATGCATTGTTTGCCATCCGGTCCTTCCCTGGTCTTGTCCAATGCTTCCCAACCTCTCTCACAATGTCGTCTGCCCACTAAGCTAGTTTTCTGTCTGTGTTAGCGTGAAAGAGAAGAGGCTTATACCCATTGTGGGCCTCTTTTGGATTGACTAGATAGACAATAATAATTGTGTTAGCTGGCAGGTGGCGTTAGTGTGACGGTGAACATAAGCTGGTGTATTAAAATTGTGCTAAAATAGCGAAAGTATGTAAAAAAGAGCCGGTGCTATACTAATCAATGGAAACTATAGAAAAATTAGTTAGAATATTTTCGGGGCTTAATCGCGTAGTAATTTATTGCTATTTTACCTCAACGTTTCGACGACGTTACAGTCATGGTGGTCACGAGAAGACTGATGGCTGGCACCCGTTCGGTCTGAAACCTCATCAGTCAAATATGCGAACGGGTGCCAGCCATCAGTCTTCTCGTGACCACGATGACTGTCACGTCGTCAAAACGTCGAGGTAAAATATAACTAAATTACTACGCGATCAAGCCCCAAAAATATTCTATGTGTACAAGTCGCGAAAGTTTAAAATATGTTATAGAAAAATTGTGTTAAATATCTGTGTAATTTATGTTTTTATGAACAATAAACTCTTCTCTATGTATCTATTTTATTTTTAATATTATTTGTTTGCAAGTAGTGTTTTTTAAACTAAAACATTTATGAGCACGTGTATAGTATTTTGTTTATGTTAGAAGTTATTACTAACAATATATATATTTAGGGAAATTGCATATTAACAATTATCCGCTGTACCCGAAATAGGTTCTTGATCTGTATCTCAGATAACAGTGCTCTTAAACGTTTCATAGAGTATTCATGAAGATTAGACTCTTGTGACTTAAAAATAGTACAATACCTAAGATAAACAGATAGATAACACTTTATTGGCAAAAAAGCGCGCCACTGTCTTACAATCTTTCACCAATCCGGACTTCGCTCCTGTGGTGGAGAATAGCCTAACCTTTCTGTGATGCAGGAGGAGATCCTTGTCCTAGCTGTGGGGACATACAAAGGAATGATATTACACACACACATTGTTGTATTTAAACATAGATATAGACTGGAATAGATAGGTAAAGGTGCATTATCTGCCATGCTGTCGATTTAAAATCTACCGAGTTACAAACGAGAAAAAGCAGTAATTTCTCTAAACAGCTATAATAAGTAATTATGCCTACAAAGACGCTGCAAACAGTGGCTCTGTTACTGTCGCAAAGTTAAAGGAGACGACCATGATGATCATTTCCCGTCGTTTCAACGGAAGACGACGCCCGCCGAAAGGGCACGAGAGTATACATAAAATTAACACAAAACATTAGTTAACATGCAAACTGGCTAGATAGCGCGCATTAGCTGCAACACGAGCGCGGGTAACCTGTCATTCTAATTGTAACATTTACTTTTACTGAAAAGTTGTGTTTGGCCATGTTATTCCATTAATTATTGTCCAACTAACTATTGTTAGTTTTGTTTCTATTAAGTTGTTAAAATAAAAGAATTTATTTTTTTCTAGAAAAAAATATGAAATTCTTGAGCTAATTTTGATTACATGTTGACCGTTGAAATTTGAAACTCAACTTTCAAGATTGTATGAAAAATAAAATTGACAAAACTTTTGTTTATTGAAATTCGTTTTAACGACCTAATTATTAAATTAATTACTGTTCTTTACAATTCAATTTATTATTTCATTTAATGTGATTAATTTAATTCCGTATTCACTTACTTAACAAATCAAGTAAGTGAGTCCGGAATAGTTAATAATGCGTAGTACTTACGAAAGGTCTATTCGAATAAGTGTTACAAGATCAATCGTCAAGTCTTCGTCTTTTGTCTTATAAGTCTTTTTGTACACTTTTCCTTTGCCATCTGGGACGAAGTCAACGCACAGAGGCGCGAGTCAATGACGCGTGTACGGAGTTTATCCCAAGACGTCGAATGTTTGAGAACCAGTGGGGCGTTGTATGTTCCTAATGTAATTATATAAAGAGGACCTTTACCCTACCCTTCTGCTCTCTGACCGTTGAGATGCTCTTTAAGAAGATGCCTAATCGATATGGGTTTCCGAACGGCGCAAACTTGCCCTCGCGAATTAAATCTTATTAGCATGCTTAGAAAAAACTAGACGTGTATGAGAGAAATAGTAGGTCGTTAACCTCGGATCTGAAATGCTGAGCGCAAATTAATAAACTTAAAAAATAAAATAAAAATAGCCTTAATTTGCCTGTGAAAAAAATCATTTATACTTTCTACGCTATGTTAATAATGTTACATTTCACGCTTCTTGTTTTATTATTACTTAGTTGACTTAAATTATTAATTATATTACGCAGGCGCTGGCGTATGTTAACACTCCTGACCCTAGGGTGTCCTCACGATGTTTTCCTTCACTTTTAGCGAAGTAATAGCTACCACAACTTCACAAATGTACTTAACTTCTAAAACGAAGTCATCGGTACCTACCGGGATTCGAACCCACGACCACCCGATTGAAAGGCCGGCCTTCAACCGCTCCGCTACCCTCTGACACACATAGCCATTGTCTCTACGGACTACAAATAGCGTTAGTCACTGCGAAATGTCAGCCAATGAACTTATATTTCGGAGCATTACCTCATGAATAAGTCATCTAAATTGTTATTTCTGTGATCTCGACCGTGTAGCGATTCGTGTATCTATAATGACGTGATTTGATGCGAACCATTTCGATAGAGTAATACAGGGTGGCTTTGAATTCATTCCCAGAAGTTTCAAATGAAATATCTGTGTGATTTACATTTTTATGTACAATAGAGTGTTCTCTATCTATGAAATCAAATCAATTTCAATGTGGCTACGAGCTATTATTTATATTAATTAGTTATCTTACGTGATTCCATCCATTTTACCCATGGTCAAGTGTTTTTATTGACATCCCTTTATATTGTTTTTATTATTATTTGTATCTAATGTTCTATTTTAATTATTATTGACATTTAACTGATTAAGATTTAATTTTAAATTTTATTGGAATTCAATGTATTTTTATCTATTTTTTTTTTATTTTGCTTAGCATGTTTAATTTATTTGATTATGATTCAATTTAATTTTCTATTAGAAATCAATGTGTCTGCGAACTAATATTTATATTACTCAGCTACCGCAATAGGATCTCCTGTAATAGCTGTAAGTTATGATAATAAATAAATAAATAAATAAATTTATTTCAACGTAAAAAAAATTCATTGTGTTTGCTGAATGTTAGTGTACAATGTAAGCCGCTGCCTTCGGGCTATAGTGTAGTGAAGAAAATGGCAGCGGGAAAAAAAAACTTCACTCTGATCACCTTTTCTCAAGTCATCTTAAACCAAATCCATCAGTTGCCACCTATACGTATATCTAATAAGATTTCATGATTGAAATTAATAACTTTCATTGCCAAAACATCAGTTAAATGTCCTACAAAATTAAGAAAAACATAAATGCTGCGGCCAGAGTTTCTGAAGGAGAGTTGCATTTTTTTCTATGCGTCTTGCTATAGAGCACTGGCTTCTCAAAAAGGAGCGATTATGGTCTTAATCACCACTTGTGCCCACCATGGATTCAAGCGCTGAGGTTTTTGAACACCTGACCTCAGGTTTCCTCACGATGTTTTCGTTCAATTAGTCAATCAACAGATTAGGGTACGTAAACAAGGTTATTGAAAAAGAATTTTGCCATATGAACGCTTTACACTCTCAGCAATACCAACAAATAACGCTGGCAGCGTGTTTTGAGCGTAGACTGCATGTTGCTGATGGAGGCGGAGAATTAATGACGAAAATAAGATCTTGACGACAAACTGAATATAATTAAATAAAGACAAGTTGTTACAACATGTGCACACATTCGTGCTGCTTTGGAGGGAATAAATTTCTCAATGTTGGTATACTTGCTACAGTTGCCAACACAGCATCATTAGTAATTTGAATATATCGAAGTGAATGAATTAGTTCATGACCTAGGCGATTTTAATACCTAAATGCCAACAAATATCTTGAGTAAAAAGCTGCGAAGGAAATATAAATGGATAGAATATTCTTCATTATATACAAAAATGCCATATTTTAAAATATAGTACAATAATTGGCGACCTTAATACTAAAAGCTAGTTAAAAAAAAAATGTTTTAAGATTAAATATGTTTACTTTTATACTATTTTTATTTTTAATGTACTAACCCGTGCTAATACAGAGAATAGTGTAAAGAGGTTAGAAATTTCACTGATGCCGTGAGTCGCCCATTGGCTCAATTGGTAGAGCGCTGGCACGGATAGCCAGAGATTGCGGGTTCGAATCCCGGCATGGGTGAAATTTTTAGCCTCTAAATAGGTTTTTAAATGTTTACTTTTATTCTCACCATTTTTTTTAAACCGACGCATTCTATCGTTATGGTTAGGTCCTTAAAAAACTGTGAACGAATCCGAAGACACCCTGTACAAACACGCAGCAATGAGTGACTAATAGCACTCATTGTGGTTACAAAAAGACAAAAGTAGTGATTTTTTTCCCATTCATCCGGCTTCGGCGATCAGAGAGGTGACAGCACGGTATGGCGGCCTCACATTCGGTAGGTCGTGGATTCAAATCTCGGTATGTAACTTTTTCTCCAAGTGTACAATATTATTATTAATACTTTATTGCACAATAAAAAACGCGGCGGACTTAATGCCATAAGCGATTTCTACCCGTCAACCGCAGGAGGTAACAAAAAAGTTGGCAGGCGTGCAAAAAAAAGGAAAAAGAAAAACAGTATAGTAAAATGGTGTAATTAAATAAGCTTCTATAATAAAAACCATCTATAAAACCATGTCCCAGGCACTACAGCGTCGGAGTGGTCCCTTCACCCATCTAGTGTGTGAGTGAAGATACCACTGGACGCTGTATAAATCATCTCATTAAGTAGATTCAAAAAGGCCAATATTTATTTTATTTATAATAAAAGCCCTGAAGATATATTAAGCTTGCCTGAATCGCGGTTCAAAAAATATGTTAAGCACACTTTGTGCCAAAAGGGCTACTATAACATAAAGGATTATTTAGATGACAATGAGGTCTGGAACTGGCCAGTACAATGTATGAGTTCTATGTTTAAAATAATTATGTAAACTATGTTAATTAAGGACTTTTGAAAAGACTAAGTTAGGAGTTTTTTTGTCCATTTTTTTTCCTAAATGATCTAGATTTTGACATGGACACCTAGTTTGAATTGTAACGTTCATTAAGCCACAGTTTCTGTGCTACTTTGAATTTTCATTTCATTTCATTAAGCTTACACATTAATATATACTTACATATATAACACACTATGCATATTATTATATATAAAAATAATAATAAAGAATATTTTATCTAATTTTATCTATCAACGATTTTGTTTCTTTCAGTTATGTGCATTTCTGAAGTTAAGCTAAAGTAGCAATAACATCGGGTAGGAAAACTGAGTGTCTGAGGTATTTAAGTTACTATTCTCTAAGGTTTGCTGGAAATAATCTCTTACAGATATATGCTCACCTTTACGGAATATTCTTAAAACGGAATATTATATGTGCAAAAAAGTAAAAACAATGTGTGCTTAAATTGCCAATCCGCGGGCACTCGCTCTAAATAATCCCATACTCTATCTCTGTGTAAAAGATGGCCTGTGCCTTGCAGTGGGATTTATATGAGCTAAAGAAACACAGAACAGTGATTGACTAATAGCATTCATTGTGTTTATAAAATACTTAAATAAAAATAAAAACCGACTTCAAAATGTATGTGCTGTACTTGTAACTTGCCATCGGCCCCAAACTATAAGTCTACGATACATATATCGCATTCAAAGGTCATATTTGATTCACTGATTTTGTCTGTTTTAAGTGATGTAATGATTGGAAGTCTGTTTAATTAAAAAATAACCAATAACACTTTTTTTTGTGAATGTCACTACAACTTCGCTAAGTTGTGTTTTCCGAAAGCAAATGCTAGTAACAGTATAGAACACACCTAAATTATTTCAATTATGCTTTTGAGATGCGAGGAGTTCCCTCAATTTCTCCAAGATCCCATCATCAAATCTTTACTTAGTGACTACGGGACCTCCTGTGAAGTCTATTGGAGGTGATATAATTGAATACTATCCCTTTACATGACTGCCACCGATTTAAATATTGCTAGGTTAACATTTTTTGTTATAATAGATAGTAAGATAGATAAAAAACCCAACCATAAAAAAACAATCATGATTTTATTAAATTTTAGTACTGTTATGCAATTGGTCGAAGCGCACGCCATCATCACCTGGGGCTCACCCACCCCAATCAAGGGGTGGGTGAGCGTCCCGTGACGACCGCTAGTGGCATTTTTCCGAGCGCTTCTATACTTCGCAAGACACGCTAAGCCGTTGGTGCCGGCTGTCATATAATGGCAGTCGTTAAGTCATGTCAGAGGCCTTATGGGCGGCTTGATAACTTCTGACAGTAAGGCCCGCCACTGTCTTACAATCCTCCACCAACCCGGACTTGGCCCCCGTGGTGGAGTAATGGCCTAACCTTCCTGCGATACAGGAAAAGACCCGTGCCCCAGCAGTGGGGATATACAAGGGTTGATAACGATTCAATTGGTGGTCTTATCGCTTAGAGCGATCCCTTCCAGACAATCTGATGTGTGGCACTTGCAGAAAATACATCAACCGAGTAACATCTCTAGCGTTTTATTATCATCCACACTCTGCTTATAGTCAAGGTCTCCACAGCAATTTCCAATAAAGTCTACCCCTCCAAACAAAAGAGGAATAACCCAAATTGGTCCGTATTCGTCTCATTTAAGGAACATAGATAAAAATTCTTATGTATGTTCCGCCCGCCACTGTCTTACAATCCTCCTCCAACCCGGATTTGGCCCCCGTGGTGGAGTAAGGCCTAACCTTCCTGCGATCCAGGAAGAGACCTGTGCCCCAGTTGTGGGAACATACAAAGGGTTGATGTTGCAGACATAAAAACTCCCGACTTTTCTGAATTGAGAATTTTACTAAGTAAATACTTCAGTAGTGTTCTGTGGCGTACTTTTCTGTGCTGTCACCCTGACAGTGCCAGCACTACAGGTAATAATTAACTTCGCGAAATTACCAATTGAGAAGGACAATATCCTTTGTTTCCTTGGCAATATGAATAAATAGTATTGCCACTAGTCTCGCAAGCCTCTATCAATCTGGACTTGGCCCCCGTGGTGTAGTATGGCCTATACCTTCCTCAAGGAAGAGATCCGTGTCCCTCGCTGGGGATATAATGGATTGATGATGATGATGAGTGAATGTCTTCTTCTTCTTCTTATGTAACTACTTAGTTATGACCGCTTCTTCCTCTTTGGTAACCATGATTTTGTAACCAGTTACCAAAGAAGAATTTATTCTCGACACAGTACTACAGTTCAGTACTAACTTAGCAAAATTCTCAATCTATTTTTATTTTTAAATAAAAATAAAAATAGTATAATCATGTGGGTACAGTGATATCATTCCGATGTGAAACCTAACTGCAAAGTAGGTAGTCGGGGCTGTAAGTGATGCAATTTGCTTAAGCCAGATGTCGCTGCCTGTACGTAATACAGAGAATAGTGTAAAGAGGTTCGAAAGGATGATGGGCACAAATGTATGGAACCTGGTCCTGGCACCAATCGGAATGAGTAATACGTCGTTGGAAAAGTATTTTTTTGTAGAATAAGAATAATCGAAGTGCTAGTCCCGATTTTCTGTCCAATTTGAGTAATCATACGTTAAAAGTTTTTTTTTATTTAATTTTTTTTCTGTTGTTTTAATTCTTTTTGATATTTTTTCGACATTGTATATCGATTTTAATTACAAATGATCAGCATTGATTATTATATTATCATTGTTTGTTTATTATCGAAGTAAATAAAACAAGTTCAGAGTAAGTTTTATCGTTTAATGTGTTTCATCCATGATAATGTTATTTAAAAATAGTGCTGGTTCAGTAAAGCCTTCATGTCTAGCATATCCTAAATACCACACAATAGATATAATATGCGCACAGGAACCTATCGTGCGGCGTCCTGTCAAACATGTGCAATAATGTTGTAATATGTTTCTACTATTTCTGTCTAATAATATATAGCAAAAATATTGTTTTGATCGTACATGTCGGGACTGTATGCGTGCACGCAACAGCCACGCATCTTCGTGGATCCCATATTCATGGATATCCTCCAAAGCAGCTTCTCTATAAGTTTCTATAAGATATAAGCCGTTGTTGAGGTGCTCGCTGCAATATGATTTTGCCAGTTTTAACTGATATGTCCCCAATGACAGCAAAATCACGTCCTTTTCTCTCAATCGTGGAAAGTCTTGAATGTCATTTGCTTCCAATCTCTGGAAATTGGCTCTTCTGTTGTTTAATATTTTTGCTTCTACATAATCATATAACACGTTTGGGGTTTGCCTTCTTTCAACATTTTTTTGTAAAAAAGCTTCTGCGTGTTGGCTATCGACAATAGGCCTGTGGAAGTGATTTGTAATTGCTGCTGCAATCATAAAATCCCCGAACATATTAGGCATTGTGTTATTAAAATATTTTTGGCGCAACAGCTTGAAATCTCTTTTGAAACGCCCGCTAACCACTTCCACTACCCATCGGCACATTGTCACCAGCCGGGAATCATTTGCTTGAGAAGTCGTGAGCTGCGACTCTTCCCGGTTCTTCGTCGGGGGGACGTGAAATTCGTAGCCACATGCTTCTATATGCTGCAGACTATCCCTGAACCCGCGGTCCAAAATAAATACGTCATTCGGCTGAAGCAATATATGAAGGGGATTTTCCTCGTCAGTCATTAAGTCGCTCATTATCTGCGCATCAGTTTTTGTTGCAGCGTATGGTCCTTTAACATCTATAATGTATCCGTCAGTGGTTACGATTAAAAATGGTTTCAACAAGTTTTGGAACTTGTGTAAACTGTAGGATTGCCTCTGAAACAAAAAGTTTGAACTCTTGTATATATAAATATACGTACCATCGCAAATAATAATGGCTTTATTGTTGTCTTCATTTCCATACAGTGCTTTTGGAATCCTCAAGTTTCTCTCCAATATATCTTCTCTATTCATGTGATCCACTCCCAAGTGTCGCACAACGTAGTCAGTGCTAAGACACTCTCGTGCGATGGCCAACTGGCGTTCGAGTTTTCTCCGAGACATGTTAAACAACGTCGCAAGTCTCGCGTTGGGTTCTCCTGTGCGTAGTTTCGTTAGTAAAATGCCCAAAGTGGTTCTGGGATCTGCACTTCTATTTCTTAATAATGGATTTTGCTCTAAGATGGCATTAAATTCATCATTAGTACGTCCAGTCCAAAAGTGCATTTCTTCTTCATTCATGCCTCGGTCGCTAAAACGTAATCTGGGTGAGTTTAAGGCATTTCGCATTAGGTCACAAACATCCCTGAAGTGGACAGCCGTAAAGTCATGGGAAATGTTGCAATGTTGGGGCAAATCATCCCAATCATTCCCATTAAGGTGATCGTGACATACTCTGGCACTGTCGGGGATATACAATTTATGTTGAGAAAATACGTGGATTTTAACAACATTTGGAATTCGATGGCAGGTTTCATTAGCGCAGCCATGAAAGATACAATGCGTCGCGGTATTAGGTGCTCTCATATATTCAGGAATATGAAGCATTTCTTCTAATTGCGGTTGTAGTTGTTCTTGCGGTTGTAGTTGTTCTTGCGGTTCTGCTTGTTCTTGCGGCTCCGGCTCGGGTTGAGGGTTTGCATGACCTCTAGTCGCATTTTCGGCTCTTTGCCAGCATCGGTAACATACTCTTCGGGTGTTGTCAAACACGACCTGAAAATGATATATGAAAATGTAAGGAAAAGAAAAACAACTTTGGTTTCCGAAAAATACCTAACAAAATAACGCATTGGGGGTCATTTGTGGGATCTGGTTGCGGTTTTCTGTAGTTGTGTGTACGAAAACAAGGCATACACACAACCACACAAAACCGCAACCACAGTAATTGGTTGTGGTTTTGTGTAGGCCTTGTTTTGGTGGTAAATACATCGTGGAAGACGTAAAAGTGAAAAAGGAATCACTTGAATGTTCTTTAAGCGACCAGAATCACTTATCAATCGGTTTTCACTTTTACGTCTTCGTTACCTCATTTACTACTAGAATAGATCTGGGATGCAGTTGCACATGATTTCAATTGGTTTCCTTTTATATCGAAGGTTCAGTGAGGATCGAGTGGAAAAAAAAAGTGCAATAGGTACAAACCTCCAGAGCAGCGTTTTCTCGTATAAATGTTACTAGCTCCACGTGTGTTCTTGTCAAGGCTTCCGACAGAACGCGTACTTGATATCTGCCTCGGTATAGCCCTCTTCGGCACATTACACAGTTACGGTAACGTTCCATTGCAACGAAACAATCCAATCGTTAAGCACCCAAGTCCAATATAAAGCCACGGTCAACAAATAAAACGGGTAACAGAGTCCAAAATGATGCCAAGGTCAAAGTCGATGTGAACAATGAGGAGCGTAATAACGTAGCACTTAACACAATATCAGCAAACGACTGACTACCTGCGCAAGCGGCCAAGCGTTCCTCACCCTAACATACCTGCCCCCGCGCCGTGTCCCGGAGCGCGAGAGGGGTCAAAACCGAATTCCAGCGTTACCCGTGACCGTTAGTGGGAGAGAGAGCGCAATGTCGCTGTCTCGCTCTAATGATTTATGACAGAGTATGCATAGATGTGATTTTCGTAAAAATCATGAGCATCGGTTGAGTTAAACCAGAGATATGAATTTTTCTAATTTCTATTTAGAGCAAAAAATGGTACTTTCCGACGAGCATATTTAAAAATGGACAATTCATACGGATTCGTCTTTATAGAATTTATTTTTTCACTTGAAAAGAGCTATCCAACGACATATGACTCATCTTGATTGGACATAAGGACCAAAACGCCCATCATCCTTTCACTGGTGCCGGTGAGTCGCCCATTGGCTCAATTGGTAGAGCGCTGGCACGGATATCCAGAGGTTGCGGGTTCGAATCCCGGCATGGGTGAAATTTTTAGCTTCTAAATAGGTTTTTAAAATTCTCAATTCCAAAACTGACCCGATGTGTAGGGGACCTCAGTCAAACTCAGTGCTCTTGCATAAGTATATTCAAGATACATAAAATGCCGTATAAAATCTAAATGGCTCCCAAATGCACTTGCACTTGGGAGCCTGAGGATCACTCGTGTTAGAGGCGAAACGCGTCGCGTGTATTTCTCACACAAGTATTGGTGTTGATGGTGGTGTGTTCATGTCTTTCTTCTGCTTGAAAAAGTGGGAGGGAGGGCGGTGCTAACTAACCGCATGGTGCCTGTAGGATTTTTGGCGGAATTTAGCAAAGTAATTTTAACTTTTTAATGCTTATAATATTTTTATTTTTTTAATGCACTAACCCGTGCTTTCTAGCCTCTAAATAGGTTTTAAATGCTATTATGGATTTCCGCAAAGTAACGCCTGATTCTATACAACAGCCGTATATTGGCATCTTTTGCATCTACTTAATAAGATGATTTATACAGCCTTCAGTGGTATCTTCACTCACAATAGATGGGTGAAGGGACCACTCCGACGCTGTAGTGCCTGGGACATAGTTTTATAGATGATGTAGGCTTGCCCAGCACCTATACCATCCTGAGCCAACCAAGCCGCGGGTTTCCTCACGATGTTTTCCTTCACCGTAAGCGTGTCGTATTGCGACTACAAATTCGCAAATGTACTTAACTTTCGAAATTAAACAAAGTCATTGGTACATGCCCGCACTCGGGATCGAACCTGGGGCTCTCGCTTGCCAGTCCATGGTTCTACCCACTGAGCTACCACCGCTTCAACAGCCGTATAAAATTATAAGATCGACACCAACGAATTGAGAACCTCCTCCTTTCTTGCAATCGGTTAAGAAGACAAAAGCGGTGAGTTTTTCTAATTCATCTGGCTTCGGAACTTTATTTCGGACTGCTACGAGGAAGTACAAAACTTTAATTTGATTTCGGGGCTTTTTCTGGTAGTCTTTTGTTACTTGACTACTTGTTCACCTTTGGATGACAGAGGAGGCTTGTTAGCCTTATCATGCGGCTTACGTTTTACATTGTACATTTAGCAAACAGAATGTAAATATTTTTCGTTGAAATAAATTGATTTGATTTTATTTCATTGATACATCATGCAACTGAAAATTTCAATTACTTTGTTAGTAAGAATGCAAATTGTCAGTTGTATGATCTGTTGAGTGGCCGTTATATTAGATAATTTAATTTAAAATAGTTTGTTAGACCTGAAAGTTCCTCAGGTCCAACAAACTAAAAAAAACTAAAAAAGCGCTTTTACTTAAAACACTCCATTAGCGCCGTGTCAAAAATCCCTGATAGATATTTTACTAGGAAAGACTATTATTATAAGACTGTTTATTTTATTACTTTTATACTAAGACTATTTTTGACCTGCTCCCATGGATTATTTGGCGAAAATCGTGTTCTTCTGAAGAAAATCGTAAGTCATTAAATAATTTAATAAAACAATATTGCCCAGCAATTAATGGCATAAACATTAATTAAATTCCAAGAATTCGGGGACGTCGAAGAACAATGGGGAACGTTACGCCTATCGGAAACGTTGTCAAAAGTGTTCGGAAAGTCATTGAAACAATTCCGGAAACGGTGGCAGCAATTCACCATGGTTGGAAATTAATTCTTTGATTGTATCGCGACTGGCTGGTCCCTTTTACAAGACGAGACAACTTGTTTTGGCTTGTTTACCAGCGATTACATACTTTATTGTACAGTGGCCTTTTCATGTAATAATGAGATGATTTATACAGCGTCCAGTGGCATCTTCACTCACACTAGATGAGTGAAGGGATCACTCTGATGCTGTTGTTCCTGGGACGTGGTTTTAGATGGTGTAGGCTTGTCTAGCAGCTATACCATCCTGACAGTTAAGTCACGCCACTGTCTCACAATCATCCATCAACCTGTAATGGGCCCCCGTGGCGGAGTATGGCCTAACCTTCCTACGATGTAGGAAGAGACCTGTTCCCCAGCAGTGGGGGCCGTATCTTCCATACAAGAGTTGACATCGATGACAAGGCTAGCTTGTAATAAATAATGAAACTGTAAAACCTTTAGTTTACGCATGGTAATGCGTACTTGCCGCGGTCTGTACATATTCATCGAAAGTTATTCTAGAAGCAGGTACGAAAAACAAAGAAATAACCTCAATTTGCTACCCCTAAACAACAACGGTATCGAAAACCATGCTTGAAAATCGTCGAGCGTGAAAACCTAATAAATTACGCCAAAAAACGGTCTTTACATTTCGTTGAGGCAATAAATAATTTTTCGCAAGCTACTAACTCCATCCTACTCAAACTCTACGCTTGTAACACAGATTAGACATAAGCATAGAAGTTCCACTTCAGTTTTTTTTTTCTTTATATTTATTTATGATAATGATATCAATCCTTTTTATTTTTGAGTTTTTTTCGTTCTGCCTTTTTCTTCACTACAATACGCCCCGAAGGCAGCGACTTACATTTTACATTGTAAAATGACATTCAGCAAACAGTATATAAATTCTGTACATTGAAACAATATTAATTATGATTTGATTTGATTTCTATGTCGCTACTGCTAGGGCACGGGTCTCTTCCTGCATTGCAAGAAGGTTAGGCCATACTCCCATGCCACGGCGGCTCAGTACGGTGGAGGATTGTAAGACAGTGGCGGGCCTTACTGTCAGGATCGAGCCGCCCATAAGGCCACTGACATGGCTTAACGACTGGCATTATAGGACAGCCTGCACCAACAGCTTAACGTGCCTGGCAAAGTACGGAAGCATTTAGAAAAAAAGCCACTAGAGGTAGTCACGGGATGGTCACCCATCCAGCACCTGACCGTGTCTGTCGCTTAACTCGAGTGATTGTTTCCAATCACTTGGTTCCATTAAGCGCTTTTTATTTATAAATAAAAAACAAAAAAAACCGGCCAAGTGCGAGTCAGACTCGCGCACCGAGGGTTCCGTACAAACCTGTATTATAGACCTGAGTATTTGGTATGAATTTCAATTTAATACCTCTACGCGTTTATGAGGAAATGGGTAGTAAGTTTAAAATTATTTAAAAAAAATATATTATGTGATGTAACTAAAAATTTATGGTTTTCGTAATTTTTCCTTTATTTATGCTAAAAGACGTTGCTTCGTACCAAATTTCAAGATTCTGAGTTCACGGGAAGCACCCTGTAGGTTTTGTTTCCCTTGCAAGTGTCGAAAATTTGCGGCATAAACGGCTGTATCTTTTGATTGCGTTGGCTTAGAAGTTTGATTTTTTCACAGCTTCAAGGGACAGTAGACTTGAGTAATGATATAAATTTCAGCTTCATACCTCCACGCGTTCTTGAGAAAAAGCGTCTTGACAGACGGACGGACGGACGGACGGACAGACGGACAACAAAGTGATCCTATAAGGGTTCCGTTTTTTCCTTTTGAGGTACGGAACCCTAAAAATGGTGTTAACGGAGCATTCATTAACTGCTCCGTTAAACCATTGCTGGTTTGTCTCAAAGCTAGCGTCTTCGGACATCCCAATGTTAAGTAAATGCATGATGGCACTTCACATTGCTATCCCACTAATATTATAAAGGCGAAAGTTTACGTTTGTTACTTCTTCACGTCTAAACGGCTGGAGCGATTTTAATAAAACTTGGATTAACACGTAGGCTACGTTTTCTGCGGGAAAATATTTTATTCCCCTGGGAAAATTGATAAAGCGTGTGTGACAGCGCGGGCCACAGCTAGTGTAGTATATGACTACCTACTGTACGAACACAGTATTGAGAACATTGTTTTTAGCACCGATGTATTTAGATGATTTATATAGTGCCTAGTGGCTCATTCAGTCACACTAGATGGATGAAGGGGCCACTCGGATGTGGGCTAGTGTGAATTTCTTCCTTCCCAGCGGACCTTCTGTCGCTCCACGCCTACTTTGTATTAAAACCCACCCCTCTTTCAGCCCCGGATAATGCTAATACGGGGCTCCAAAATGCTCCAACCTCGTTTAAAGTATCCTCCGGGCCGCACTAAACTGCGCTGTGTAACAAGTTAAATTCTACTTTGCCGTACTTTATTCCTAGCGTTCGTTAGAACTTACCCTTAAATCTGTTAAGCTCATTTCGTATTTTGTTTCACTAATGCCTCATTGGGTTTGGGACGGAAACGAGTATGGACAATTGGAGTGGAGTTTCTCAGAGGAATTGTTCAGTTGAATTGGCAGTGGGCGGGAACTGATGGCCGTTGAGGCGAAAATATCTCTGACCTGGCGACCGCGGACCGAAATCAGTGGGCACATAGCTCGGAGAACTGATGGCCGTTGAGGCGAAAAATTCTCTGAGCTGGAGACCGCGGAACGGACTCAGCGGGCAATTCGCTCGGAGAACTAATGGCTGGTGAGGGGAAAAAATCTCTGAGCTGGAGACCGCGGAACGGACTCAGCGGGCAATTCGCTCGGAGAACTAATGGCCGCTGAGGGGGAAAATTCTCTGAGCTGGAGACCGCGGAATGGACTCAGCGGGCACATAGCTCGGAGAACTGATGGCCGTTGAGGCGAAAATTTCTCTGAGCTGGACACCGCGGAACGGACTCAGCGGGCAATTCGCTCGGAGAACTGATGGCCGATGAGGGGAAAAATCTCTGACCTGGCGACCAGGGACCAAACTCAGCGTGCACATAGCTCGGAGAACTGATAGCCGTTGAGGCGAAAAATTCTCTAAGAAAAATCTCTGAGTTGGAGACCCGGAGCCAGACTAGGCGTGAGCAGACCCCCCACCAGATGGTCTGAGTATGGACGATGAATTTCTCAGAAGAATTACTCATTTGAAGCGGCAGTGGGCGAGGCACACAGCTCGGTGAACTGATGGCCGTTGGGGCGAAGAGGTCTCTGAGAAAAATCTCTGATTAGAATATTTTGGGGCTTAATCGCTATATGTTAATTAGATTTCAGGTTAGTTATTAATTTAGTTTTACTTTGCATGTTTGTTAAAATAATTAATAGTATTCATATTAAATATTAATTTTAAAAAAAACCTAGTAAATTATAGCTAAAATTATACTATTTTTTATTTTTAATGCACTTACCCGTGCTAAGGACAAATTAAAAAACCAATTTAGAGGCTAAAAACTGTCCCTGTACGTAATACAGAGAATAGTGTAAAGTGGTTCGAAATTTCACTGATGCCGGTGAGTCGCCCATTGGCTCAATTGGTAGAGCGCTAGCACGGATAGCCAGAGGTTGCGGGTTCGAATCCCGGCATGGGTGAAATTTTTAGCCTAATAGGTTTTTAAATATTGATAAAATGTTTTAGAATGTGTTTTAAAAACCTCTGAGCTGGCGACCGCGGACCGGTCCTCAACGTGGGCAGATCAGATGGTCTTACCACCTGGTAGGGGAGTACATGATCACGATAAACGTTTTACCCCCATAATGGGCTATCGGCGTCTTGCTTTATTTCACCACGCAAAGCGAGATGCCGCTACTCGATAATGGCATAAAACTTTTTTCGTGAGTTTTTTACCATGACGTTGTGCTCTTTTAGTTGGTTAAGGTAACGGAAAGTCGCTGGATGTGGGTGGCACAAGATCGGGAAGCATGTAAAACTATGAGGGAAGCCTACGCCCTGCAATATGCGTCTGTATGATGATGGGTAGATGGTTAGGTCGCATTGGATATTGAAACGAGAGTGATACAATAATAAAATAAATAAAAAATAAATTTATTTTCAAAACATTTTCCAAACAGAATTTACAAGGTTGAGATCTCCTTTTAAGTGTACAACACCTGTGCCAGGAGATCCCGCTCTTCCACAACTATACATTTCGATTTTTAATAACGTAAAGTTCTATAATACATTTATTGTGTGTGGGGGGATGTGTGTGTTTTTAATAATTTTTTCAGCTGAGGCTCCGTGAATTCCGATGGAAAGGGATGATGAGAAACGGCATTTGAGGGAATAGGTATATGCCAGCAGTATGCATCATTGGGGTGACGATGATAATTATTGTTTTTATTGGGTGAAAGTGTTAATGGAATTGGGTGAAAGTGTTAATGGTGTTTGTGTGTGTATGTTAGTGAGCGCGCGTGTGTGTTATGTCGATTTGGTTTTAAATTATTGGTTTTTTAGGTACCTTAGGTTAGAACAGTGAAGTTTGTGTCTAGGTTATATTTGACATGGTACTAGTAACAACACATCAACCCTTGCATTTTAGTTGCTAAGCAGCTCGTATTTAGAGGCTAAGAATTCCACCCATGCCTGGACTTGAGCCCGCGACCTCTGGTTAACCTTGCCAGATTAGCACTTACTGCATTAAAAATAATATAATCTAGCATCTCGTAACGTTACTGCATAGAGTATACAAAAGTAAAGATTGATTTGCTGTCTAGTATACCTATTATTGATAGAACTCTTTATGTCTCTAGTTTGTTTTACTGTTAGAAAACCAAAAACTGGTATTTTACTTCAGTAGATTTGTCCCAAATTAAGAAAAAACAGGCCCAATTATAAACTCCACGGAAACAGGGCCATGCCATTACAAAAGCAAGGCATTGTTAGATAATATATAATTTCTCCTAACTACACAACAGAATGATATGTTAAGTGCAATTTTGATTTGCTCTTACAGGGTTCTCGATAATTATGTCTTATGCCTGTTTGACTGACATGAATGACATGATAACAGTGAAAACGTGTTTATTGTTCACACGTTGATTTGCCATATTTCTCCTCAATTTTTGTTGCACGTGGCAAACAAAAAATACAATTTAAATTTGAAAATAGTTTAAGATTTAGTTTTGTTTTTAGTTCTGGTCCTGTTTTAATAATAGAGATAAAAGAAAAATAGAATGAAGAAAAACCAGTTAATCGAGGAGGAGGAATGAAACGAAAATCAGAGGATTCAAAATGGCAACGCGACGCTCTTGGTTGCATATTGCTCACACAATTGTACTTTTCTTTCTTTTCTTAAATTACTATTTTTTTAACTTAAAAGGGCTTTTAAAGTCAACTAGCTTTACTAATAGAAACAAATCATAAGTACTTATAAACTTTATTGAAAGACGGACGAAATACTAAAATACCAATTTCTTAAAAAAAATCTACTGTTCCTAAGACCCCAGCCTCAAAAACAATGCCTAAACCAGTAAACAGATTACATTTTCGCAAAAAAAAAAGCAATTTTGGGTACAAACGGTTTTAAAATTCCGTAAACCTCGTAAAAACTTTAGTACCATTTTTAAAAAGACTTTCAAAATGATGGTTGAAAATACTTGAAGGTCCTTTCCAAGCTAAAAGTTACCGAAACCCCAAAAAAACCTTCAAACTTTCGCACGTGATTAGCGATAATAGACTCAGCTCGCGTGTAAATAAGGTCACACCCGTCATTTTGACAGCCGCGGACATCCGTTACGTCATCGTTCTTTTGAAACCGCGTGTGTTGTGATTATTTTGATCTTGTATGGACATTAATGACGGCTCTTGACTCCGGGGTTCAGTCAATTTACTTATGTTATACAACATTGTGCGTTGGATTGAATGTGCACTTAACACCAATATTATTAATACACCTTGAATTGAAATAGTTTGGTTATAGACGAGTGATACTAGGCAAACGGTTAGACTACGTGGAACGGTTCTTGTTATCGAAAAATAACAGCTCCAAGTAGATTTAAATTTTAAACACCGTTATTTTTTTAATAATTTTGTCAGCTGAGGCTCCGTGAATTCCGATGGAAAGGGATGATGAGAAACGGCATTTGAGGGAATAGGTAAATGCCAGCAGTATGCATCATTGGGGTGACGATGATAATTATTGTTTTTATTTGGTGAAAGTGTTAATGGAATATGATATTGAATAATTTCATTTTGTATGTGTATCGAAATTATAATTATATTAAGCAGCTATTTAGTTATTAGGACAACCTCATACAGTTGAGGATTTTTGTTATGAAATGTTATTATAATTCTGAGTTTTTCTTTCTATCATACATTGAAGAGATTTATCTCGCAATTTCTCGCAGAATAAATACGACAACTTTTCAATAGAATCAGTGTTATAAGTATTTACAATAGCGTGTTGCTTGCGCAAAAATTTTTACAGGAAGAAAAAACAAAAGACGACTTATAGAAAAAGAATAAGTTTCAAGTAGCAAGGAGGTTGCATACTTTTTGGCTGGCGCAAACATACATAATATAAAAATATTTTGTGTATACACCTATCTTGTAAAGAGGTTCGAAATTTCACTGATGCCGGTGAGTCGGCCATTGGCTCAATTGGTAGAGCGCTGGCACGGATAGCCAGAGGTTGTGGGTTCGAATCCCGGCATGGGTGAAATTTTCAGCCTCTAAATAGGTTTTTACACCTATCTTACTTATTAAGGTAATAACATAAAAAATCATTTGTGAAGAATAGATGAGTGTGTACACCTGATGAGGTAAGACTTCGTAAATATATTTCAAATACCAACTGTTACCGCCAAATGTATAACCCATGTCTAAGCTCACAATTAATTTTCTTTTACGTATTCTAAATACCTGTTATTATGTAAATAATATCATGCTATGGATGAATTCAAAGTTATTTAGTGTGAAACGAGCGGTAAATATAAATAAAGAATACTTGTACATAAAATTAGAAATTATTCTTAACGTAAGAGTACAGGCGGCAATAATATGTTAAACTAATTAATTAAAATACTCGTAGTATTTTCTAAGGTTAACACGAGTACTAGACATAATGAAACTGTTTTAATACTCACTTTCACAGTTCCGTGGTCTCGGATGACTGTCATCCGACATCACTTATGTACATTTGTGTAGTTATAGTAGCAATATCACTCGCTAGCGGTGAAGGAAAATATCGTGAAGAAACCTGAGTGTCTGAGGTGACATCATCATCATCATCATTTCAGCCTATTGCAGTCCACTGCTGGACATAAGCCTCCCCCAGGGTGCGCCACAAGACCCGATCTCCCGTTTTCGCCATCCAGTCACCACCAGCCACCTTTTTCAGGTCGTCGGTCCATCTGGCCGGAGGGCGTCCTACACTACGCTTGCCGAGTCGTGGTCTCCATTCGAGAACCCGTCTGCTCCAACGATCATCGGTTCTGCGACAGATGTGACCAGCCCACTGCCACTTCAGCCTGCTACACTTCTGAACTACGTCAGTGACTTTGGTTTTTTGTCGGATGATCTCGTTCCGGACTTTGTCCCTTAACGAGATTCCGAGCATACACCTTT
This sequence comes from Yponomeuta sedellus, assembly GCA_934045075.1. Classification (NCBI taxonomy): domain Eukaryota; kingdom Metazoa; phylum Arthropoda; class Insecta; order Lepidoptera; family Yponomeutidae; genus Yponomeuta; species Yponomeuta sedellus. The sequence goes on along the minus strand of OW203741.1, from coordinate 19,664,942 downwards.
CCATAGCTCGCTGAGTGACATGCAATCGGTGGGCTAGTTTCACTGTCAGGTTCCACGTCTCGGCTCCGTATGTCATGACCGGCAGGACGCATTGATTGAATACCTTGGTCTTCAGGCATTGTGGCAAGGATGACTCGAAGATGTGACGCAACTTTCCAAACGCTGCCCAGCCAAGCTGCACTCTTCTGGTGATTTCACCCTCCAAGTTGTCTCTACCCAGCTGGATCTTTTGTCCTAGGTAGACGTACTCTTGGACAACTTCAAGGGCTACACCTTCGACGAGAACGGGCTCAGGGACGATGTGCTCGTTGAACATGACCTTAGTCTTGTCCAAGTTCATCCCAAGCCCAACGCGTCTCGAGGCAGCATTAAGATCAGACAGCATTTTCTGTAGGTCTTGCAGCGATTCTGCCATTAAGACTATGTCGTCAGCAAAGCGGAGGTGTGTGAGATATTCACCATTAACATTGATGCCCATGCCATTCCACCACAGGGTCTTGAAAACATCCTCCAGAGCATTGGTGAAGAGTTTCGGGGAAATAACGTCACCCTGTCTTACACCTCTGAGCAACTGGATGGGTCTGAGGTGAGGTGACATCGACATATTATTATTATTATTATTATTATTATTATTATTATTATTATTATTATTATTATTATTATTATTATTATTATTATTATTATTATTATTATTATTATTATTATTATTATTATTATTATTATTATTATTATTATTATTATTATTATTATTATTATTATTATTATTATTATTATTATTATTATTATTATTATTATTATTATTATTATTATTATTATTATTATTATTATTATTATTATTATTATTATTATTATTATTATTATTATTATTATTATTATTATTATTATTATTATTATTATTATTATTATTATTATTATTATTATTATTATTATTATTATTATTATTATTATTATTATTATTATTATTATTATTATTATTATTATTATTATTATTATTATTATTATTATTATTATTATTATTATTATTATTATTATTATTATTATTATTATTATTATTATTATTATTATTATTATTATTATTATTATTATTATTATTATTATTATTATTATTATTATTATTATTATTATTATTATTATTATTATTATTATTATTATTATTATTATTATTATTATTATTATTATTATTATTATTATTATTATTATTATTATTATTATTATTATTATTATTATTATTATTATTATTATTATTATTATTATTATGTGGAAAAAAAAGGTAAATGTCTCGTCTGACCAGAGTGGCCAGACGGACGCCCTCCGGCTGAGGAGTCCAAGCGGCCGGAGGTCAGGGCGACAGCGAGAGCAAACGCCGGACTATCCGGGCTGTAACACCGCCTTCTGCACACGGAGTTCCAACCGCCTCAGATTATTATTATTATTAAATTCTTTAATGTACCTGTAAAGATTGTACAATTGACGGGCTTAATGCAAAATAGTATTTTATTGTAGCCAACCAACAGGTGACGTGGAGAAGGTGGGGGGGTAGTCTCAAACAGTGAGGTGATATTTTATTGTCAAATATCTTCTTTTTTTTACATTTAAACTATGTATTAATATGTAGAATAATTATAAACATTGGCCTTTTTTGCATCTACTTAACGAGATGATTTATACAGCGTCCAGTGGTATCCTCACTCTCACACTAGATGGGTGAAGGGACCACTCCAACGCTGTAGTGCCTGGGACATGGTTTTTATAGATGGTGTAGGCTTGCCCAGCACCTATACCACCCTGACAGCTTAGTCGGCCTAGCCCACAGGAAAGACTAGTCAATACGTGCGGAGCCAACCAAGCCGCGGGTTTCCTCACGATGTTTTCCTTCACCGTTAGCGTGTGGTATTGCGACAAATTCGCAAATGTACTGACTTTGTTTAATTTCAATTATAAACATACACATATACAAATATAGTAACTAAGCACATCGACACAGACATGCACGCGAGGTAATTAAGCCCATATTCTCTCACTGAGAGAATGATTGTACCGCGCAGTGGGACGTTTAAAGACTACATAAAATTACTTTCATAGTTACTTTTAGTTAATTATCGCATAAATGTAAATATAGCGGATAAGTAGGTAATCCCCAAAGTTTAAATTTCATGAGCTTAAGTTCATCAACAAATCTAATTAAAAACATGAAAGTTACCCCATTATCCCTAAAAAAGATTACCCCTAAAAAGATACCCCTGAAAAGTTATCAGGTTAGAAAATAATTATTACCCGTCGTTTAGTTTCTTGCTGTTTTACAGTCAGTGGTTGTTTGGAAAAAAATAGTCTTACTAATAAGGCCGCCATTTGCTTTCTTGCCAACCCGGACTTGGCCCACGTGGTGGAGTATGGCTTAACCTTCCTACAATGCACGAAGTGATCCGTGCTCCAGCAGTGGGGATATACAAGGGTTGATATCGGTGATTGCTTGGAACGTTTTATAACTTTTATAATTAATAAATAAACTCTGGAACGACTTCAGGTGTGATTTTATTTGTAGATTTATAGTAACTTTAAAACAGAAAACTGGATAAAAAACGGAGAAGCAGGTAAAAAGTCAGATCTGGTCAAAGGGTAAAGTAGTAGTGGATGAAAAATGAGGGAAATCGAAGAATGGGTGACAAAATTTAAATATTTTAAAATGATAGATAGAAAAGAAATAAAAATGGTGTAAAGAGCTTTGCACCGTTACATGCTTAAGGCATGAATGTAATTTCTGGTGTACCGGCAGTAAAGAACATTTTACAGCAGTCTGGTATATTCAAGTGCTTCAAATAATGATGTAGAAAACTTTCGGTGCGCGAGTCCACTTTGCCGTTTTTTTGGGTTCCGTAGTCAACAAGGTATTCCTATAGTAGCCATGTCCGTCCATTCGTGGCTTAGCTCAGAGACGCTTAGGAATAGAAAGCTTAAATTTGGCTTCGTTATCAGCCTGCCTTCCTTGGGAGTTCGCAGGAAAGAAATAGACCTTTTTGTATTTCTTAAAATAGTAAATAACATCCTTGATTCATCTGACCTTCCGGAACAAATAAATTACTCTGTTGAAAAGTAAAATAGTAGCAATATCACTCGCTAACGGTAAAGGAAAACTGAGTGAAGAAATCTGTCTGAGGTGTTCAACTACCTCAGCGCTTGAAATTGCCAATCCGCGATGGGCACGCGTGGTAACTATGGCCATACTCTCTCTTTCTCTCTCTCTGAGAGAAAGCCTGAGCTTTGCAGTGGGACGTATACGAGCTACATAAAAAAATCATAATAATCTGCCCAAGGTAAAGAAAAGTTAGTGTCTGAGGTGTTTAACTACCTCAGCACTAAGAATTGCCAATCCGCGATGGGCACGCGTGGTAACTATGGCCATACTCTCTCTCACTCTCTGAGAGAAAGCCTGAGCTCTGCAGTGGGACGTATACGAGCTACATAAAAAAATCATAATAATCTGCCCAAGGTAAATAAAAGTTAGTGTCTGAGGTTTTTAACTACCTCAGCACTAAGAATTGCCAATCCGCGATGGGCACGCGTGTTAACTATGGCCATACTCTCTCTCTCTCTCTGAGAGAAAGCCTGAGCTCTGCAGTGGGACGTATACGAGCTACATAAAAAAATCATAATAATCTGCCCAAGGTAAAGAAAAGTTAGTGTCTGAGGTGTTTAACTACCTCAGCACTAAGAATTGACAATCCGCGACGGGCACGCGTGGTAACCATGGCCATTTTTTTTTTCTCTCTCTCTCTCTCTCTCTCTGAGAGAAAGCCTGAGCTCTGCAGTGGGACGTATACGAGCTACATAAAAAAATCATAATAATCTGCCCAAGGTAAAGAAAAGTTAGTGTCTGAGGTGTTTAACTACCTCAGCACTAAGAATTGACAATCCGCGACGGGCACGCGTGGTAACCATGGCCATTTTTTTTTTCTCTCTCTCTCTCTCTCTCTGAGAGAAAGCCTGAGCTCTGCAGTGGGACATATACGAGCTACATAAAAAAATCATAATAATCTGCCCAAGGTAAAGAAAAGTTAGTGTCTGAGGTGTTTAACTACCTCAGCACTAAGAATTGACAATCCGCGACGGGCACGCGTGGTAACCATGGCCATTTTTTTTCTCTCTCTCTCTCTCTCTCTCTCTCTGAGAGAAAGCCTGAGCTCTGCAGTGGGACGTTTACGAGCTACATAAAAAAATCATAATAATCTGCCCAAGGTAAAGAAAAGTTAGTGTCTGAGGTGTTTAACTACCTCAGCACTAAGAATTGACAATCCGCGACGGGCACGCGTGGTAACTATGGCCATACTCTCTCTCTCTCTCTGAGAGAAAGCCTGAGCTCTGCAGTGGGACGTATACGAGCTACATAAAAAAATCATAATAATCTGCCCAAGGTAAAGAAAAGTTAGTGTCTGAGGTGTTTAACTACCTCAGCACTAAGAATTGCCAATCCGCGACGGCACTCGTGGTAACCATGGCCATACTTTCTCTCTCTCTCTCTCTCTGAGAGAAAGCCTGAGCTTTGCAGTGGGACGTATACGAGCTACATAAAAAAATCATAATAATCTGCCCAAGGTAAAGAAAAGTTAGTGTCTGAGGTGTTTAACTACCTCAGCACTAAGAATTGCCAATCCGCGATGGGCACGCGTGGTAACTATGGCTATACTCTCTCTCTCTCTCTCTGAGAGAAAGCCTGAGCTCTGCAGTGGGACGTATACGAGCTACATAAAAAAATCATAATAATCTGCCCAAGGTAAAGAAAAGTTAGTGTCTGAGGTGTTTAACTACCTCAGCACTAAGAATTGCCAATCCGCGATGGGCAAGCGTGGTAACTATGGCCATACTCACTCTCTTTCTGAGAGAAGGGCTGTGCCTTGCAGTGGGAAGTATCTGAGCTACATAAAAAAAATAAGAGTCATAATACTATGCATGCCTAAGATGAAGAGAAGCGCTCGTGGCCTAGGCGAACCGTGTGGTTGGAATCAATCACTTGGGTTAAGAAACAACAGGCGCGGTCAGGTACAGGATGGGTGAGCGTCTCGTGACTACCGCTAGTGGCATTTTTCCGAGCGCTTCCGTGCTTCGCAAGGCACGCTAAGCCGTTGGTGCCGGCTGTCAATGTATGTGCTTGTATGTAAATGTTATGTTATGTTATGTCATATAATGGCAGTCGTTAAGCCATGTCAGAGGCCTTATGGGCGGCTTGGTAACTTCTGACAGTAAGGCCCGCCACTGTCTTACAATCCTCCACCAACCGGGCCTTGGCCCCCGTAGTGGAGTATGGCCTAACCTTCCTGCGATGCAGGAAGAGACCCGTGCCCCAGCAGTGGGGACATACAAGGGTTGATAACGAAGAGAACTGAGTGTCTGAAGTGTTCAACTACCTCTCGTGTCTACACACTCGTGGTAATTAGGGCCATACTCTCTCTCTTTCTGAGAGAGGGCCTAGTTCTCTGCTGTGAGGTGTATTTAAGCTACACGTTTTTTTTATTATGAATCATAATAATATACCTAAGATGAATAAAGTCATCAAAGGGATAATAATTAGCCAGTTGCCGCTAAGAAGGGCCTTATGCGCTGTATCCCGGCTTAAGGGAATGTTTGGACTCGAACGTTGGCGGTTAACCCTACTTTCATGAGGCCATTACCTTTTAATCACACCCTTTGCCTAATTAATTAGGGTTCCCACACGGTAATACTTAAAGTGGGAATCGGCTTAGTTTCACTATTTCTAAGCTGCGTCCGCGTCCGCTTTGTCCGGCGTGACTTTAAATTTGCTGTCGTAAAACAAAAGATTATCATTGAACTAGCTGTGGCTCGCGGTTTTACTTGCGGTTTATCGATTTGGCCATGGAAATGGGCATCCTTCATGGGGCATTGTATACGCTTCTACAATAAAATCCCTGAAGATATATTCAGTTTTACTGAAGCGCGGTTCAAAAAATGTGTAAAGTACACTTTGTGCCAAAAGAGCTACTATAATATTAAGGATTATTTAGATGACAATGATGTCTGGAATTCAAGCATGTAAAAATAGGTTTTTAAATGTATAAAGTACACTTTGTGCCAAAAGAGCTACTATAATATTAAGGATTATTTAGATGACAATGATGTCTGGAATTCAAGCATGTAAAAATAGGTTTTTAAATGTATAAAGTACACTTTGTGCCTAAAGAGCTACTATAATATTAAGGATTATTTAGATGACAATGATGTCTGGAATTCAAGCATGTAAAAATCTCGAGTTTTGTAGAACCTGTGTAAATTCTGTTAATAAGGGATTTGAAAAGACTAAGTTTAGTTTTTTTGTCAATTTTTTCTCCAAAATGATCCAGATTTTAAAATGGACGCCTAGTTTGACTTGTAACGTTCATTAAGCCGCAGTATCTGCGCTATTTTGAATAAAACCTTTTCATTTCATTTCGAATAAGATATTTTTATGCGGCAAAACGTTGCCTATGTGTTAAACGTTGTCAGCCAACACCATATCAAATTTAATAAGAATCGCTACAGCCGTTTTGACGTGGAGAAGTAACAAACATACTAACTAGTATGATGTGATATGATCATGATAGTGTGGTGTGATTACGAAGCTTGTTGAGACGTGAGTGATAGGTAACCAAAAAAATATTAACGTTGCATAAAACCGCAACACCTATACTCACTCCACTCGCTAACGGTGAAGGAAAACGTCGTGAAGAAACCTGAGTGTCTCGAGATTTCAAATACCTCAGCAGCGCTTGAAATTGCCAATCTGCGGTGGGCACACATGGTAATTAAGCCCATACTCTAGCTGAGAGAAGGCCTTTGCCCTGCAGTGGGACGTATAATAGGATACAAGAAAAGCTTTCGACGGAATTAAAAGTTGTGGGTTGATAAGTTGTGTTTTAAGTCACGAACAGTCGCTTTCACTAACACGTAAAGACGTTAGAATATTCTCACATTCACCTCTTCTAGTGTGATGTATGATATCAAATCAAAACAAATCAATTTATTTCAACGTAAAGAATTTACATTCTGTTTGCTGAATGTCAATGTACAATGTTAGCCGCTGCCTTCGGGCCGTATTGTAGTGGAGAATTCCACTCTGACCATCTTTTCTCAAATCATCTTAAACCAAAAACATCAGTTGCCATACGTAAACCTAATAAGATTTCATGATTGCTATTAACAACTCTAAATGCCAAAGCATTAGTCAAATGTCTCACAATAGTAGGGGAAAACATAAGTGCTGCGGCCAGACACACGAACAGCACTCGTTCACGAGCATAACGCAGTGCTCAGCCATCATCAGTCTCAACCATTTTGGAGGGAGTTAGATGACCCGAACACTACGCTACCATTCGAATGACCTTTAGCAAACCTGCAGTTAGGTTTTTGTCAGTTATAGAATGTATAACTGTTATAGATAGATTGACTATTTTGACTTTGACAAGGTAGGTACTGACGAGCATACATGATAGTGCTCGTGAATGTATATAGGTATGTGACGTAGTAGCAATGCCCCTAAATTGGTAACGAAGACCTACGTCTGTCAATTGCTAGGCAGACAAAGATCAAAAACTATGTGGATGGATGTAGTAAAGAAAGACCCATAACTTAGAAGATCAATGAGAAAGAAGCCGTGGAATTAACTACTTGTAATCAATAAGTGTCAAAGCCGTAAACCAAGGTCGAAGACGTTGGTAAGCGGATCACAGAGTTAAAGTAGGCACCAGCCTTCGGGTTTCCTGAAGCGTCAGACCCCATGGCCTCAGAGTCTCTAACCCGAAAGGCACAAATATAATAGCCCTGTTCTATTTATTTATTTTATTTATTTACATGGCTATATGTTGCTGCATATCATGGCTTTTCAAAAATAAATTTAACTAAATGTAATGAGATCTCACAGAATGTGGAACCGCGACTAACGAGATCATGAATAGGGCAAAGTGGAAAGAGAATAACAGGAAATCTCACCCCACCACGAGGCACCAAGCGGGACTAAAGCTGGGAAGAAAGAGAGTAGTAGCTTCACTATGATAGAACTAAAATACCTACTTAGTTAAACCTGAGATTTCCGCACTTAGACTCATAGTTAGGCCACTGTACGTATCTAGCGCTGAGGTACGATAACACCTCAGACACTAGGGTTTCCTTACGATGTTTTCCTTCACCGTCAGCGAGTAGTATTGCTATTATAATTTCACAAATGTACATAAATTAGAAAACAAAGTCATTGGTATATACCGGGGTTCGAATCCACGACCTCCCGATTGAGAAGCCGGCGTTCTACACAGCTCCACTACCACAGCTCTTAACAAAAATACTTATTAAGTTTTAGTTCCAATATCTGACGAATGTAAAGGTCGAAGCGCTGTTGACGAGCGAGAATCGAAATCGACTCTCTGTCAAATTTATATACCCTCTTCAGAGTATGAGAATAAAATCCAGACAAGTGCGAGTAAAACTCGAGCCCTTAGGGTTCCGAAAATATAACTTTGCGGTTGACAATATTGAAGAAAAAACTAAAATAGTATTATAATAAATGATATAAATTTTATATTTCAGATCAATAATCCATAGATCTGGCTTAAAAAATCAACCCACGACTGGATGGAAATAAAAGTCTCCATCCAAGTGCTACAGGGGTCGTTATGCTATAAGACTTATAAAAGTAAACCTGGTAGTGACTGGTCATGAGCTGCGGAACCCCAAAAAGTTGCTAGAGCTGTATTTCTGCGGGCGAGGTATCCGTCAATATTTACTTTAGGACCAGGGCAATTTTCTCACATATTTACTTTGTATTTTGGACTCGTCTCAAGCTTAGGGAATGGGAGGTTTTCGTCATCCCTCTCTTACTTTATTTATTTATTTCATTGTGTGTGCTCATCGTCGAGGATATATTTCCAATAAAATTTATTTTTTCGACTGATGAAAATTTTAAGTATTTTTCTTTCGTCGTCATAAAATTTACGTATAATATGATTAATATTTCGTATAAAATGTATATACACTGTTTGGTAGCTAGCCAGGGTCGGCTAGGTCTACCTCACGATGGGCTGGTTGAGAGAGCGGAATGGGAGGTGAATTGAATGGACTTACTTGGTGATGGTGGATGATGGCTCGCTTTAGCTGTTGGGCAGATGATGAGCGTTGATGGATGAGCTGATGCTTATAGTCTAATATTGATCACTTATAGTCTAATATTGTCAATATATTGTTCTTTGAGCTGATAAAGTTTCTTGGTCACCAAATGTCTATCACTGCACGAGAATTCGAGCACTTATCACTCGCGTATGTCACAGTGCGAATGTGTGTGCAGATGGCTGGATAAAATTAGTAGCGAGCGAGCGGCACAAGCGACGGCACCGGAACGACCCAGAGTAATGAATGAATGACCACAGATTCATGATTTCGTCGCGCGATCGATTCTCGCGCGAACACTGTTTATACTAAAAGTTTAAATCCAAATCAGATCAACAATGCGAGGCAAATATTAAATGCATAACAAGTTTTCTACTTCTGTATATCTCTTTACTTAAATATTTATGTATAGTTTAAGTAGGTAAGTAAGTCGTCGTCGTCGACAGTCTATACTAGTCCACTGTTGGACATAACCCTTCCCTAAATAACGCCACGTTGTGCTATCAAAGGGGGTAATGCCCAAAATCCCCACGCTGGGCATGCTGGTTGGGGATCGCAGTTCAGTGGAATTGTACTGCAGAGGGCGCTGCTAGTAAAAAAGTAAGTAAGGTGGTGTAAACCTTTCTCCTGATAAGTTCAATACTTTGTAATTGTGCTAATTACCCAACTCTAATTTCTTTCTTGTTTCCAGCTATTGTTGCCTTGAAGAAATTATTTTAAGTCATAAGGCAGCCTATTTTGATACACTATACTTTTGTTACTGTAATGTATGTGTACAATAAAGAATAGTCTATCTATCTACCTATCAACTTCTATAAAGTCGAGCTCAATACTAACAAGTATTGAGCTCGAGAGTATTGATTCAAGTATTAAGTAAGTTTCATGCAACTAACCTTGGAGTTTATATTTATATACAGGGGAGTTTTCATGTAATATTAAACTGACATGTAACAGTTCTTTCTATTATTTATAATCATGCGCGATGGTCAATTAATAATTACCATAATTGATTACTCGCCACTTCAGACTACCACGGAAACTGCTACGCTCCCACAGCATCGGAAATTCAGCTACGCATGATTAGATCCGTTTAATATTTAGCTATATTATTTTCTAAGGTTAACACGAGCAGTAGACATAATTAAAACTGTTTTTATACGGATTTAAAACGTTTATTACATTTTTTACAATTTTCCAACGTTTCGGCACTTTTTCAGGTGCCGTGGTCCCGGATGACAATGTAATAAACGAGCATAAATCCGTATAAAACAGTTTTAATTAGCTATATTAATTCAAAAAACCTATTTAGAGGCTAAAAATTTCACCCATGCCGGGATTCGAACCCGCAACCTCTGGCTATCCGTGCCAGCGCTCTTCCAATTGAGCCAATGGACGACTCACCGGCATCAGTGAAATTTCGAACCTCTTTACACTATTCTCTGTATTACGTATATTAATTCAATTCAATTCAATTTATTTCATCGTATAGAATGTCTGTTTGCTGATGTCAATATAAAATGTAAGCCGCTGCCTTCGGGTCGTATTCTAGGCAGCAGGAAAAAAAACTCCACTCTGACAATCTTTTCTCAAGTCATCATAAACCAAATACCTACATATATCAAGAGCGTTGGCAGCGGAGCAGTAGACCCCGGCTTCTCAATCGCGAAGTCGTGGGTTCGAATCCTATGTACCAATGACTGTACAATGACTTTCTAAGTTATGTACAGTTGGGAAGTTATAGTACCGATAAGGAAAACATCGTAAGGAATCTCTAGTATCAGAAACTATACTCCAGCGCTTGCTACGTACAATGGCCTAACTATTAGGCTTAGTGTAGAAATCTCGAGTCTAACTACGATATCAATCCTTGTATGTCCCCACTGCTGGGGCCAAAGTTAGGCCATACTCCACCACAGGGGCAAGTCCAGGTTAGTGAAGGATTGTAAGACAGTGGCGGCCCTTACTGCCAGAATTTTCTAGCCATCCATAAGGCCTTTAACATGACGTAACGACTGCCATTAAATGACAGACGGCATCAACGTACCTTGCAAAGTACGGATGGTCTAACTAACTAACTAACATATAGCCAAAACTACGAGCGGGGTTCACAGCTTTCTTTTCCCCCTAAATATCGCTACATTCATTCATAAAACGCCCCTCGTTCACAATCTCGCGATATATTTCTTTTCGGGACGTCGATTTCTTCCTCATTACCTCTGACTTTTGGGGGATATTTTCGTGGATGTGGGGATATGTTCTCTATCGACACCGAAACGTTTGGCCTACGGAAAGACGTTCGAAAAGAATATTAGTATAATATACTTTTCTTTCTTAGCAAAGGGGAAGATAAAAAGAACCCGGAACTGGCGTGCGAAGGTGATATGTCAGGATCGTGGCAAGTGGAAGTCTCTGCCTACCCCTCTGGGATACAGGCGTAAGGTTATGTATATACGTATACTTTTCTTTATAATATAACATAAGATTTACATACAGGCACATACATTGCTTCTGGCCCCACACTAGGATACCCTGTGTCATGGGAACCAGAAACAACGACATCACAAACATGCAAACATCCGAGAACTGGGGTTTCTGTGCCCAGCATATACGTCCCACAGCAAAGCACATGCCTTCTCTGAGAAAGAGATAGTATGGGCTTCATTACCACGCGATGCCACCGAAAATTTACCACTTCAAGCGCTGAGTTATTTGAAGATCTCAGACGCTCAGGTTTCGTCACGATGGTTTCCTACGCCGCTATATGCAATTATCGCTATCATGTTAAGTTGTACTTAGTATAGGGCTAACGAGATCTGTGTAATATGTCCATGAATATTTATTTATTTATGTCGCCTACACACGTATGCACCTACTGCAGGGTAAAGCCCCTTTTTCAGAGAGAGAATATGGGCTTAGTTACCAAGCAGGCCACCGCTGGTATACAATTTCAAGAACTGAGGTTTCCTCACGAGGTTTTTCTCAGCAGTGAGCGAGTGGTATTGATACTATACGAGTTATTTTTGTATGCTTTAGTAAAGGTTGATGTCATAAAATAGTTTGGGTATTTAAAACCTAAACTATTTTATGATTCTTTATATGTGTGTATGTGTCTAAGCACAAATAAATGTATTATCTATCTACATGCTATTATTAGAATGAAATTGTTAGCGCAATTATTTTCAAAGAATATACATAGGTCCAATCCCTAGGTAAAAGTTGGAATATCTCTTTTTATGCTCGCACTGCTTGAGTTTTATTTATGATACAGTACATTTCGATTCTCAGTAAATGCGGGGAAAAAATCGCGATCGCACGGATGTGTACCTGTTTGCAGTTTCCTTATTTGATATATATGCTTGCGATGAGAAAATAAATTACGAGATCGGCTGCCTCGATAGTTACTATTGATATTCACGTTGATTTCAAAGAGTAAGGTAGTATTTACATTCCTGTATTTCAACATACTTTACCAAAGGGAACTAACTGACGTCGCAAGTGATAGGCTTGTCTATTTTAGTTACTTCCATAGTATTATGTCCTATGGCACACTACTGTAGGGGCGGGCTGCAGATATTGAGACCATCTTTGTCTTGCAGAAGAGAGCAATCAGATTCATTTATAAGCTGGGTGTTAAGAGATTTCTTTAAAGAAACTAACATCCTGACAGTTGCCAGTCAGTATATCTACGAAAACATTACACCTACGTCAGGAAAAATATCAGTAACTTTAAAACTTTGGGTAGCCAACACAATGTAAATACTAAAATTAAACATAAACTTTCTTTCCCACTATTTAGGCTGCAAAATTTAATATATCCATTATGGGTCATTGTATACGCTTCTATAATAAAATCCCTGAAGATATAGCTTGCCTGAAAAAATGTGTTAAGTACACTTTGTGCCAAAAGGGCTACTAAATTATTATAAAGGATTATTTATATCAAATAAATAATAAAATAATTATGTAAATGGAGTCCTCACATGTGGCACCTGTCTTTGGACGTTTACTGCAAAAATTGGTTACATTAGTCATGTGAGGACGCACCGGTAACACAAAACAGAATTGGTCGCCGTTGCCGAAATCGGCATGGAAGGCATCATCATAAAGGATTATTATTGTAAAGCATAAAGGATTTTTTAGATGACAATAATGTCTGGAATCAAAGCCAGTACAATGCATGAGTTCTATGTTTTAAAATAATTATGTAAACTCTGTTAATTAAGGACTTTGAAAAGACTAAGTTTTGAGTTTTTTTGTCCATTTTTTCTCCGCTTCTGTAGGAAAAAAACTTATATTCAAACATTCAAGGGAATCAAAATTTATTGGGCACATTCCGTTTACCTAGAACTATGAAATTTGACATGTTATATCATCTTTCCCTTTTAGTGTATTAAGCCCGCCAAGTGTTTAAAATTTATTTTGTGCAATAATTTTTTTTAGTTGGGTATTAAGCCATAAAAAATATCTTTAAAAACGAAAAAAACTCGGAAAAAATGCGTAACTCGATTCCTAAACTAGTTTTAGTATGTAAGTACCTACCTACAAATTTGTACAGAACCTAAGGTGCGTGAGTTCGAATCGCACTTGGCCTGTTTTTTTTTGTTGTGACATTATTGAATCGTACGAGAAATTTAAATGTTTGTTCCCATTGTAATTTCGACGTTTATATTCTTTTTAATGCAGTAACCCGTGCTGAGGACAATTTTAAAAAACCTATTAAGAGGCTAAAAATTTCACCCATACCGGGACTCGAACCCGCGACCTCTGGCTAACCGTGCCAGCGTTCTCCCAATTGAGCTAATGGGCGACGTGAAGTTTTGAGTATTGTGCTGATAAATATTTTTTTATCATTATTTTAATATTGTATTATAACTTACAATACAATAATAATTAAAGCGCTCGTGGCCAAGTCGAACCGAGTGACTGGAATCAATCACTTGAGTTAAGCAACAACAGGCGCGGCCAGGTGCAGGATGGGTGGGAGACCGCTAGTGGCACTTTCGCAAGCGCTTTCGTGCTTTGCAAGGTACGTTAAGCCGTTGGTGCCGGCTGTCATGTAATGGCAGTCGTTAAGGCATGTCAGAGGCCTTATGGGCGGCTTGATAACTTCTGACAGTAAGGCCTACTGTCTTACAATGACTTGCCCCCGTGGTGGAGTACGGCCTAACGTTCCTGCGATGTAGGAAGACACCCGAGACCCAGCAGTGGGGACATACAAGGGTTGATATCGATTGTATTATTATTATAATTATTTATTAGCTACTCCAACAGTGTTTTCTTATTCTATTTTATCTATCTATATATTTATTAAAAAACATCCTACGATACAAACCCAATCAGAAACGAATCGTGACATTCCCGTCACCCTCCATAAGGAAAAACGGCGAAAGAAATTTCTTTCTCGTGTTGGAAAATATTAAAACCCGAAGCCGTTCCGAGGTTGTAATATGTCTCAATTAACTTGATGTTTGCCCCCACCTAACAAAGCATAGCCGGCTCCTTGTAGTGTTGCAAACTTCACCTATAAACAGTTACCTTAAGTATCGTTCGTGATTTTAGTACTTAAGTATTTGTAAATTGCGCCCGGAGTGCTGGAAATTACCTGTGTTCAGTTAACGTCCCCTGATTATTGTGGCATAAGTTGTGGATTTTTTATTTTCGTGTTTCATTGTAACCTGGAAGGAAATTGAGGCAAAGCATAGCGTAGGCAGTCTTTACTTCTATAATCCGACATTACGCAAGAATTCAAACCGGGGGGTGGGCAGCAGCGCCCCCTGCAGTACAATTCCACCTCCCCAACCCGCATGCCCAGCGTGGGGATTATTGGCATTACCCCTATGATAGCACAACCTGGCGCTCTTTAGGGGAGGGTTATGTCCAGCAGTGGACTAGTATAGCCTGACGACGACGACGACACAAGGATTCTCTCAGAGAGGAACAGAGAAATTTCGTTTGAATCTTTTTTGTGTAGCCTTTGAACGACCCACTGCAGGGCATAGGCTTTCATTCAGAGAGAGAAAGAGAGAGAGAGAGTTTAGGCTTAATTACCTCCTGTGCCCACCAGGAAGAGTCCGACCAGGAAGCCGGTTCCCGCCCATGCGAATTGAAAGTGTAGACGCAAAATATTCGAATCCATAAAAATATGATAAGATACTTGTAACTCGACAGAGTCATTAAACATTTATTTTCTCATTCTAATTGAATCTAGCATGGTATTAAGAATATATATTTTGGCTGTTCTTATGTAGAATTCCAAGTCATAAGCCTTAGAGTTGTATACGAATTATTTGCTAATGAAGTGAGAATTGGCTCGCGGGAGCCGATTCTCGCCCATGCAAATTGAAAAGAAATATTCGAAATATAAAAATATAATAAGATAAGTCGACAGAGTCATTAGACGTTCATTTTCACATTTTTATTCAATTTAGCATGGCATTCAGACTACAGATTTTGGCTGTTGCTCAACTTCCTATGTAGAATTCAAAGTCATAAACCTTAGAGTTCTATACGAATTATTTGCTAATGAAGTGAGAATTGGCTCCCAGGGAGCCGATTCCCGCCCATGTAAATCGAAAGCTTAGACGCAAAAATTAAATATTCGAAGGCTAAGACATTTTTCGCATAAAAATATGAATCATTGGACATTTTCTCATTCTAATTGAATCTAGCATGGTATTCAGAATACAGATTTTGGCTGTAGCTCAACTTCTTATGTAGAAGTATTTTCTAAGGTTAATACGAGTACTAGACATAATCAAAACTGCTTTTATACGGATTTTACTCGTTTATTAGATTTTTTAATATTTTGTCGACGTTTCGGCACTTTTACAGGTGCCGTGGTCTTGGATGACAAATAGGCGTCTGTTTGAAAGCATTAACTGTTAGTTTACTACTTTCGGCAAAAATTACGAAAGTTAATTGTGAAGTAACGTTTTAAAATAGGCAAACCAATTATTTTTTTTAAAGTCAATACAATATTGATTATTAGAAATTGAAGTTAAAATTAAATTTACAAACCAATTAATTTACATGAACTTAAAAATATTGATTATTTATTGAAATTAAAATTAACTCTACATTCACACTACTAGCAAGGGGGTCTCATGCACTTAAGTACTGGTTCCCATGCTGCCGGTATATTTCAACCACGATCTCTGTTAAAATTTGGATGCCAGCGGATCTTCATTGCCTAGCCTATCATTCTAGGGAAGAAACGGTCTTCTCGGGCTAGAACTTTAACTTTATCGAAATGTATAAAGTGGTTATGTAGAATTCCAAGTCATAAGCCTTAGAGTTGTATACAAATTGAAGTGGAAATTGGCTCCCAGGTTTCGTTTTGATTCGAGAGAGCTTCATCTTGTTGAGTAAAGACGAAACTCGCGTTGTCAATTGCTCGTCTATCTCCGAAGTTAAGTTAATAATGTAATATAAATGTTAGAGCTTAATCTTTCATAAGCACTAGCTTACGAAAGATTAAGCTCTAACATTTATTCTATATTGTTTTTCTCAATGTAGAAGTACAATGTTAGTAAAACTATTTTATGCCACACCTGTGTGTAGACATAAAAAGATGTACACAACACGGGAGGTAATAAAGAAAGCTCTCGATCGCATATTTACGTCCCTCGCTTGCAGCTCGGGCCGCAAACTTCTGCGATCTCGGCCTTTCTTTGTATTACCACCCTAGTTGTGTAATGTACTATTACGACATTGTCACTTTATTTACTGCATGCATACAAAATAACATAAAATACAATTAAAAAAATCGCTTTAGGAATCAAGCTTGAGTTTTTTTATGTACTCGTAGTATGTACGTAGTAGTACGTACGTTTATGTACGTAATACAGAGAATAGTGTAAAATTTTTAGCCTCTAAATAGGTTTTTATACTCGTAGTATGTAAAAACACTTTACATGCGTCAAAAGTTATCAATCTCATGATGACAGGTTGTCTGGAAGAGATCGCTTTTAGCGATAAGACCGCCAATTGTATAACATTACTTAGATTTAAGAATCATGGTTGTAACATGTTTCTGGTTGTGCAATAAAGTGTTCTCTATCTATCTATCTATCTATCTGTCTATCTATCTATCTATCTATCTAAAGTGTTTTTCCATCTGTTTATCGTTATTTTTATTAACTAAAAAATCCTACAGTGCAACAATGACTTGTCTTTCGATATATCTATTGTTTGGGCACGCCATTGTAACAATTGTTCCGTGAAGATTTCATTTGGCTAACTATTACGATACAAGAGACAAGTCCCTTTATAGCTCCGGCAGACAGACAGACAGACGCTGTAAGCATATTAATACGGTCTCTTGTGCGCCCTAGACTTTGGAAACCCCAAAACTAACTACCTAAAAAAGGTTGCTAAGAAGAAAATGTTTTAAAACCACTTTCTAAGAAGCCACAAAATCAAATATCTAAACTTTTAAATGGCTTCTAACAGAGATCTTCAATTAAAAGTTTTCCTTCTGAGCTTTATTTTCAAACCGTAATCCAATGAAGTTTTCCAACGCCGCCGTACTTGTATCGAAGCAGGCACCTCTCTTAATTAGATGCCTCGAATTTGTTCATTAATTAGCGGAGTTAATCAATCATACATCGATTTTTAATTACCTGTCTTGTTTGTGTTCTTTACTTATAAACTGTGGTCTCGCTTGGGCACGTAAAGCTTATTTTGGTTACCCACAGATTACGAACCCTTGGTATTAGACAGACTTCCAGTACATCCAAAAATGACTATATTCTTTTAATGCACTAACCCGTGCTAAGGAAAATTTTAAAAACGTATTTAGAGGCTAAAAATTTCACCCATGCCGGGATTCGAATCCGCGACCTCTAGCTATCCGTGTCAGCGCTCTTTCCAACTGAGCTAATGGGTGACTTACACCGGTATCAGTGAAATTTCGAACCTCTTTACAATATTTTCTGTATTACGTACAATACATGCTCTCAACTGCTGTTGACATCAATATGGCGTTGATTAATTATTCACTAGCCTCTACGAATAACTTTAACGATTGGGAAAATATCTATTATTACTGGAAACTTTACTATTGAATTCTATGATTATTGCGGCAAAAAATGCGGTAGATGGTAGGTTAGACTTGTGGCGTACCTTGGGAGTCCAACAGTGAACAAATAATAATAACCGGCATCAGTGAAATTTCGAACCTCTTTTCAATATTCTCTGAATTACGTACGCCTCTAAATAAGTTTTTAAGGTCCAAAAATGAGTGTTCCTTTTTCACGATTTCCCATAGTTAAACTAGTTTATATTCAGTTGGTTTCCGAATGGAGAATTTCAATGATACTTAGGTAACGTTCTGTCTCGCTCTTTTCTGAGAAATTCTAAGAGACAGCACTACATTTAACTATTTACTTAGAGAAATTCTCAATTCACAAATTGGCCCGTTTTGAAGTAATGTGAAGTTGAAGTAATTGAAGATTAATGTAATGATTGTTGGTACATTTCAGAGCCTATTGCACGAACCCACCTCAAGTGCAGCCTTACTAATTTATATAAAATGTATATTATAGGTTAGTTATAAGTATTTTATGTACTTATATTTAGATAAGGGAGTGTAAGAAAACATTGTGATTTGTTCTGGTGGGGCTGACATGATCACATGGTGATCAAAGCCTCGGAATAAAAATATTATTAAAATAAAAAAATTGGCCCAATGGGCTGGTTTCTGAATTTAAAATTACACCAAGTAAATACTTAAGTAACGTTCTGTCCCGCTTTTCGCTGGGATAGCTTTTATAATACTTTTGACAATGTGTTTTTCATGTAGCCTATAAACGACCCACTACAGAGCCGAGGCTTTCTCTTAGAGAGAGAGTATGGGCATGATTACCACGCGTGCCCACCGCGTATTGGCAATTTCAAGCCTCAAACACATAGATTTCCTCAAAATGTTTTCCTTCACATTTAGCGAGTGGTATGACTACTTTAACTTTGTTGCCGGCCGGTCAATAAACCTTTTTTAAGTTGTTTACTTCTTTGATGGTGTTTTATATTATTATGTCTACTTTTTAAAAATGAGAATGGGAATGTCATTGTGAAACAAAAAAGACAGATTAAAAAAAATCCTACAAGTTGTTCGCGTTTTCGTAAATTTTTACGTGAACTCCTTTCAAACTTCATTTAAATTATGCGCATTTAAGGACGATAATTTCACTTACACTTAATATTAAGTTCGCATTTTTCGGAAAAAAAAACAATGGCCTCTTTGTATCTACGTAATGAGATAATTTATACAGCGTCCAGTGGCAGTTTTCACACTAGATGGGTGAAGGAACCACTCGGATGCTGTAGTGCCTGGAACATGGCTTTATAGATGATGGAGGCTTGCCCAGCACCTATACCATCCTGACAGCTTAGTCGGGATAGCCCATAGGAAAGACTAGTCAATACGTGCGGAGCAAACCAAGCCGCGGATTTTCTCATGATGTTTTCCTTTAATTTTTGGAGGCTTATTGGGATTTTAATACACATAAATATATTTTTTAAAAACCTATTTAGAGGCTAATAATTCCATCCAAGCCGGGATTCGAACCCGCGACCTCTGGCTATCCGTGTCAGCGCTCTTTCCAACTGAGCTAATGGGTGACTCACCGGTATCAGTGAAATTTCGAACCTCTTTACAATATTTTCTGTATTACGTACAATACATGCTCTCAACTGCTGTTGACATCAATATGGCGTTGATTAATTATTCACTAGCCTCTACGAATAACTTTAACGATTGGGAAAACTTCTATTATTACTGGAAACTTTACTATTGAATTCTATGATTATTGCGGCAAAAAATGCGGTAGGTGTGGTAGGTTAGACTTGTGGCGTACCTTGGAAGTCCAACAGTGGACAAATAAGGATTTTAAAAACCTATTAAGAGACAGAAAATTTCACCCATGCCGAAATACAATACAGAGCGGAATAGAATACTCTTTGTACGTAATACAGAGAGCACTGTAAAGAGGTTCGAAATTTCACTGATGCCGGTAAGTCGCCTATTAGCTCAGTTGGGAGAGTGCTGGCTCGGACGGTCACCCAACCTGCACCTGACCGCGCCTGTTGTTGATTAACTCAAGTGATTGATTTCAATCACTCGGTTCCGCTAGGCTACGGGCGCTTAGTCCGCAATAGAAATAAAAAAAAAAATACAGTAAACTAAAGAAAATAAAGAGAATAACGCAGAAAAAGGAGTGACAGCATAACACGCGGAGGCAGGCAGCGACCAAGATTGAGCATTAGAAAGGAAAGACGAAAAATAATAAGCCCTTTAGAAATGCTGAGCCGCAGGAAATAATTTAAAACCGCGGGCTTCCTATTCAGCCGAGTGAAATTCTACTGACATCTTCTGACACGTGAAGAGAGAAATCACTAATAAGATGATTTTCATTATTATTGAGTGACGAAATTGGTGCCTAAAATTGTCGATAGCTTTGGCCCACCTGTGCCTTGATTATGTAACTTTTCATCCACACATCTGTGCGCAAAAACAAAATATCTACTGGACTTTGTCGTACAATTAAGTGGCTCAATATCACTGTCACGGTGCAAAATGTATCGCAAATGATGGATATCGCATTTCAGTGGATAAATACTAAAATGCGGTATCCACCATTTGTGATACGTTTTGCACCACACACCTATACGGTAGAGCTAAGTAAACATTCGGCTTTCGCACACAGATGTATACGTGAGAAGTTATACAATCAAGGCTTGTTTCATAAAATTTAATTTCACAGTTTACTAAGGAAAGAAAGAAAGAAAAACACATTTATTACAGCAACAGTTATGAGACACCACAAAACAAAGTAATTAACAAAATATTTACAAACAATGGTCACGGTGTGGCAAGTAGTTAGTTAGTTAGCCTCATAGTTGGGCCATTGTAAGTAGCAAGCGCTGAGGTACGTTAACACTTCAGATACTAGGGTTTGCCTACGATGTTTTCCTTCACTGTCTCCATATTGCTACTACAGTTTCACAAATGTACATAACTTAAAAAACAAATTCATTAATACATGCATGAAGTCGGCGTGCTATACCGCTCCGCTATCACCGCCTTGTTATGGCAATTTGGCAATACGACGTACATTTCGTTGCAGTCTACCTACTTTCTGATCTGTGGGTTAGTTGGCTTTTCAATGTACATAGAATTGTCATAGTGAACCGTCAATGGTGGTTAATACATCCTTTGCGGGGCAATGTATACAATGCTACAATAAATTTCCTCAAGATGTTCATATTAGAGTTACTACCGACACGATTTAAGAAATGTGTTAATATGAGGTCCTTGAGAAGTATGTGCTGTGTTACTTTAAATGACAGGGTGCGCAATAGTCTGATTAGAGAACCTTTTGGACTGAAAGAGGATCACTACATTGAGAAAGGAATGTTGCGTTGGTTTGGACATGTGGAGTGGATGAAGGAAGAAACAGTGACGAAACAAATATATATTGCGAAAGGGACGTCCAAGGCAGACATACATCGACCAAATAGGGGGTGTATCAGCAAAGGGGAAGATAAAAAATACCCGAAATCGGCGTGCGTGCATGCAACGACTTATAAACATTGATGAAGCGAAGGTGATCCGTCAGGATCGTGGCAAGTGGCAGTCCTTGGTCTCTGCCTTCCCCTCTGGGATACAGGCGTGAGGTTATATATGTATATCTATATACGTAAATTAAATTCAAAGTCCTGACTGACTCACTCATCAACGCCCAGCCCAAGCCGTTGGACCTAGGAAGCTGAAATTTTGCACAGAGGGTCTATATACAATGTAGGCAAGGAATAAGACCGGATTTTTTGAAATTCAACCCCTAGGGGGCGAAAAGGGTTGCCAAAATTTGTATGGGAGGTATAAAGAATGTTGTCTAATTTTCTTGAAAATTAAAATAAATATTCTTCAACACAATTGATTGAACATGTGTTTCGCCGTTTTTTCTAAATTCACCCCTTAAGGGAGTGAAAGGGGTTGCAAAATTTCGCTGAATAACTAAAGTCCACGCAAACCGAGTCGCGGGCAAAAGCTAGTATATATATATGTATGACGTTTTTATCTTAATTTTGTTGTAAAATACTTGGTTTTGGGTACAAATAAACTTTTATTTCTTTTTCTTTTTCAGTTTATTCAGTTGGTTCATTTTAAGTAAACACTTTGTTTTTTAAGTTGTAGAACAATAGACTCTGATATTTGAACATCTTACGTTTCTTTGCGATATTTTCCTACGTCGTTAGCGAGTGGTATTACTACCGTAGCTTCACAAATGTACACAGCTTAGAAAACAAAGTCAAATGACATAGTCTGTTAGCTTTTAGAATATACATCGGGCTCTAGAGTAGGTAGGCTTCGGTTTTCGCCAATTTTCGCCGGTTTTCGTACTGATGATCGAGTTTTAATTTCAAAATTAAGTGTCATATTAGTTCTGATTTCGAAATTAAGTGTCGCATTAGTTCCGATATTTCTATTGCACGAATACAACCGATTCTATCCGATAGTAGACTAGGTATATTCTGAAAGTTAATAGACCATGCTTTAATACAAACCAGCAAACTTCCGATTCAAATTCCGAAATCATTGCAATGCTCAAAAAAATATTCACACACATTTATTTCTATAGCGCGCAGAGAAAAGCTCTTTGAAAGGAAAATCAAAGTTGCATATCTAAAAAATGAATTATGAAACCTAGGAGGCAGTTTTAAGTACTTTTTTAAGATGGTGCAATGAAATCTTCATCCTCATTACCTAATTTCACTGCTCAAGGCGCTTATTTTAGCAGTAAATCTTAAAAGATTACCTTCGAGAGCCTCGACTAATGACTTTTTTATTATACTCCTAGTTTTAATGAAGATTGCCGACTTAATTATTGATATTGAGCGTAAAATGGAGATATGATTAAAATTATCAGTCAAAACATGCTATATTGGGCGAACAAGATTTGATGTTTACCGTGGAAACGTTCGTCTACAAAATGTTTACGAATGTGTTGATAAAATAAGCATTGGAGATCGTTAAAAGTTTATCATGGATTGTTAGCGAATTTTATTTGCAATTTTTTTTTTATGTTACACTTTTGTAGTTTTACTATGTAACACTTCGGCTCTAGTTAGGTAATTTTCCATTTCATTTCTATAAAATTTACGTATTCATATTTCTTTCTCTGTCTATTCCAACTTGATATTATTATTATTTATTACAAGGTGAAGAAACATTTACAAGTACAGACACAAGTAAGAAACAAATAGATGCATAAATAAGATATAAAGTAGGTATTGAATATTTGAAAGTCTAAATTGTTCGTTTATGTATTTTTTTGTTGAAAAATATCACGTTTTATTTATTATTAAGTATTTTATATATAATTACAAAAGAACTTAGTTAAAGACCCATTTTTTATACTATAACTCACTTTTGTATTTGTTCTGTTTTGTAATTATCTGGATTAAGATAAGATAAGAATATTTTTTATTGTACACCAGAGCACATATTTTAAAACATGTAAACAAAGTAAAATTGGCAGCCTTATTGCTAAACACAATTTCTTCCAGACAACCTTATGACGGA
Organism: Yponomeuta sedellus; assembly: GCA_934045075.1. Lineage (NCBI taxonomy): Eukaryota > Metazoa > Arthropoda > Insecta > Lepidoptera > Yponomeutidae > Yponomeuta > Yponomeuta sedellus. The sequence continues at coordinate 19,641,217 of OW203741.1, read as the reverse complement.
AAGTTGTTGAAGGAAATAAGAGTAAGTTATATCTTCACATTATAATTAAAATAGTAGCAATAAATAAAATACCAACCATAAAAAATTGGTGAACATCTCCAAATCTCCAATGTCACACAATTTTATATAACCAGACACGAAACACTAAACTCACATGTGACTGAATAATTTATTTTCTCAAATGTATATTCATGTACACTCAAATCAAGGTTTTCTTACACGTTATTTAACTCAACACACAAGTATTTCCACGGCAAAGATCAATCTTTGGATATGTCAAATCATTCCACAGTATGTAAATATTACGATTTTTGTGTCAATCACTGTTAAAACAAACACTTCTATTCACATTTTTGTCTAACGAACATTTTTTTACACAAAATACAGTTGTGTAATTTTTACAATGTCACATCTCACAACATATTCCGAATTCAAAAAAAAAATCATAAATTTGGCCGCAACCAGCCAGCGACTGCGTTCGAAATTCGAAAAATCCGACAGACGGGCGTGGAGCTCACGGGTCGCGCTATGAGCTCGAGCGCTCGAAGCAAACTGAAGAGCTTCCCTTCCTATACCTGCAGAGCCGCCATCACACCGACGGCTCACACACACAGACGAAGCATGCGCTAAGCTCCGTATCCACGTGCTTTATTCAATTTCTTTTTCTTAATTGAAGGCTTCGACATATTTGTCTCATGCCAGGAATTTTTAATATCTCCTTTCCGATTCCAGCTAACGTTGACATTCATAATTGAAGCGAGATACTCGGGTGGTGTGTGATTAAATTTGTTTGTACATTATTGAGAGATGGAATATTAAATATCACTGTTACCTACTGAAATTTTATTGATTCTCGTGATTCTTGCGACGGAGCGGTACAAAGCAAATTATTATGGAGACCAATCATTATTATGCATCGGACGGACCTGTTTCTCACAAGAAAAAAAAAGTGTTTGTTTAGGCGATGTCACGGCGATAAGTGGCCAGCATTCAATTTACGACCATGTTAGTTCAAAAAGTGCTGCTACTGGCACTTGACCCCGAATCGGAGATGCTGACCTCTTGGAAAATATTAGGAAAAAAAAGCACCCAAGTGTATGTCAGGCCACGGGCAGTGGAGGGTTCCGTGTTAGGAGTTTTTACCTGCTATTTGCTTATAAAATATTGCTGTAAAGAAGTAACAACATAACTAAAGTAGTTTTTAAGGCCTTTATTACGAAGTTTTCCTTTTTATGTTGGTCTCTTATTGATCGTTAACATGTGAAGCTTACTATGCTGAAATACTGTTGCTTTAAAATTCAGGACAGTAACACATTATTTTTGGGCAACTTTTTGATAGAATTGGTTGTTTACAATCTACCATTTAGCCGGCCACCTAACGGAGGGGACGCTCTAGCTGCCTGATATTATATCGCAAACTTATTCATACAATAAAAAAGTTTTCTTAGCCTTAAAATATTATCAAACAATGAATCCAACGATGCCCCACGCTACATCACATCATTATCTCCACATAATCTATGAATTGTGAAACTAACAGTTTTGACGTTCATTAAGCAAACATTTGTTTTTTTAGTGAATAAAAAAACAAATTCTTTTGACTTTGACTATAGACTGGATAACGGTGATGCAATTTTTTGGAACTACTTCAGTGTGTTTTTGTATACTATATTTAATTAAATACCTTCAACCAATCCAAAATTCAGACGAAAAAAAATCGCATCTCTAACTCAGCTGTTTCAAAGAAACCTTAAAAATATATTAAAAATTAATACACCTATGTACAGTCGCGTGCACTAACATGTTAACACGTCAGAATCTGGTCACATTAACCTCTTCTAGCCAGATGTATGAGTACTTGACTATTTTGACTTTGAAATGCCAACTTTCAGCTTTCTAGCCAGCTTTTGACTCTTCACTAATCCGCGGGCGGACAGAAAGACATTTAAACGGATATGCGAAACAATAGGTATGGGTTCTTTGTGGTCTTAGGAACCCTAAAAAATACTGCACTTTTTTTAGCTTGATGTCAATTCGTAAGCATGTCGGCCTGTTAAGTTAAAAGCATACTGACATCCGAAAATACACAAAAAACATTGATAAGCGTGGCAGCTGAAACATTATTTATTATTGAGCTGTTAAAATTTCTGACGTTAAAAACATCCCTCAACAAAAACAATTATCGTTAAGAGGTTGCCAATGCCAAGACTCACAAGCTCGTAAAGCTTCCACTTTTAAACAGTTATCAGATCACATCACGACCACAGCCAGGCCGTTAGTTCTAAAAGGTATAACTCTACCAGCTCTACAGGGTGACTTCGAGATTGATTACCATGTTTTTAAGGGAGTTCTCTAACCATAATTTAAAAAACATACGGCGATAGTAGAAAAGGCACGTTAAAAGATTTTTTTGTTTCCTATAATTACTAAAAAACCTCTACAATGTTTTTCTTAAGTGTAAAGAATTAAATTTGTAGGCACAGTTTCGGAATGAACTGAACTGTTAAAGAAAATTGAGAGAAAACGGGCAAAAACTGTCGATTTCAATTCTTGCTTTAGAGCACAAATAAATTACTCCAATAAAATTACATGAAAATAAGTGAGAGTTCCTTATTTTGGAGACAAGAGTAACCTCCACAATTTCCCCTAACTCTACTTTCTCCCTCCAAAATTCTTGCGGTAGTCAATAACACCTCCAAATTAGGAGGAAATTTTCCCATATGGCATCTACCACACTGGATCGCTTAGAATTCAACTGCTGTAGTAAAAAAAAGCATAGCCCTGCACCTCTTGGCGTGGGCACTGCCGTGGCTTAATATTGCTCTCAAGTTTAATTTTAACTTTGGCGCGTTTCGTAGCTTTTGCTACTACGTCAGCTTATTTAATATATTTTGACTTAAATCTGTAATCTAATCTCCAGTCGTCTCTCAGTGATAAAATTCGCATCCTTCCGAACAGAATTATTAACTCATTTTGTAACTTTTCCTGCTAAGGGCTCGTCTTGACTCGTTCACTTGGGGCGTTCCCGGGGGGCTGGCATTGATTTTGTTTAAAAATACACCGTGTTACTTAAATAAACATGGTTACTTTAAAACACTCCTCACATTCAATTCCCTTGAATGTGAGGGAAGACTTCTTCTATTTGGTCTAACGGCATCATGTCTGATTGCTACATCGAAGATTATGGTTAGGACATGTGACCTTAGTCTGGGTATATTTCTATGTTTGTGATGTCTTCAGTGGGCACACGAACTTCTCGGGGGCGCACGTTGTGATTAAGCCCGTCTCTCTCTCTCTTTCGGAGATAGTAAAAATAATAATTAATGCAGCCTCCGTACTTTCCACTGTAGAGCACAGGCGATCTCTCCAAGAAATACTACGGGCTTAATTAACACGCGTGCCCATCTTGGATTGGCAATTTCATAATGGGATCTGATAATTATTTAACACCTGAACGAGAACACCTAAAAGAATATACTATTTTTATTTTTAATGCACTAACTCGTGCAAAGGACAATTTTATTCTCTGTACGTAATACAGAGAATAGTGTAAAGAGGTTCGAAATTTCACTGATGCCGGTGAGTCGCCTATTAGCTCAGTTGGATAGAGCGCTGGCACGGATAGCCAGAGGTCGCGGGTTCAAATCCCGGCATGGGTGGAATTTTTAGCCTCTAAAATAGGTTTTTAAAACCTGAAAGAATGCCTGACATTTAAAGGCGGCTTATCAATTACAACTCTCTTTAGACAATTAATGAATAGGTATATTAAACTAATCAGTATGACGAATTTAGTAACCATTTACAAACTTTTGGTGTGAATTTATTTAGTATTTTTCAATGATCCACGATACTCATACATACTCGTTTATATATTAAACGGGTATAATCTCGATTATTTATTAGGTAAAACGTAATTACCTTATTTCCCGACGCTTCGGCAGCGTTACAGTGGCCGAGAGTTTTACCTAATAAATAATTGCTATTAGACCCGGTTCGTGTCTAACCATAAATTTTTCTAGTTTGGTAACCGGTTTATCATTTTTTACATTTTACAACGTCAAGTTATATAGAGGAGTACATTTTCTTTTATTTTTCTTTTAATCTACAGATAGATGCTGGATGCGGTAAGCTGAAGATGCCCTGTCTCCAGCTTTCCCCATCCAGGAACTGCGTCCAGTTTAAAAAATATATAAAATGATACAAATCTGCCGCATTCTCCCCATCATCCCTCTGTGCCTAGGACAAGCCTGCTAGTTATGTATTCCCTAACACACATGTGTCTATTTTTAAAGCTCGATTACCCTCCTCACAAGGCGAGCATGTACGAAATCTGACTGCCGCTATATTGATCACGACACGATACTCTGGTTGGCAACGCTCGCTTTCGAGCCGTTGAACTTTCCTAAGATACCATTACGTGTATCTGAAACTGAACATTGTAACAGCAAAAGACTTCGGATCTTTGAAAGTTTATGTTTGGATTTGAAGGAAGGTTTTGTAGTTTTCTAAGGGTTTTTGCATGGCATCAAACATCAAACAAACAGCAGATGCCTTTGTGTGTTATTGCCTAACATACAAAAACAATAAATCAGAAGAAGAAATCTCTTACAGAGATAAGCTCGCCTTTGTACATGTTATTTCTTAAGTAATGTAATTTTTAAGGTTTCGTGTGCAATAAAGTATAAATTAAATTAAATCAGCTTAGAATTATAATCAATCACCTATTTAGAGAATAAAAATTCGAATTTTCGAACCCGCGACCTCTGGCTATCCGTGCCAGCGCTCTTTCCGACTGAGCCAATGGGCGACTCACCGGCATCAGTGAAATTTCCAACCTCTTTACACTATTCTCTGTATGAACACGGGTTAGTGCTTTAAAAATTAAAATAGTATATAATTAATCAGTTCAAAATAAGGCAATTATTATTACGAAAATAACTGCGTTCAATAGGCAACGTTATTTGTAGCGCGTACGAATTTAAGGACTAAACGATACTTCTGAAGTAGTTCTAACCACGATATATACTCGTACTTAATATGGCCTGCTAGATTAAATTACATTTAGTTACCTCATTAAAACAGATCTCAAAGGATAGCGCAGCAAAGCGTAACATAGCTTAGCACAACGTAGCATAATGTAGCACAAAGTATCACAGCGTAGCAAGCTTAGCACAGCGTAGCACAGGGAGAGCAGCATAGCACAGCACATAGCACACTTAATATGGCCTGCTAGACTATATTACATTTAAAAACCTATTTAGAGGCTAAAAATTGCACCCATGCCGGGATTCGAACCCGCGACCTCTGGCTATCCGTGCCAGCGCTCTATCCAACTGAGCTAATGGGCGACTCACCGGCATCAGTGAAATTTCGAACCTCTTTACACTATTCTCTGTATTACGTACAGATGTATTATGTACAGTGTATTACGTAGTTATATTACATTTAGTTACCTCATTAAAGCAGATTTCAACTGGCGTTGGTTAAAGGGTAGCGCAGCACAGCGTAACATGGCTGAGCACAGCGTAGCATAGTGTAGCACAAAGTATCACAGCGTAGCAAGCTTAGCACGGTGTAGCACAGCGTAGTACAGCGTAGCACAGCGCAGCATAGCGTACAATCACTAAACTGGTCCTAGTTGTATGATGTGCTCTAATTGGTTTATGTTTTTTTTTTACTTACGCTTCTATCGCAGAGTTTTAAATTTCATAAATTATTCGCCAAACTGCATGGCAGTTTGTTGGCGAATTAATCGCACTCTTTTAACATAAATGGTAACTATTCCATAAGATTAATGTGAAAGTAGGTACAGTCGACAGCTGACCCACCACTACATGTACACTCTGTATTCTGCCACATTGTCTGTGCTACACAATGCAAAGGCCATCAGCTGTCCACTGTACCTCACTTATAAACTTTTATCTTTAGCAGCTACTTACATCGCTAGATCCACATTTTGTTTTATTTTTTATAATGCGTAGAAAAAAATATTTTTAGAATTTGATCTCACAGTTTCGAGTCAAACCTATCCAGCAAGAACCTTTTTAACTTATACTTAAATACGGCTTTATTTTTACATTCTTCTTCTAAGAAATCAATGCTATTTAGGATTTTGGGTAGTAGGAACTTTCTCGTCCTCTCACCATAATAGTTACACATCTTTGGTATTATGTATCTGTTTCCAGGTTTTCTAGCATTTGGCCTAGACATTTTATTAATCTTAAATTTATTACATTTAAAGTTTTCTACTGCTATCAGAAATTTTGCTTTTTCGTGTAATGACAGTGTCTCACATTTTTTAAAAAGTTTAAAGTAATTTCTGTTACAATTTTCTTTCGTGTTTTTGTCAACTAGTAGCTTTAACAATCGAGTTTGCAATATCTTTATCTTATCTAAATACGAAGGGAAGGTGCGCCCATAGGTACTTAATCCGTAGCTTATGATGACAGCATCTTAAAGCGCATGATACAAAAGTAACATTGTTTTTATATTATTTACGAATTTTAAATTGTACAATTTACTTAAAATTAATCTTAACTTGTTACAGACACTTTCGATGTGAGTTTTCCAACTCATGTTGCAATCAATTGTTAAGCCTAAATATTAGTATTTGCTAACAAATTCGAGTTGACTACAGATGCAAGAGTTAGTATCATTATGCAAGCAGTCGAACGTGTGCCCCATTATATTTAAATTGACATCAGGTTTTTTTATGTGTGGTGAATGTACAAGCATACATTTAGTCTTGGTTAAATTCAGGAGAGTACCATTGTCATGGGACCATTAAAGGATATTATTTAGCTCAGATTGTATTTTATTCTCAACTGTAATGTCCCTGTCAGCATACATCAAGCATGTATCATCCGCATACATATAGCTTAAGCAATGTTCAACTACGTTGCACATACTGTTAACATGCATGATGTACCCAACGGGACAATACACAGACCCGGTAGGTACACCATACTTCACCTCTGCCACTTCCCCCGTTATGCTATCAATTCTAGTGCGTAAAATTCTCTTGTGTAAATAACTACGGAACCAATTGTTTGTCGGGCCACGAATACCGCACTCTTTCATGGCTTCTAGTAATATCCCATGGTCAAGCGTATCGAACGCCTTTTTAAAGTCGATAAACAATAATGTTACATATTGCTTATCATTTAATTTCAAATTAATATCATCTGAGAACTGGGCCAGCGCCGTACACGTGCTCCGAGCTTTTCTAAATCCATGTTGCGTATTCGAAATAACCATATTATTTTCCAGAAAAGTACTTACTTGCCCTACGATCACATTTTCTACTATTTTATTAATTACTGATAGAACTGCCACCGGGCGGTACTTAGTATAATATAAATTGTTGCCTTGTTTATAAATTGGTTTTATTACGGCCTTTTTAAGTAGGTCAGGATATGAGCCGTTCTGCAAGCATAAATTTATGAATTTTGCCAGCACGGGGCTTATTTCACGCTTTATATATTTCACATCTGTAATTCTTATTTCATCGACCCCCGGTGACTTCTTAGCACTCAATTCGTCGATATTGTTTTCTACCTGCACATGGTACGAGGATACTTTTTTGTAGCGAAAGGATAAATTAGCTACATTTAAGTATTTTTTACGATCCAAGAATTTTTTATTACTTACATTTATGTTTTATATTATTTATTTCTTCTGTAAAAGTTTTTGCAAAGTTGGTACAAATATTTTCGACGCTATCTGTCTTACCTGAGTACTTCATTATTGCGCTATCTAATTTTGATTTTTCGTTTCCTAGAGAGCAATTCAGCGTAGCCCAAATTTTTCGGAAATCACCCCACAGTCCCTTAACTCCTGTTTTCTGAACTGATTACGTGCCTTATATATTTGTAGCATTTCTGAATCGTGTGTAATCAAGTCTATAGTTCATATTTTTAGGGTTAGCCTTCCACCTTCTGAATAAGTCATCGCGCCGCTCCACCATGTAGCTTAACTTCTTATCTATCCACGGTAGCTTAACTTCTTATCTATCCACGGTATCTTGCATGAGAGCGCTATGTGTCACTATCTATAGAGTATTCACGGACTACTTTAGATATTGGAAGAACAGCGGGAACAATAGAAAGATGCTCATACGTAGTTATCTTGGTAATTCTAAATTTCAAAATTTGTAAAGATGGTTGGAGGTTTGTTACTAAATTATGCAGTAACGGCTGAACGGAGTCACATGAAACTTAGCATACAGATAGACAAAGATCTTGACACATACGAGTATGATACTTGATATTCCGATAATTCGTTGCGGTGAGATTGTATTTTATTGTTACCATAACCTTTTTCAAGCCAAACTCTAAGGTGTTTATTTATTGCGTTGCCGTAACAATAATCGTATAAACGGATTCTGTGGCGACGAAGTTCGCGGGGACAGCTTCTTTATACTCGTATATTATACGTAATCAGTAATTACGATTTATATAATAAATAATCGCGATTTATATAATAAGAACCGTTTAAAATGTATAACTATGTAGCTATTTAAAAACCTATTTAGAGGCTAAACATTTCACCCATGCCGGAATTCGAACCCGCAACCTCTGGCTATCCGTACCAGCGCTCTACCAATTGAGCCAATGGGCGACCCACGGCATCAGTGAAATTTCGAACCTCTTTACGATATAGATAGATAGATAGAGAACTCTTTATTGCACAACCAGAAAAATATTACAACCATGATATTCTCTGTATTACGTACAGGCAGCGACATCTGACTTAAGCAAATTGCATTACTTACAGCCCCGACTACCTACTTTGCAGTTAGGTTTTAACATCGGAACGATATCACTGTACCCATATGATTACACTATTTTTATTTTTAATGCACTAACCCGTGCTAAGGAACAAATTTAAAAACCTATTTAGAGGCTAAAAATTTCACCCATGACGGGATTCGAACCCATTGGCTCCATTGGTAGAGCGCTGGTAGGGATAGCCAGAGGTTGCGGGTTCGAATCCCGGCATGGGTGAAATTTTTAGCCTCTAAATAGGTTTTTAAATTTGTTCCTTAGCACGGGTTAGTGCATTAAAAATAAAAAATAGTGTAATTATGTAGCTATTGCTTTGCATAAAGGCAAGCGTTTTGTCAAAGCTTGCTTAATTATACGTTTCTTCTGTAACTATCAATAAGATAACAAATTGCTCAAGGCGATTTTACATAGGATAAGGCTAACAACCACTGTTAAATGTAGTGTGTGGGCTTGAGTTATACGTTCTTCTGTATTTAGTTTACTTTGTGCTAAGCTTAGGCGAAAGCGGATTATTGTATGAATTTTATTAAAACCTTATATACCTACTGACTTTCGTGGATTAGATGGAAAGTTTTAGTTCTGTCTATCTATATCTATAATCCATTAATATCCTCTTTATTGCGCCATTCCTCACGGTCCTGTGATAATCTGATCCATCTCTGACCTGCAACCCTCACGATGTCGTCTGAGTGCTTAGTGCGAGGTTTTTAACTACTCGATCGCGTTAACGTAAACTCATATTTCTATGCCATCGAGGAAGCGCCACCTAGCGACAATTGAAATTGGAAATTAAAATTGCTGAGTGCGAGTTGTAATGGTTTACGTTGAGAATTGAACACGTTTACCAGCCAAAACACGAATAAACGCGAGTGCGAGTTGTACTGGGACAGCGTTTTGCCAGTTCAAACGGTTAACTTACTCATACTCACTACTCAATGCTCGATTAACGCGGTAGTAAAGTTATTCGATTGGATCTGTCAAACTCGCACTAAGCACTCTGAACATCGTGTCGGTGGTCTGCCTACCAACCTCCTTCCTCCCTTGGCCACCACTCCGATACTGCCCTGGTCCACCGGCCATCTTCCCTTCTAGCCAAGGTCTGTAGGTCTGCCTTCAGGTCTGTATTTCGAAGAAATAAAGTGTCTGCAAAATAGAAAGAGGGAAAGAAATACTATTGTTTATACATAAATAAAGAAATAAGAAAACAGTAATGATGACGATATCAACCCTTTGTACGTCCCCACTGCTGGGGCATAGATTTCTTCCTACATCGCAAAAAGATTAGGCCATACTACACCATGAGCGCCAATTCCGTATTGGTGGAAAATTGTAGAACAGTGGCGGGCCTTACTGTCAGTAGATATCAAACCGCCCATAGACCTCTGACATGGCTTAACGACTGCCATTACATGACAGCCGGCACCAACTGGTTAACGTGCATTGCAAAACAGGGAAGCGTTCGGAAAACATGCCACTAGCAGTTGTCACAGGGTGGTCACCCATCCAGTACCTGACAGCGCCCGTTGTTGCTTAACCCTAGTGATTGATTCCAATCGGTTCTAGTAGGTCACAAGCGCTTCAAAGTATAGTAATTATATCATAACCAGCCGGTTTCAGCCCACTGCTGGGGACATAGGGCTCTTCCAAGAAATGCCACTGAGTCCGATTTTCGGCTCTTATTCTTTTCCAGTCACTGCACCGCTTTGCGAATGACGCCGCTCTACCTGTTAAATAGTAACTATACTACTGAAATATGTGTGGGTTAAAAACCGCGGTTATGTAAACCATTACTTTTTAGTGAAGATTTAAATGGAAAAAAAATGTTGAGAAATCGGTTGAGACAACGTTTCAGCAACATTCAGAACAATGACCCGTGAATCCAAGGCATGCACTCAACACTCTGGTTTGTAAGTATTGTTCCTTTTGTGCCAATATTTCAGAAAAAAAGAAATATAAACAAAACTTTTTTTACATTTATTTTTAATGCACTAACCCATGCTAAGGACAATTTTGAAAACCTATTTAGAGGCTAAAAATTTCACCCATACCGGAATTCGAACCCGCGACCTCTAAAAAGGTTTTTAAAATTTTTTTGAAAATCTATCTAAGGTAGCTACTACAAAGTCACATTAACTTTGCTTTGAATTTCAAAATACCCAAAACTTTCAACCAATCTCATTTGTAAAAACACGATTTCGTAAACACTCCTCAGATGCAGTTTAAATAATCTGGGTTGGAGAGAAAGACGCAACCACAAATTGGTTAGACTCCCTCTAACTCGTCTTTTAAGAAATTGTATTTTCTTACAAATAAGACCATATGGCCTCAGCAGCGGGGACATATAAGGGTAGATATCTGAGACCACAATAAATAATCACGACTACACCCGGTTAACATATACCTGTATTACAGTTCTTCTTCAGGCTATATTAGTCCACTGCTGTACATAGCCCTCCCCTAATGAGCGCCATAGCGCAAGGTTGTGCCATCATTGGGGGGTAATGCCCATAATCCCCACGCTGGGCAAGCGGGTTGGGGATCGCAGTTTGGTGGAATTGTACTGCAGGGGCCGCTGCTCCCCACCCCCCGGTTTGTGAATGACGAATGCAAATGATTGAAATAAAAAATATGTGACTACATATTTTATCCGAGCCCTAGTTATGTACATTTGCGACTTGATTTAGTAGGGGTACTATACAACGGTAGCAGAGGGCGGGCACATAGCTCGAAGTAATGATGGCCGTTGGGGCGAAAAAGTTCTGACATGGCGACCACGAACCAGGCGACGCAGCGTGGGCAGGCCCTCCACCAGACGGTGGTGACGGCGGCGGGAAGTCCCTGGATGCTGGTGGCACAAGACCACGAAGCTTGGAAAACCATGAGGGAGGCCTATGTCCTCCAGTGGGCGTCCAATGACTGATGATAATGATACAACGGAATTATTAAATATATTTGCTCTTGCGCGTTCATCTCAAGCTTGTAATGTTGTATATCTTTGATAAATAATAGAAACTGGAACGACTTTAATTGTGGCTTTATTTGTAGATAACTATTATAAACAATAAAACAGAGAACTAAATAAAAACGGATAAGCAAGTAAATTACTCAGATCTGGTCGAAGGGTAAAGTTGTAGTGAAGAAAAATGAGGGAAATCGAAAAATGTGTGACGTAATTTAATTATTTGAAAATGATAGATAGAAAAAGAAATAAAAATGGTGTAAAGAGGTTTGCACCGTTACAAGCTCATCCTGACTGCGCACACTCTTTGTTTAAGCTATTTGCCGGCCTAAGAACTAGTATAGTATACTATTTCCAACAGCCTGTTAAGCTCGTGACTACTAAATAACGCAATCCACAGATAAACCTTGTCAGTTTCGGCGGACGGGAGGTATTATATTGTATGTATTTTTTAATACAGTTGCTCAAAAAGTGGCGTATTACAGGGACGTATAGCGTGCGGGATGGGGGCTATTACACACTCGTGCTTTTTTTTACCTTTACCGCACTCGTGCCTTTTCTTTCCCAACTGTCAAAATAATGTCTATTAAAAAGAAAAACCAACCATGAAGTTTTTACTAAAAAATTCATAGAAGTTTTTATGAGCTACTAATTTGTTTCAATATCAGATTTAATGATTTGATTGAATGAGTTAAGTTAGGTTTCATTTCATCTCATTAAATTTCATTTTCATTAAATATCAATAAAAAAATTCTACTGAAGACTTGGCTGTATGGGCATAGTTCCCTTTGCCTACTAGAATGGGCGAAGAAAAAAAATCTCTGCTTATATTTTTTTACGGTTGTCGCCATTTTCCAAATAATTTTTCTTTATTAAATTGCCTATTTTTTTTGCAACTGTATTAAAAATAGTCGTTCAGTACACGTGCGGAACCGTCATTGCAACTTGTTCCGACTGTCAACCCTCGGCGCCTTCGGCTGCGCCTCGGCTCGGGTAGACATTTGCCGGGACTCTTTGCAATGACAGCCTTTCCGCACTTGTAATGAAATATACTATTTTTGTTACTTTACAAAATAAAAGAAATAACATTATAATCAATAAACCACATGATTACACTATTTTTTTTTTTTTTAATGCACTAACCCGTGCTAAGGAACAAATTTAAAAACCTATTTAGAGGCTAAAAATTTCACCCATGCCGGGATTCGAACCCGCAACCTCTGGCTATCCGAACCCGCAACCTCTGGCTATCCGTACCAGCGCTCTACCAATTCGCCCATTGGCTCAATTGGTAGAGCGCTGGTACGGATAGCCAGAGGTTGCGGGTTCGAATCCCGGCATGGGTGAAATTTTTAGCCTCTAAATAGGTTTTTAAATCAATAAACCGTCACTGGTATATGTTCCAAAGGATTAAGAGTTTTTTTGTGTAGCCTATAAACGCCCCACAGGCCTTCTCTCAGAGAGAGAGTATGGGCTTAATAACCACGCGTGCCCACCGCGGTTTGGCAATTTCAAGCGCTGAGGTATTTGAAGATTCAGCCTCTCAGGTTTCCTCACGACGGTTTCCTTCATGTCAGTCGTTTTCCTTCACGTCAGTCCTTCACGTTAGTCGTTTAACAGTTTTAAAAACCTATTTAGAGGCTAAAAATTCCACCCATGCCGGGATTCGAACTCGCGACCTCTGGCTATCCGTGCCAGCGCTCTATCCAACTGAGCTAATGGGCGACTCACCGGCATCAGTGAAATTTCGAACCTTTTTACTGATGCCGGTAAGTTTTATAGACGGCAACCTTACTAACACCACAGTCATACATTAAAAGCAGATTGTTAACAAGCCGATCTATCAACGTCGTCGAAAAAATACGGAGCAATCAATAACGATACAGCTTACAGGCTGCGGAGGTCACTGTTATATCGATCTAGGTGCTAACGGCTTCCACTGAAAAATGTGACCTCAAAGGTGTTTTCCGGTTTAGTTTTTAGGGTTCCGCACTCGAAGGGTCGCTCGAATGGAGAATCGCTCGTTATACGTTACGTTACGTCCCTTGTATGTCCCCACTGCTGGGGCACGGGTCTCTTCCTGCATCGCAGGAAGGTTAGGCCATACTCCACCACGGGGGCCAAGTCCGGGTTGGTGGAGGATTGTAAGACAGTGGCGGGCCTTATTGTCAGAAGTTATCAAGCCGCCCATAAGGCCTCTGACATGGCTTAACGGCTGCCATTATATGACAGCCGGAAGCGCTCGGAAATATGCCACTAGCGGCAGTCACGGGACGCTCACCCATCCCGTACCTGACCGCGCCTGTTGTTGCTTAACTAAGTGATTGACTCCAATCACTCAGTTTGCCTAGGCCACGAGCGCTTCGCTCGTATTACACTCGTATTTACATAAATTTTATGTAGCCTATATAGTTCCATATAGTAACCTATACATTATCGGAGTGGTGGCCAAGGGAGGCAAGGAGGTTGGTAGGCAGACCATCGACACGATGGTCGGAAGACATCGTAAGGGTTGCGGGTCAGAGATGGATCTGATTAGCACAGGACCGTGAGGAATGGCGCAATAAAAAGGAAGCCTAGGGCCAGCAGTGGGTTGATGTGGGCTGAATAAAGATAGATAGATCCAATTCGAGTGCATAGGCCTTCTCTCAGAAAGAGAGAGTACGGGCTTAATCACAACGCGTGGCCAACGTTATCAACCCTAGTATGTCCCCACTGCTGGGGCACGGGTCTCTTCCTGCATCCATATTCTTAATTTTTATACTTGTCGCTAGGTGGCGCTTCCTTTATGTCATAGAAATATGACTTTACGTTAACGCGATCGAGTAGTTAAAAAACTCGCAATAAGCACTCTTAAGTAAACGAAGTGTAACGGGGGACGCGCGCAGCGCTATCTCATTCACAGTGAGGAGTCTAATTGAAATTTACTAGGTGCCCTTAAAATTATGAAGACACTAAATCCATTTTACCAAACGTAATAAGGGAATAAAATGTTGTTTTCCCGTACATTAAAACTGGCGAGATAACGGACCATTGTTCCAGTCACCGGCCAGTTTCACTGTGGAGGCTTAACTCGGTTTAGCTTTGCTAGTGCGTTTAACTAGTAACAACTTACCGCCTAAAATAATAACACCAGTTATTATTTTAGGCGATCTAAACCCACTGAATCTGTACATTTATGTATAATATAAAAATGAATCGCTGGATGTGTTGGTAAGCGCAAATCTCGAGACCAGCTGAACCAATTTTGCTAATTCTTTTTTTAGAATATTCCTTGAAGTACGAGGATGGTTCTTACGGAGAGAGAAATAAAAAAAGGAATCAACTGTTAGGCGGTACGAAGTTCGCTGGGTCAGCTGTTAAGTAAATAAAAATAATCTTAGCTAGAAATATTTTTTTTATGTTTACTGTAAATGCGTATTTTAACTTGCAAACACAATCACTTGACCTGGTTCCAAACTAGGATATCCTGTACTATGGTAACTAGGCAAGGATGTCACAAACATGAAAATACACCCAGACTGAGGCCACTTGTACAAATGTACGGCGGTCCCCAGTGGGAATCAAACCCATGACCTCTATCTTGTTACCCAAGTGTCTTAACAGCTTGACCAACGAGGCAGTAAAATGGTGATTTAGGACCAAAAAATAACTAATTTTCACACAGTAAAATCTTTTATCCTAGTCCGAAACTAGGATACCCTGTCCTCTGATAACCACGTGAAATATAAATACATAAATTGACGGCCTCGGTGGCGCAGCGGTTTGGAACGCTGACTGTAAAATCGAATCGGTCGGTCTCGGGTTCGATCCCCGGCCGGCTCAAACTAGGTAACGAACTTTTCTAGTTTGTCTCGGGTCTTGAATGCTATCTATGTATTTGTTGTATTAAATCTATCGTCGAGTTAGCACCTATAACACAAGTCATTTAGTTGTACTTAGTATAGGGCTAACGAGATCTGTGTAATATGTCCACGAATATTTATTTACTTATACATGCTGAGTCCAACTGTATGGCAATCCCCAGTGGAAATCAAACCCATGACCTCCGGCGTGATAACCAAATCTGAATTCATAATAAATAAAATAATAATCGTCAATAAAAAAAATATATCATCTAACCACCCAAGATAGTATTTGGAAAAAATGTGGTACCTATTATTATATATATATAAAGCTACAATGCGATATACTCACTGATCTAACATAATACGTTTTCTCGGAAATGGCACGATTTGGATGAAAATGATGTATGACAAAGTTGTAGGGAATGTACGATATACGGCCATCCTATGGAGCCGATTTTTGAATTTCGAACGCGTTCCACTACGCGAGGGTGCTAACTCTGTCGTTTACCGACCGATTTGGATGAAATTTTCACCCGGCCTTTTCTTCGACACGCCATTTTCGGTTCCGCCGACGGTCGTTCCAAATTCAAAATACCACCGGAGCTATAGCCCTCCGAAAATCGGCCTTTTTTCGACCTCTACGCAAAAAAGTCGGCAGCCAACTGGGCGCATGCCAGGGACCAGCGGTAAACGGCATCGTGTCGTCAAAGGACCCAGGTATATGAGAAAAATCCGACATTCTGACATTTCAAGATGGCGGCCGAGATATTGGCTTTCAAAGGTGTCAAATTTACTATGGAGAATTTCTACAAAAAATTTGTACTGAAAATCATCTTTTTCGTAGAAAGTCGTAATTTTTTTGTACTATCGATGGAGGCTAAGCGCCGAAATGAGTACTTGGCTGGGAATGGCGTCACCACGCCGAGGTACTGTAGCATTCCAGTTGGCCATCGACTCATCAAAGTTTGAAAATCACGCACTATAATAGAAAAATTTCACCCGAAATAGTTATTTTCATACAAAAATGCATTTCTTTAGTACCACCGACGGAGGCCAAAGGCCGAAACTACTACTCGGCTGGGAGCGGCTACTCAGTGCCGAGGTGCTGTAGCATTCCAGTTGGCCATCGACCCATTAAAGTTTGAAAATCACCCACTTTAATAGAAAAAATTCACCCGAAATAGTTATTTTCATACAAAAATGCATTTCTTTAGTACCACCGACGGAGGCCAAAGGCCGAAACTACTACTCGGCTGGGAGCGGCTACTCAGTGCCGAGGTGCTGTGGCATTCCAGTTGGCCATCGACTCATTAAAGTTTGAAAATCACGCACTTTAATAGAAAATTTTCACCCGAAATAGGATTTTTCATACAAAAATGCATTTCTTTAGTACCACCGACGGAGGCCAAAGGCCGAAACTACTACTCGGCTGGGAGCGGCTACTTAGTGCCGAGGTGCTGTGGCATTCCAGTTGGCCATCGACTCATCAAAGTTTGAAAATCACGCACTTTAATAGAAAATTTTCACCCGAAATAGGATTTTTCATACAAAAATGCATTTCTTTAGTACCACCGACGGAGGCCAAAGGTCAAAAAAATTACTCATCTGTGAATGGCATCGTGTCACGTAGATATTCAGGTCCCTGAGAAAAATCAAACATTTTGAAATTTCTAATTGCCGGCCGAGTTATTGACGATTGATGAAGGCCAACTTTGTATGAACATTTTGTAATGAAAATCGATTTCCTCATAGAAGCCCTCCGCAAGTACTGCCTGCCGCAAATACCTACCGGGTGAACGACCCGAGTCATTATATATATATAAAGCTACAATGCGATATACTCACTGATCTAACATAATACGTTTTCTCGGAAATGGCACGATTTGGATGAAAATGATGTATGACAAAGTTGTAGGGAATGTACGATATACGGCCATCCTATGGAGCCGATTTTTGAATTTCGAACGCGTTCCACTACGCGAGGGTGCTAACTCTGTCGTTTACCGACCGATTTGGATGAAATTTTCACCCGGCCTTTTCTTCGACACGCCATTTTCGGTTCCGCCGACGGTCGTTCCAAATTCAAAATACCACCGGAGCTATAGCCCTCCGAAAATCGGCCTTTTTTCGACCTCTACGCAAAAAAGTCGGCAGCCAACTGGGCGCATGCCAGGGACCAGCGGTAAACGGCATCGTGTCGTCAAAGGACCCAGGTATATGAGAAAAATCCGACATTCTGACATTTCAAGATGGCGGCCGAGATATTGGCTTTCAAAGGTGTCAAATTTACTATGGAGAATTTCTACAAAAAATTTGTACTGAAAATCATCTTTTTCGTAGAAAGTCGTAATTTTTTTGTACTATCGATGGAGGCTAAGCGCCGAAATGAGTACTTGGCTGGGAATGGCGTCACCACGCCGAGGTACTGTAGCATTCCAGTTGGCCATCGACTCATCAAAGTTTGAAAATCACGCACTATAATAGAAAAATTTCACCCGAAATAGTTATTTTCATACAAAAATGCATTTCTTTAGTACCACCGACGGAGGCCAAAGGCCGAAACTACTACTCGGCTGGGAGCGGCTACTCAGTGCCGAGGTGCTGTAGCATTCCAGTTGGCCATCGACCCATTAAAGTTTGAAAATCACCCACTTTAATAGAAAAAATTCACCCGAAATAGTTATTTTCATACAAAAATGCATTTCTTTAGTACCACCGACGGAGGCCAAAGGCCGAAACTACTACTCGGCTGGGAGCGGCTACTCAGTGCCGAGGTGCTGTGGCATTCCAGTTGGCCATCGACTCATTAAAGTTTGAAAATCACGCACTTTAATAGAAAATTTTCACCCGAAATAGGATTTTTCATACAAAAATGCATTTCTTTAGTACCACCGACGGAGGCCAAAGGCCGAAACTACTACTCGGCTGGGAGCGGCTACTTAGTGCCGAGGTGCTGTGGCATTCCAGTTGGCCATCGACTCATCAAAGTTTGAAAATCACGCACTTTAATAGAAAATTTTCACCCGAAATAGGATTTTTCATACAAAAATGCATTTCTTTAGTACCACCGACGGAGGCCAAAGGTCAAAAAAATTACTCATCTGTGAATGGCATCGTGTCACGTAGATATTCAGGTCCCTGAGAAAAATCAAACATTTTGAAATTTCTAATTGCCGGCCGAGTTATTGACGATTGATGAAGGCCAACTTTGTATGAACATTTTGTAATGAAAATCGATTTCCTCATAGAAGCCCTCCGCAAGTACTGCCTGCCGCAAATACCTACCGGGTGAACGACCCGAGTCATTATATATATATAAAGCTACAATCCGATATACTCACTGACTGATCTAACATCCATACGTTTTCTCGGAAACGGTAAGATTTTGACGAAAATGATGTATGAGAAAGTTGTAGGAAATGTATGAATTACAGCCATCCTATGAAGCCGATTTTTGAATTTCGAACGCGTTCCACTACGCGAGGGTGCTAACTCTGTCGTTTACCGACCGATTTGGATGAAATTTTCACCCGGCCTTTTCTTCGACACGCCATTTTCGGTTCCGCCGACGGTCGTTCCAAATTCAAAATACCACCGGAGATATAGCCCTCCGAAAATCGGCCTTTTTTCGACCTCTGCGCAAAAAAGTCGGCAGCCAACTGGGCGCATGCCAGGGACCAGCCGTAAACGGCATCGTGTCGTCAAAGGACCCAGGTATATGAGAAAAATCCGACATTTTGACATTTCAAGATGGCGGCCGAGATATTATCTTTCAAAGGTGTCAAATTTACTATGGAGAATTTCTACAAAAAATTTGTACTGAAAATCATCTTTTTCGTAGAAAATCGTAATTTTTTTGTACTATCGATGGAGGCTAAGCGCCGAAATGAGTACTTGGCTGGGAATGGCGTCACCACGCCGAGGTACTGTAGCATTCCAGTTGGCCATCGACTCATCAAAGTTTGAAAATCACGCACTATAATAGAAAAATTTCACTTAAAATAGGACTTTTCATACAAAAATGCATTTTTTTAGTACCACTGGTGGAGGCCAAAGGCCGAAACTACTACTCGGCTGGGAGCGGCTACTTAGTGCCGAGGTGCTGTGGCATTCCAGTTGGCCATCGACTCATCAAAGTTTGAAAATCACCCACTTTAATAGAAATAAATCACCCAAAATAGGATTTTTCATACAAAAATGCATTTTTTTAGTACCACCGGTGGAGGCCAAAGGTCAAACAAATTGCTCATCTGTGAATGGCATCGTGTCACGTAGATATTCAGGTCCCTGAGAAAAATCAAACATTTTGAAATTTCTAATTGCCGGCCGAGTTATTGACGATTGATCAAGGCCAACTTTGTATGAACATTTTGTACTGAAAATTGATTTCCTCATAGAAGCCCTCCGCAAGTACTGCCTGCCGCAAATACCTACCGGGTGAACGACCCGAGTCATTATATATATATAAAGCTACAATCCGGTATACTCACTGATCTATTCATCCATACGTTTTCTCGGAAACGGTAAGATTTGGACGAAAATGATGTATGAGAAAGTTGTAGAAAATGTATGAATTACAGCCATCCTATGAAGCCGATTTTTGAATTTCGAACGCGTTCCACTACTCGAAGGTGCTAACTCTGTAGTTTACCGGCCGATTTGGATGAAATTTTGATAGAATGGTGATATAGTGATCCGATTGAAAAAAAAAAATTTGGTTGTTCGAAATTCAAAATGGCGGCGCAGATATAGCCGACCGAAAAATCGACCTTTGCGCCAAAAAGTCGGCAGCCAACTGGGCATATGCTGGAGATATGCCGTAAACGGCATCGCGTTGCCAAAGGACCCAGGTATATGAGAAAAATCCGACATCTTGGAATTTTAAGATGGCGGCCGAGATATTGATGATTGAAAATGACAAATTTTTGTATGGAGATTTAGTACTAAAATTGACTTTTCAACAGAGAAATGGGACAAACTTGCGAGGCCGGAGGCCGAGCTCCGCGAAGCGGGCACAAAAAGTTCTGCCGCGGCGAGGCCGAAGGCCGAGCTCCGTTTAGGCCGAGGCCGAAGGCCGAGACGATTCAAGTTATAGCGCACAAGTACCAGCGCAAAAGCAAAAAGGGACAAACTTGCGAGGCCGGAGGCCGAGCTCCGCGGAGCGGGCACGAGGAACTCCGCCGCGGCGAGGCCGAAGGCCGAGCTCCGTTTAGGCCGAGGCCGAAGGCCGAGACCATTCAGGTTACGGCGCACAAGTACCAGCGCAAAAGCAAAATGGGACAAACTTGCGAGGCCGGAGGCCGAGCTCCGCGAAGCGGGCACGAGGAACCCCGCCGCGGCGAGGCCGAAGGCCGAGCTCCGTCCAGGCCGAGGCCGAAGGCCTAGACCGTTCAATTTACGGTGCATAAGTACCAGCGCAAGAGCAAAGAGGGACAAACTTGCGAGGCCGGAGGCCGAGCTCCGCGGAGCGGGCACGAGGAACCCCGCCGCGGCGAGGCCGAAGGCCGAGCTCCGTCCAGGCCGAGGCCGAAGGCCGAGACGACACATGTTCCCATGCAACAATTCACTACGATAAGTGTCTAGCGAGGCCCTAGGCCGAGCGCCGCGGAGAGCGCAGCTCGGAGCGGCTGGGGGTTGGCGCGCGTAAGCGCGCAGGGGGCTCGCCCCCTAGTTATATATATATAAAGCTACAATGCGATATACTCACTGATCTAACATCCATACGTTTTCTCGGAAATGGCACGATTTGGATGAAAATGATGTATGAGAAAGTTGTAGGGAATGTACGATATACAGCCATCCTATGGAGCCGATTTTTGAATTTCGAACGCGTTCCACTACGCGAAGGTGCTAACTCTGTCGTTTACCGGCCGATTTGGATGAAATTTTGATAGAATGGTGATATAGTGATTCGATTGAAAAAAAAAATTTTGCTTGTTCGAAATTCAAAATGGCGGCGCAGATATAGCCGACCGAAAAATCGACCTTTGCGCAAAAAAGTCGGCAGCCAACTGGGCATATGCTGGAGATATGCCGTAAGCGGCATCGCGTTGCCAAAGGACCCAGGTATATGAGAAAAATCCGACATCTTGGAATTTCAAGATGGCGGCCGAGATATTGATGATTGAAAATGACAAATTTTTGTATGGAGATTTAGTACTAAAATTGACTTTTCAATAGAGAAATGAGACAAACTTGCGAGGCCGGAGGCCGAGCTTCGCGAAGCGGGCACAAAAAGTTCTGCCGCGGCGAGGCCGAAGGCCGAGCTCCGTTTAGGCCGAGGCCGAAGGCCGAGACCATTCAAATTGCGGCGCACAAGTACCAGCGCAAGAGCAAAAAGGGACAAACTTGCGAGGCCGCAGGCCGAGCTCCGCGGAGCGGGCACGAGAAATCCCGCCGCGGCGAGGCCGAAGGCCGAGCTCCGTCCAGGCCGAGGCCAAAGGCCGAGAACGTTCAGGTTACGGCGGACAATTACCAGCGCAAGAGCAAAGAGGGACAAACTTGCGAGGCCGGAGGCCGAGCTCCGCGGAGCGGGCACGAGGAACCCCGCCGCGGCGAGGCCGAAGGCCGAGCTCCGTCCAGGCCGAGGCCGAAGGCCGAGACCATACATGTTCCCATGCAACAATTCCCTACAATAAGTGTCTAGCGAGGCCATAGGCCGAGCGCCGCGGAGAGCGCAGCTCGGAGCGGCTGGGGGTTGGCGCGCGTAAGCGCGCAGGGGGCTCGCCCCCTAGTTGTACTATTATAAATTTGATCAGTCGTTTAAATTATTCAAACATTATTAAGTAAAGGTATTATCTATAAAAACGCGAATCCTTGAAACACCTAAAAACGCTGAAGACAATACTCTATCATTAATTATCTGTATAATTTCCATTTATATTTACACGAAAGTGTTCTCTACCTACCTACCTACCTACCTACCTACCTACCTACCTACCTACTTACCTACCTACCTACCTACCTACCTACCTACCTACCTACCTACCTACCTACCTACCTACCTACCTACCTACCTACCTACCTACCTACCTACCTACCTACCTACCTACCTACCTACCTACCTACCTACCTACCTACCTACCTACCTACCTACCTACCTACCTACCTACCTACCTACCTACCTACCTACCTACCTACCTACCTACCTACCTACCTACCTACCTACCTACCTACCTACCTACCTACCTACCTACCTACCTACCTACCTACCTACCTACCTACCTACCTACCTACCTACCTACCTACCTACCTACCTACCTACCTACCTACCTACCTACCTACCTACCTACCTACCTACCTACCTACCTACCTACCTACCTACCTACCTACCTACCTACCTACCTACCTACCTACCTACCTACCTACCTACCTACCTACCTACCTACCTACCTACCTACCTACCTACCTACCTACCTACCTACCTACCTACCTACCTACCTACCTACCTACCTACCTACCTACCTACCTACCTACCTACCTACCTACCTACCTACCTACCTACCTACCTACCTACCTACCTACCTACCTACCTACCTACCTACCTACCTACCTACCTACCTACCTACCTACCTACCTACCTACCTACCTACCTACCTATCTATCTATCTATCTATCTATCTATCTATCTATCTATCTATCTATCTATCTATCTATCTATCTATCTATCTATCTATCTATCTATCTATCTATCTATCTATCTATCTATCTCTATCTCTCTGAGAGAAGCAGTGCAGTGAAGCATATAAATAAGCACAGTGATTATGGAACTAACGTTGCTTGTATGAAATTGCTATAGGCAATAAGGCCGCAAATTGCACCTCTTCTTTTGTAGCTGTTGTCTCTGTTATTTTTTTCGGGTGTGTACAATAAAGAATATTATTATCTTATCTTATCTTATGGAACTTAAGGTGGCGTTGATGATCAAACTTAAACTTGATACGAAAGCGGTCGATGATAACTGGCCCTATTGGTTGGGTAATAAAAGCCCTATCTCCCTTCAGTGTTTTTAAAATATTATTTGAATGTATAATTTCGCCTCTCCGAGCACTGCAAATGATACCGTTGATGGTCAAAATTAATTTTATGCAAACGCTCGTAATGTTACGTCGTAAAAGTTTTCGAAGGGAAGTTATGATTTTCGCAAAAAGAATAGGCTGTTTTCGACAAAGAAAATGTCGGTAGATGGAAGATACTTCAGTTTTTAGGCTCTGGCGTTAGGTATTTGCGTAGTTAGACTAGAGATATCCTGACTTAGGGCCAGTTTCTGAACTGAAAATTTCACAACTCTTTTCTGCGAAATTCGAAGACACAGCTAACTATTTACTCAGCGAAATACTGAATTCAGAAACTGGCAATTAAGGCCAATTTCTGAATTGCTCTCTGTAGTGCTGTCCCTTCAAATTTCCCAGAAAAAAGCGTGACAGAACATTACTTAAATATTTACTTAGTGAAATTCTTAATTCAGAAACCCGCTCTTAGCCTTATAGTTAGGCCATTACGTAGGTACGTAGGATACTTCCAGAAATGTACATAACTCAGAAAACAATGGCACATGTTGAGATTGGAACCCATAGCTTACTACCTAAAATTTTAAAATACATTTAAATAATAGGGGTTAAAGTATGAAATTGCCGTTTTATTGCAATAGGTTCTTTGAATTGACATAGAATCTTAATGGTTTGAGGTTTTCGAATGAAACTTTTTTCAAATGGTTTCTATGATGTTCTTTTTTTAAAAAATGTGAAGCATTTGAATATAGACTTTCAATTGTTTTTGTTATTCAATTTAGACAAGAAAGATGGATACTGCGAAAATTCGAGTGATTTTTGAATACGAGTTCCGACGCGGAACTAACGCAGCAGAAACAGCCCGCAATATCAATGCTGCGTTTGGAGAGGGGTCTACTAATGAACGCACCGTGCGATTTTGGTTTAAACGCTTTCGTGATGGAAATTTCGACTTAAAGAACGAGCCACGAGGAAGACCGCCCACACAGGTGAATAACGATGAATTAAGAGAGATAGTGGAAGCCGATCCTAGTCAAACTACCCAGGAATTAGCGGCATGGTTTAACGTTACCTTACCCACAATATTGACTCACGTCAAATCAATAAAATAAAAAAATACGAAAAATGGGTGCCTCATGATTTGACTGATCTGCAGAAAAAAACGCGTATCCATCTTTCTTGACTAAATTGAATAACAAAAACAATTTAAAGTCGATATTCAAATGTTTCACATTTTTTAAAAAAAAAACATCACATAAACCATTTGAAAAAAGTTTCATTCGAAAACCTCAAACCATGAAGATTCTATGTCAATTCAAAGAACCTATTGCAATAAAACGGCAATTTCATACTTTAACCCCTAATATATACCATTACACAGCCAGATGTCGTTTCTGAAATTACAATGAGACTGACCTTGAATTAAACTTTGCTTCTTCACAATATTGATAAAGACCTTTTAGACTAAGAAACAAAGAAACTCCAATAAATGGCTACGTTCTTTTTCTTATTAAAAAAAGCCTTTCTCCTTATCCTTAGCGTTCAAAATGCCGGAAATTAAAATAGGTACGAGTCAAGCAAGTAAACTGTGAACCTGGCTGGTACTTACTTCAACTCGGCTAACCAAACCGGTGGCTTATTCTGTCTATATGCGAAATTGTTTTAACTGTTGAATATGCAGCCACTGTCATTTTCTACTTTCGTATATACTTTTGTACTGAAAAACAATAATAATAAGGGTCCGCATCGTCGTCAGGCTATACTAGTGCACTGCTGGACATAGCCCTCCCCAAATGAGCGCCATAGCGCAAGGGTGCCATCATTGGGGGGAAATGCCCATAATCCCCACGCTGGGCATGCGGGTTGGGGATCGGAGTTCGGTGGAATTGTACTGCAGGGGGCGCTGCTGCCCACCCCCCGGTTTGTGTCCCTTTGTCGCCTTTTACGACACCCGCGGGAAGAATTTGGTTGGTGCTATTCTCTAGGCCGACACCACACAGCATTCTAGGCTGACACCACACAGCAAAGATGAAACTAATTTAGGTTTTTCCACTATCATATAAACGGTAATGCAATCAGTTGAACATATCCACGTCACTAGAAAACAATTACTTGAGATTTCTTTTTAATATCATGCAAGTCCAGCTGATTTAATTACTACGAGTACGAACCCACATTTTTCTACTGCTGTGCGCAGGGTTACTATAAATTCATCCACAATTTTAAATTAAATCTCGCAATATACGGCGATAGTTAAATATTAGAAAGATACTAAAAAAAGCGCATCAAACAAATACTATATTAGCCATAATCATGCATAATCAAATAATATCACGACAAAAGAGGTCGTAAAAAAACCATAATAAAATCTATGATCTCTTATGGTCGGCGCAGACCAATTTAATTGTTCTTTCTATCGTTACGAATGTAAGAAGACAGAAAATTAGCGTTTAAAAATATTGTACATAACAAAAATCATTTTTCAGTACTATGGTACTGGCTTCCACTACGATTTCGAATTCTCAGTTTTATAAACCAGAAACACAAATAAACCAAAGGTCGTAAATATAAATAAAGTATATACTAATATTTTATGTCACTTCTGTTTTTTATTTATATTTTTTTTCATTCAAACACATATAAAAACCAAATTCCTTCAGAATGTTGCTACCCATATCATGGTTGTAATGGGTGCTTGTCTAGTAATAATTATTGGTTTTTTACAGGTCCGCTAGTTTACTATGTCTCTGTACTTACGCCTCAACGCCCGAAGATGTTGACGCCATTTTGGAATTACAAAACAACGCATTCGGTGGAGATTTAAAAAATGAATATTCGTGAATAAGAAATGGCGGGAAAGGCAGCATATTGACGAAAAGAAAGGCTATTTGAAAAAGGCATTACGCAAAACAATGGTTGATACGGTCTTCAAAGATTTCATTATTATCTTATTTAAGATACTATCTTATTTTTTCAGCGATTAATATACATGCGTAGTATACATAAGATAAGATAAGAATATTCTTTATTGTACACCAGAGCACATATTATAAAACATGTAAAGATACAAAGTACAATTGGCGACCTCATTGCTTAAAGCAATTTCTTCCAGACAACCTTACGACGTAAAGTTGCTGGAGGAAATAAGAGACGGGTAGTCGGTGCAAATATAAATATAAGTACACCATTATGTTAAAACAAGAAAAAATTGTCTATAAATATGTACATACAATATTCTATGGTATGTCCGATTTTTGTGTTATCTGCAATCTGTTGCTTATGATTATGTTTATCTGTTTGTCTTGCTATACTGTATTTATAAGTGGAGACTTGTAAATTGACCTTCTGTTTTCTATGTTGGTGTTATTCTGTTATATTGTGCTGTTAGTCTTCTTTTAAACAAAATAAATAAATACACTTACTTTCATACTATAGTATCATAATTAATATAATATTATTATTTACATTTATAATAAGAAACCCTAACTTTGTTTCAACGTAAAGAATTTAAATTCTGTTACTTTTATTTCATTGAGTATTTTGTAAAGAAACTACTTAGGTATGTAAAAAAATTAAAAACCTATTTAGAGGCTAAAAATTTCTGCCATGCCGGGATTCGAACCCGCAACCTCTGGCTATCCGTGCCAGAGGATAGGCACGGAAAGCCAGAGGTTGCGGGTTCGAATCCCGGCATGGGTGAAATTTTTAGCCTCTAAATAGGTTTTTAAATTTGTTCCTTAGCACGGGTTAGTGCATTAAAAATAAAAATAGTATGTAAAAAATTGTCACTTATGAGCGGAATTCTGGCTAAACATAATACAGGATATTATATTGGGCACTAGGCCCTATTTTTGTACCCTTTTATGACAATAAAGTTTCTTGTATTATTTTGTACTTGTATGGTTCTTATAAAGTTAAGTTATATAAGTTCTTATAAAGTTCTTATGAAGTTAAGTGGCAAAAAAATAAACACTATTCAATAATAGCCCTGAAGACCAAGTCTCTTGATTTCTGGACTATTCGAGGTGTTTTAGACTTTGGAATCAATACTTACAGTATTTTAAGGAAAATGTTAAACGAAACCCCATAATAGGGAGAATACAAGCAAAATAAAATTTATCACTTAAGTAGCGTGGAAGGCACCTTAAAAAAATTCAAATATTTTATTCTACGTTTTGTCGGCGTAATTAATATTTTATACTATTTTTATTTTTAATGCACTAACCCGTGCTAAGGACCAATTTAAAAACCTATTTAGAGGCTAAAAATTTCACCCATGCCGGGATTCGAAGCCGCAACCTCTGGCTATCCGTGTCAGCGCTCTATCAATTGAGCCAATGGGCGACTCACCGGCATCAGTGAAGTAGGTAGTCGGGGCTGTAAGTGATGCAATTTGCTTAAGCCAGATATCGCTGCCTGTACGTAATACAGAGAATAGTGTAAAGAGGTTCGAAATTTCACTGATGCCGGTGAGTCGCCCATTGGCTCATTTGGTAGAGCGCTGGCACGGATAGCCAGAGGTTGCGGGTTCGAATCCCGGCATGGGTGAAATTTTTATTCTCTAAATAGGTTTTTAAATTAATATTTTATTTAGTTTCCAGAAATACATATCATTACAGGCTTAGCCTAATGCGATATGTATGCAATTTATACTAGATATGAATACACTGTGTGGTGTCGGCCTAGAGAATAGCACCAACCAAAATTCTTCCCGCGGGTGTCGTAAAAGGCGACTTAGGGACACAATCCGGGAGGTGGGCAGCAGCGCCCCTGCAGTACAATTCCACCAAACTGCGATCCCCAACCCGCATGCCCAGCGTGGGGATTATGGGCATTGCCCCCCAATGATAGCACAACCTTGCACTATGGCGCTCTTTAGGGAAGGGTTGTGTCCAGCAGTGGACTAATATAGCCTGACGAAGAAGATATATATCTATGCCAATTTTATAGCTTTCTAATACTTACTTATAGTATTTGAGCTAAGTCGATAGACAGACGGACATGGCAAAGCTATAAGGGTTCCACGTTGACTAGGGAACCCTACAATAAAGGTGATATTTGTCCTTTGGTGGCTCTAGTTTTACTGCATGCAATGTTAAAAACCTATTTAGAAGCGGTGGTAGCTCAGTGGGTAGAACCATGGACTGGCAAGCGAGGGCTCCAGGTTCGATCCCGAGTGCGGGCATGTACCAATGACTTTGTTTAATTTCAAAGTTGAGTACATTTGCGAATTTGTAGTCGCAATACCACACGCTAACGGTAACGGAAAGCATCGTGAGGAAACCCGCGGCTTGGTTGGCTCCGCACGTATTGACTAGTCTTTCCTGTGGGCTAGGCTGATTAAGCTGTCAGGATGGTATAGGTGCTGGGCAAGCCTACACCATCTATAAAACCATGTCCCAGGCACCACAGCGTCGGAGTGGTCCCTTCACCCATCTATTGTGAGTGAAGATACCACTGGACGCTGTATAAACCATCTCATTAAGTAGATGCAAAAGAGGCCAATATATATATATATATTTAGAGGCTAAAAATTCCACCCACGCCGGGACTCGAACCCGCGACCTCTGGCTAACCGTGCCAGCGCTCTCCCAACTGAGGTAATGAGCAAGTACCGGCATCAGTGCAATTTCGAACCTCTTTACAATACTCTCTGTATTATCGATGTATAGGTTTTTCAAATTGCCCTTAGCACGGGTTAGGGCAACAAAAAGAAAATAATGCTTGAAATTTTTGAACTATAATTTGAAACAAAATGTTAAATTATGTTTTGTTTCATTGGTTATCTCGAGACACAACATACTCGACAACATACATAACAACAACATACTGTGTCTCGAACTCTTTTTACGCTGTTTTGATTTTGTACATTTAAATGTGTGTCCATGTGTAAATAAATGATTAAGGTATCTATCTGTCTATCTATCAAATAATTAATTGGAGACTGTTAGCAAAATACTAACTATGAGCTCGTAGCGTTGTGTTGGTTTTAGTTTTGACTGTACAAAGTGTGTATGATGCACTTAACCGGCAACTATCGCAACTTTAAAGAGGTCTACAATTACGGTTTAATTGCCTGCAATCTAAATAATAACCCACAACAGCCGCCGCCGATGTTTCCATTTTCAACTTTCGTAGGCAAGCTACACTCTTAGGCTGACATTCAGAGACGAAAACTAAGCAAAGATTGGTCTTACAAATGTCCAAATCACGTACATTTTGACATTTCTGAGACCGGTCTTAGCTTCAGTTTTCGTCTCTGAATGTCAGCTTTAGTTTGGGACCACGTGAAAACCTTGGAAATATTTTTTGTTTGTTACACTTTAGTGACCAAAATATAAAAATGACACATAATTTTGGGGTTTTTGGCAACATTGACGGAACATTAAACAACAACAATATAAAATAAACTTGCTGAGATAAAAATATGTTATTTGAAAGAAGGAACTGATTCAGTCATAAGACGTTTGGAAGTATCCTAATTTTCTGTGGAAGAAATCGCCAATATAGATATTCATAATATTCTTACATGGAAGAAGCAGAAGAGTATTATTTATTAAATACATAAGGAACAACATATTATACTTTGGAGCCATTGCGAAGTTACAAGACCAACACAACATTTTGGTCAACACTACACAGGTCAACTGTTTTAATGCTGTAGTCAATTCAACTTCAAAATATAATTAAACTTCAAAATATAACTTCAAAATAGCAAGTCAATTTCAAAATACTACAGCATTAAAACAGTTGACCTTTGTAGTGTTGACCAAAATGTTGTGTTGGTCTTGTAACTTCGCACCGGCTCCAAAGTATAATATTTGTACAACACCTACATCGAATGGAAAGGCTGTAATCATTCTGATGTCGGTTTTTATTTATTATTTAAAAAAACAAAATTTTTTTTTGTGAATACGAGGATCACTGTGACTCTGTAAAATCTAGTTTTCCGAAAGCAAACGTACGATGATCTATAAAAAACCCCAAAATCGTTTCAAAAAACTTCAAGAGTTCGAATTGATTTTTCCAGTATCTCGTCATCATATTCAACCTTGGTGACTATTAGATCACCTGTGAAGTTTGAACAAAAATAATTTCCCAATCGGTTCACACCTCTTTAACTTATCGAGGAACATACTAGTATATTAAAAAAAAAAGATCTTGACGAACTGTAAACTTCCTCCTTTTTTGAAGCCGTTTGAGAAAGATAGCTAGTGATGCAAATTACTTCAGCCAGATGTCGCTGCCTGTACGTAATACAGAGAATATTCAAAAACCTATTTAGAGGCTAAAAAATTCACCCATGCCGGGATTCGAACCCGCAACCTCTGGCTATCTGTGCCAGCGCTCAACCAATTGAGAGAATATTGTAAAGAGGATCGAAATTTCACTGATGCCGGTGAGCCCATTAGCTCAGTTGGAAAGAGCGCTGGCACGGATAGCCAGAGGTCGCGGGTTCGAATCCCGGCATGGGTGGAATTTTTGGCCTCTAAATTGGTTTTTAAAAAGATAGCTAGTTATACTATTTTTATTTTTAATGCACTAACCCGTGCTAAGGAACAAATTTAAAAACCTATTTAGAGGCCAAAAATTCCGGCATGGGTGAAATTTTTAGCCTCTAAATAGGTTTTTAAAGATAGCTAGTTCATAATGAAAATAACTAGCTTTTTCCAGTCACACAAAAACTCCTCCACTATCGACCAGTGAGTTATCACTGGGCTCCTGCTTGTTTGTCCAAAATAAACGAGTGTGTGTCATATCGCTCTAGAGGATCGGGACGACGGGGTGACCCGTCCTATGTCAATATTGGAAACGTCGCCTCGCGCTCGCACGTCCTTCAGACTGCTGGACGCCTGTCTATGTTTTTCATTGTTAGAGATGGTAGTCTAGAATTTCCTTTGCCTTAAATAGGCCGTAAAGAATTCGGAACCAGAACGTTTAGAAGTGTACCAATCAGAAACCAGTTCATCTCGAGATCCTGTATAGGAAATGGCGCTGGATAGGACATACACTAAGCCGCGACTAGAGATGCCTGACCAGACAAGCACTTACGTATACCCCGTTGGGCAGCCGAAAGAGGGGCGGTCAAATACCACCTGGAAAAGATCAATAGACCAAGAGGCCAAGTCGGTTAGCACTAGCTGGCCCGAATCGGAAGCTGCCGCGAACCACCGTCAGAAGTGGAAATCTGTTGTTGAGAATGTATTGTAGGCCGTAACAGTTTTGAAATAAGTAAGTTTTACTTAACATATATTTCGATCTATGTATTGCCTCGCGACTGTAAAAATATCTGTAAAATATTGTTGTTGTAAGTTTTGAGATTCTAGTTTGTATGTAAACCGTATTGATTATTTTTAAAACAACGATTTTTTTAGTATACGCAGCTCGTCCCCATTAAAATATAATTCAATAGAGTAAACCAATGACACTAAAGCTTCGCATCTATAGTAATGTCGAGGAATACTGTTTCTTCTACAAATTCTAGCTTATACCCTACGTAAAGTTACTACGTGACTAACTTTACGTTTGGGAGATTGAACTTTATAAATTTGGCTTCTCTTCGAGCTAAAAGAGCAATGTTTGCCTCATCAAGGTCATTTACTTCTTTTCTGATTTTAAAAATAAGGTTCACGTCGTCTGTTAACAATACTATGTCTGCCATGTTTTGTACCATATAGGGTAAATCATTTATGTAAACTAAAAAAAGAGACGGCTCTATAATCGATCCTGTGAAACTCTTCTCGTACTAGTAACTTTGCCAACTTTGTACGGTTTATTTGTGCTATTTAGATAGAGAGAGAAAACTTTATTGCACAACCAAAAAAAAACAATACAACCATGATTTCTTAAATCTAAGTAATGTTATACAATTGGCAGTATTATCGGTACAAGCGATCTCTTTCAGACAACTTTTGGAGTAGATTGCATGAAAAATTTAGTCGGTAAGTGCATGTACATAAATAATTAAATCGAAAGGATTTGCCTTTAAACAAGCCAAAGACTTTGAATAAATGGACTACCTGAACCATAAAAGAGAAGCCATAAAATTTAGTAATGTGAAGAAGAGTTACGAGAAGAAGGTTTTAGGATTAGCGAAAAGTCAGGCTATTGGAAGAATGGAGAAACTCGAAACGCTTTTTGAGGTAGGATGGGGTAGCTGGGTTAAACTGAATGCAATAGAGAAGAGAAAGAATGTGAGTATTCCAGCGGAGACGAATGGGGAGCCACCACTTGACACTCTGATTAAATACTCTGTTTTAAATATGACTTGATAAGATCTGAATCACCTAAACCTTTTCCGTTTAATTCATAATTTTTTTATTTTGAGAGTAGTGTTTCATGATCTACGCGATCAAAAGCTTTAGAGAGATCACACAAGTTTCAAGAACTATCATGTGTCTAATTAACATACTATGAGCCCCAAGTCTATAGTCGTCTTCCCTTTTGTAAGTCTAAAATCTTGTTTATAAAGAAGTTCGTCACTTTTAAACTGCGATAGTAATTGACAAAGAATTATCTTTTCGAATATTTTATACTTGATTGTCGCCGCTTTAAATAATGATATAAATCTACTAAACTTCAGAAAGTTTGAAAACATACCCATCATCATCAATTCATTTATCAAATTTTACAGGCTAAATAAGGTACAATATTACCGAGCCAATGACTTTTACTGATATGCCACATAAATCCTCACCTTTTTGTGGTTGGATGTTTAAATGCTTTAATATCTATTTGGGGCTCGACATTCATGACTGAAAGAGAAATGATGATTACTGGGGGAAGTTCAAGTTTTTTTATGAAAAATTGACTTCAGAAATAGAAAACGAGTCTAATCGAAATTATTCACCTTTTCAATACAACAGAAATACTAGTTAAATATTTAGTAATGTGATAAATGGGTCGAATCACTATTAGGCGATTACCACCACGATGACTGACCCTGTGTGGTGGCTACTGCTAATGTTGTAGTTATAGTCGTGTTTGGTAACAACTATGTTTGTTAAAAACTATTAATAGTTATTTGTTATACAAGAGTGCAAAGTTGCTTTTTAACCGCGTGTTCAATTTTGATGACCGAGCAAGCAAAGGATTCTAAAATTGAATCACGAGCGCAGCGAGTGATTCAAAATTAGAATCCTGAGCGTTAGCGAGGGAATCAAAAGAGCACGAGGTGAAAAATCTTTGCACTCGAGTGCAACACGTAACTTTTCATTCCACCTCAGCGAGGAAATGACTAAATGCAAAAAAAATACGTTTACAATCACAAGATAGGTACACTTTTATTTCAGTTTAGGTATTAATTACTACATTATGACAGGTAAGTATTACAGAATAATCTTTAAATTATAACAAAATAATACTAAGGTATAATTAAGAAAATTTTAAAGTAACGTTGCTACAGTTATTTAAATTGAGTGTAATATTTTATAATTCACAAACTTAGTGCACACGATGTTCTTAATTCAATTTACTTTATCCTCTAGTGAATAAAAACGGCTTTTCCACTCAGATATTGAAGATTAAAAATACTCTTTCCGTGATGGTGGGATGAAAACGTCTTTTAACCCCTGGTGACGCCAAAGCTAGCAGATTTAAATTTTAATGGACTGTATCGCGGGAATTAGATAAATATTAACGTGTCTCGCAAATAAAAACGGAGCAGAAGGGAAAGAGAAGGACTCGTGCACATACCTCAAGTTCTCAGCGGTGAAGGCCTGAAGCAGGCAGCGAAGGTCCTGCGGTTTAGCGGTCCAGTCGATGTAATCCAAATTGGCACTTGATCACAAGGGGGCCCCCTGCAGCAGTTTCCTTTGAGGTTCACGTGCGGTAGATTTAGCTTTGGGTATCACCACAATTGAAGGAAAAATAAATACACGGACTAACGTCCTGTAGCGGTGCGGAGCGGCGAAAAAGTAGTAACGTATTTGGCGGCTTCGTTTAATTTCGTTGACATTCGTGAGTGCGAGGAAGAAGGTGACACTCTGTTCGGCTCTCTTGCCTCTTGCTTTTGGCTATATGTAAATGTGCACGAGGGAAATGGATGGGAGATGGAAACTGCGAGAAAGTATTGAAATAATTTATAATTATAAGCGATTGCCAATAGATGGCTTTACTGGTTGGAACAAAAAGACGCGTACGTAGTTGGCGTTACCAACCCCTTCGAACCCGAATTCATAAAACGAAGCAAAAAAATTGTTGCTTAAGTTTTTCTTGGTATTTAGGCAATCATTAATAATATTACTTAGAAAAAAATGTTTTTGTTTAAATTTTTGAAAAAGGGTCTGTCCAAAAACCTATTTAGAGGCTAAAAATTTCACCCATGCCGGGATTCGAACCCACAACCTCTGGCTATGCGTGCCAGCGCTCTACCAATTGAGCCAATGGGCGACTCACCGGCATCAGTGAAATTTTGAACCTCTTTACACTATTCTCTGTATTACGTACAGGCAGCGACATCTGGCTTAAGCAAATTGCATCACTTACAGCCCCGACTACCTACTTTGCAGTTAGGTTTTACATCGGAACGATATCACTGTACCCACATGATTATACTATTTTTTTTTTATTTTTAATGCACTAACCCATGCTAAGGACAAATTGACGCCGGTGAGTCGCCCATTGGCTCAATTGGTAGAGCGCTGGCACGGATAGCCAGAGGTTGCGGGTTCGAATCCCGGCATGGATGAAATTTTTAGCCTCTTAATAGGTTTTTAAATTTGTCCTTAGCACGGGTTAGTGCATTAAAAAAAAATAGTATAATCATGTGGGTACAGTGATATCATTCCGATGTAAAATCTAACTGCAAAGTAGGTAGTCGGGGCTGTACTGTAAGTGATGCAATTTGCTTAAGCCAGATGTCGCTGTCTGTACGTAATACAGAGAATAGTGTAAAGAGGTTCGAAATTTCACTGATGCCGGTGAGTCGCCCATTGGCTTAATTGGTAGAGCGCTGGCACGGATAGCCAGAGGTTGCGGGTTCGAATCCCGGCATGGATGAAATTTTTAGCCTCTAAATAGGTTTTTAAATTTGTCATTAGCACGGGTTAGTGCATTAAAAATAAAAATAGTATAAATGGTATGTCCATTCACATGGACAACAGGTCTACACTGTTGTTTGGTATGAATTTGTCAGATATCTTCAAATATAATTTTGTCCCTCAGTAATAATGAAATAAAACGGAAAATAATGCAGGTTTGCAATTGTTTAATAAAAATAAATATAGTAAACAATCTTATTTATACTACGCCAGGGACGAAGGGGTTAACACAATATTTCTGCAGTAAAACTTTCTCGATTCACCTTAGCTTTACTTAGAATGTCAAACCTTCAAGCACGCCTTCAAACTCCTGACAGGGAAAACTTGGTCAGAAGTTTGGTCCTCTTGTCAACAATTAGTGAGCCACTAGTACCGTCGGTACTGTCGGCGCGAGATACTTTACACATGTTCATTAACCTACGTCACGGCGTTCTGGGTCACTAGGAAGAGAGAGCAGTGGGGCCACTGCATACTGTTACCAAAACTCCACTGTCTTAGAATGTTATCTCATCCCTATCCTTCCTAACTTGTCCTCAACCTGTAGGGACATCTACAAAAAAACTTTGCACTGCTAAAGAATAATGCACATGGTGGCTGTCCCGCAAAGTTACATAAGGCTCAACTACTTGTAATTTTTATTCCTACCAAATGTCTTAAAATACTTGAAGCGCTTGTAGCCTAGCCGAACCGAGTGATTGGAATCATTCACTTGAGTTAAGCAGCCAAAGGCGCAGTCATTTGCAGGATGGGTGAGCGTCGCATGTCAGAGGCCTCATGGGCGGCTTGATAACTTCTGACCGTAAGGCCCGCAACTGCGTTACTACAACCTTCCACTAACCCAGACTTGGCCCCCGTGGTGGAGTATGGCCTAACCTTCCTGCGATGCAGGAAGATCGCAGGAAGACGACCCGTGCCCCAGCAGTGGGGACATACAAGGGTTGATAACGATAACGATAATAGACTGTACTTTACTTGTTTGAAGACAAATCAGCTGCTCTGTTGTTCAAGTTGACATAGCACTCGTGTCTGTGATTGCGGGTATGAAGGGCCCTGAACCTAACCTGTAAGCTAACCTTGAAGTTACCCCAACTTACTTAACACCGATAGCCACTATTAGGCCTGATCTTAGCTGACGATAACGAGCCCAGAAATGTAACATTAAAAATAGGTTAGTCAACCTAAGATTTTAATACAGCTCGCGTGACCCGTAATTAGAGGTTCCTATTTCGGGTCAAAAGGTCACTTCCGCCGTGGTACCGTGTATAATTATGTAAGTACATCTAGTTAGCTGCTTAATGAAATTTTGCGACCATTTCACTGGTTGAAATTGAGAAAGACCTTGATTTTGTTGATAAAGCTTAAGATGCAAATGGTATTTTTTAAACCCTCGGTAGCTCAGGAACGTCAATATAATAAACTAACTGAAAAGAGAAACACGTTATACAAATTTTATTTATTTAAAAACCTATTTAGAGGCTAAAAAATTAACCCATGCCGGGATTCGAACCCGCAACCTCTGGCTATCCGTGCCAGCGCTCTACCAATTGAGCTCAATTGGTAGAGCGCTGGCACGGATAGCCAGAGGTCGCGGGTAGCATCTAAATAGGTTTTTTAATTTGTTCCTTAGCACGGGTTAGTGCATTAAAAATAAAAATAGTATAAACCTTAAAGAGTAAGAATAAAAAATAAAGAAATTTATTATTTATACGAACATCTTACGTACTTCAGAAAGTACAAACATTATTTTTTATAGGTAGGTAATGTGTGACAAAAATGTATATTAATTAATAAATGACATGTCGAAAATCAAACTAGGTCACCCTGTACTATGATTTTCGACACCACCTTTAAGTTTACCATACATCTGGCACACATAAATATTAAAAACCTATTTAGAGGCTAAAAATTTCACCCATGCCGGGATTCGAACCCGCAACCTCTGGCTATCCGTGCCAGCGCTCTACCAAGTATAATCATGTGGGTACAGTGATATCGTTCCGATGTAAAACCTAACTGCAAAGTACCCGTAGGTAGACGGGGCTGTAAGTGATGCAATTTGCTTAAGCCAGATGTCGCTGCCTGTACGTAATACAGAGAATATTGTAAAGAGGTTCGAAATTTCACTGATGCCTGTGAGTCGCCCATTGGCTCAATTGGTAGAGCGCTGGCACGGATAGCCAGAGGTTGCGGGTTCGAATCCCGGCATGGGTGAAATTTTTAGCCTTTAAATAGGTTTTTAAAAAAACGTCACTATTTTATTCATTTTATACCGGTAGGTAAAAGCAGAAAAACAAACACAGGTAGGTACAAAGCAGAAAGTCTTTTTATTTTGAATGATCAGGATGAAAGTGGTGTGTCTTGGGGGCTGCCTACGGCCAGCTGTGTCAAATAAAGGCTGATTAATTGATAGATCAGGTTGATAGACCAGCACCTTAAAGACCATTACATGTACTTTACCTTCAGGAGAATCCCTGAACAGATTGTATGCAGTCTCATCACTGCCTCCGCAATTCGCACGGCTCAAGTCGACAAGTTTCGACAAGTTCGTGCCGTCACAAATATGGGGACGAGGGTTCGAATTGGACTTTAATTGTTAGCCTCAACTTTGATCATGTGCTGGAGGTTGTGAACGCCGATTTCTGTTGTGCGGCAGCGTAGCAGGATAAGTATTTACTTAACTCACTTGTTCACCTTTGAAAGTGAATTGTGTTGGAACTATTCATTCAAATTCAAATTTCATTTGAATTTTAAATTTGTTTATTCAGTGTTGCCCGTAAAACTAACTGATTGCAAGTTATAGCAAAATTTTGCTCACCAATTCTTAAACCTTCTTCAAATAAACAATCAAAGTATAAACTAAGACTTCTCAAAAACAACCTAATTTCTAATAAAATAATGTCTCTTAAATATACGACAATTTAGAGAGTATTATTTAGAATTATGTAATTTAGATATTATTTTCACAATCTAATTTCTCAAGAAGGTGGCTAATTACATGTCGAAACTAGCAACACAAGATTTTTTTATGACACGACTACTTTTTCTGAAAGGGTTTCGTTTCGTGAAAAATTTTTTGATGCTTTATTTCTTATAGGTACCTAATATTTGTGAATTTTCATCTTTGAATTGATTGCTAAGTTTGAGAAAGTGACTGTTTTAAAATGTGGCTTGATGGAAATTAACTCGACAAAAGTTTTTTGGTGTTTTGAGACAGTGACTATAGTGATCCTTTAGTGAGTTTAGTGGTACTTTTTGTGAGAACCTACCTAAAAAATAAAACAAAGAAGCGAGTCTGGGAGACTGGTATTAAAATAAATGTTTAATTTTGTTAAACTATTATACAGTTGTATTTCTCAATAGCAAGTACTCCTTTTCCTAATCAAAAGTTTGTTTCAGTGAAAAAGGATACGTGGGGCTTAATTTTTTGGAGTTTTTGATTTTTATATCATGCTCAATACTTTATTGCATTCCACAAGTTTCAAGGTTGTTACACTATAACTTAACAGTTATTTGATAAGATCTTTGTGGACCCTGTAGGGCAGGCAACATTTTAAAGTGCTATAAAAAAGTATGTACTTATTACATTAATTTAAATTTAATTTGATTAATTATCATACAATTTTAATTAATTATATTTATAAAGTTACATTTATACAATTATTTATCTCATTTCATCTATACTATCTTTTAAATATTCTTCTATCGTATAATAACATTTTGAAATTAGTATTTTTTTTAAATCTTTATTGAAACTGTAGTCGTTTTTTTAATTCTTTCAGGTGATTTGGGAGTTTATTATAAATTTTTATAGCCATTACCAATGTACTGGAAGAGTGTAATTGCATTCAGTCCATTATTTCCTTTTTCATTGAAACAAACTTTAAAACCTCTATAAAATAAACGTTACTAGTATACCCATATATAGGTATGTATACGCACTGTACCATGTACGGTGCGATAGTAGTTATGAGGTTAGAAACTAGACGGCAGAACTGTATCGATACCGCGAGTCGGCCATCTATACGCTAGTAAAATATACTTATCTATGCGTACAATGTAACTTTCAACATGTATTTATGTCACAGTTAAAACTGTTAAACGGTTAAAACTTGTTTTGACTGCTAAAATTATTCAAAAGTACTGTTTGCGCCTGCCAAAAGGTATGCAACCTCCTTGTTACTTGAAATTTATTCTTTTTCTATAAGTCGTCTTTTGTTTTTTCTTTCTGTAAAAATATTTGCACAAGCAACACTCTATTGTAAATATAACACTGATTGTATTGAAAAGTCGTCGGATTTATTCTGCGAGGATATGCAAAAGAGATAAATCTCTTCAATTACTTTTGTCCAAATCTTACATTTGAAATACCAAATGGTAAAAACACCTAAAATTATGCATCACTCAATCTCCGATAACAAAAATATAGGTGCGACGAAGCCCTTAGCGTATCGGAACGCAAAGTAGCGTATTAGGTTGAACATGAACGACCGAAAACCAACTCGACGTTGTTGTATACATATTAGAATTTTACTCTAATTTTCTGCAGTCAAAACTAGTTTTGACTAAATTTAACAGTCAGAACTAGTTTTGACCGTTTAAGACTGCCGACTGTAACCTATGCTGATTATCTGTGGGTAACTTGTATCTTAGGAGTCAGAATCACTGTTAGTGAAACATATTTTGTCAAACGAAAGGTGACATGGGAAAGGATAAAATGTCAGAATTTGATAGTCAATCAGTGATTAATCAATCAATCGCCCATTAGCTCAGTTGGAAAGAGCGCTGGCACGGATAGCCAGAGATCACGGGTTCGAATCCCGGCATGGGTGGAATTTTAAGCCTCTAAATAGGTTTTTAAAATTGTCCTTAGCACGGGTTAGTTCAACTAATTGACTTGTGTTACAGGTGCTAACTCGACGATAGATTTAATGCAATAAATACATAGATAACATCCAAGACCCAAGATCAACTAAAAAAGTTCGTTTCCTAGTTTGACAAGGCCGGGAATTGAACCCCAGACCATCGGTTTTACAGTCAGCGTGTCAAATCACTGCGCCATCGAGGCCGTAAATTGATGGAATATGCTTTATTGCATTTACACCAAAAACTACATAAGAGACTTAAACAATATCATGGTACAGTACAATTATAGCGCACGGTCACTATGAATCGCTCGTAGCCCCGGTTGCCTGAGTGATCTTAAACGATCACGAATGTTAAGTAACATAGGGCGCGTTCAGTGCATGTATGGGTGAACCGTCTATGACTAACGTGGTCTCGACAGAATACCAGAGTTGTGGGTAGGTAACACTCCCGCAACACATGCTGAGTCGAGTCCACTTTAGGGACTCAATACTGAAAACCAATATCTGTTATTACTGTTGTTTAAATGTTTATAATTGTTGTTTTTATTTTAATTTTTTACGTATAACTTTTTCTATTGTTTTTACTTGTGTTCGTATTTAATTTCATTGTTATTAGTCCGTTTCGGTATGTTCGTTTTTAGTATTGTGTTCGTAAATAAATATACTTCTTTTT
Source organism: Yponomeuta sedellus (assembly GCA_934045075.1). Classification (NCBI taxonomy): domain Eukaryota; kingdom Metazoa; phylum Arthropoda; class Insecta; order Lepidoptera; family Yponomeutidae; genus Yponomeuta; species Yponomeuta sedellus. The sequence continues at coordinate 19,600,036 of OW203741.1, read as the reverse complement.
CTTCTCCTTCTAACGCTAGTGGCATTTTTCCGAGCTGTTCCGTGCTTCACAAGGCACGTTAAGCAGTTGGTGCCGGCTGCCGTCGATATATAGCGGTCGTTAAGCCAAGTCAGAGGCCTTAGGGCGGCTTGAAAACTTCTGACACTAAGGCTGACATTCAGAGACGAAAACTAAGCTAAGACCGGTCTCAGAAATGTCAAAATCACGTACTTAGAAATATTTCGTATTCAGAATCGAATCTTATCAAGTTGAGTATGAAATGGTACTTAGCTAAGTGTAAGTAGCCAATATTGTTGACTTTACCTGAACTTAGAATATTGTCATCTGTCATTTGGTTTTCTTCACTTTGAGGTTACCTATCTTTTTGTCGTATTGTTTTGGTTGGAGTTTGTGATAAGCATTGTGTTTACTACATCACTAAAAAATAATAGACAGTATAGATGACTTTCTTAAGACAGTTCTTCTCTAAGCTCATGCTTAACTCCGGCTCCCGATCGAATGTGAATACGAAAATTTCGGCGCTTTAATAAGTATGACTTTACTTTACTTTGCTAAGACTGCTCTAAGCGTGAACTTGGGATTCGTCTCTGAATGTCAGCCTAAGACCAGCCACTAGTCTTGCAAGCCTCGACCAATCCGGACTTGGCCCCCGTGGTGGAGTATGGCACATACCTTCCTCAGGTAAGAGACCCGTACCCGTCGTTGGGGGCATAATGGGTTGATGATGATGATAGCACACCGTTATGTCTTCTTCTTCTTTGTCTTTGCCTCTTCCCATTATTTGGGGTCGGCTCTCTTCGTTCTTTTGCTCCAGGATTTTCTGTCCTGAATTTGTCATTATGTAAGTTTTTAGCACACCGTTATGTAAGTTTTTAAAAACAATGGTGGAACGATGAACCGATCCCTCCAGCGAGCTGGCAAAATCGTTTAAAGTTGCGTTGGGATTGATTATGTAGATCGATTTAAAAGCCTATTTAGAGGCCGAACATTTCACCCATGCCGGGATTCGAACCCGCAACATCTGGCTATCCGTGCCAGCGCTCTTCCAATTGAGCCAATGGGCGACTCACGGCATCAGTGAAATTTCGAACCTCTTCACACTATTCTCTGTATTACGTACAGGCAGCGACATCTGGTTTAAGCAAATTGCATCACTTACAGCCCCGACTACCTACTTTGCAGTTAGGTTTTACATCGGGACGATATCACACGTGTGTTGATGTAGTGATTACTTGCACAATGCTTATGGCATTAAGTTCGCTGCATTGTACGATTTTATGGTGCATTAAAGTATTATTAATAATAATGATTCCGGAATAAACCCAATTATACTTCACACAACTTTTGTCCGTTAAGGTTTTTCATGAATTTAGTTTTTTCAAGTATATGGTAAAGGGAAACATCATGAGGATACCCGCGGCTTGGTTGGTTCAGTATTATTGACTTATATTTTAGGTGGGCTAGGCCGCCGAAGTTATTAAGATGTTATAGGTGCTGGGCAAGCCAACTCCAGCTAAAAAAAAATGTCCCCAAGCACGGCAGCGTCCGAGTGGTCCCTTCACCCATCTAGTATAGAAATACCAGTAGATGCTGTTTAAATCCTATTTTAATTTTTTTAAGGCTTGCATAACTTTAATAAATGGCTGCATTCGTTGGTTGGTTGCAGCCTCTGGTGAATAATTAACACAAGAAAATGTTATTTTAATTTCATGTTAAAAGCTTCCGGAATAAAATATAGTTCTAAAACCTAAAACTGCATGAGTTTTAAGATGTAGATTACTATGGAAACTCGGTTAATTAATTAAGTTCAAGTTACTTTAAAAGACTAACTTTGAAGTTTTTGTTTCCATTTGTCTCTAAAATAGATAGATCTAGATAATATTTGAAGTAACAACCGAGTTTAACTTTAAACTTAGGTACTTGAAACGTCCATGTAGAATTTTGGTTTTTGTATAAAACACTACCTATCAAACACTGCTGAACAAACGCAATATCGAATAAAAATAAATGGAAAATTAACTATACTCAAAAGTTTAATGTTAAAAACTGTAAATGACGTTTTTCAGGTATTTCAGAGGTGAACCATTTCCCAGGCTTAGATAGATAGATAGAGATCACTTTATTGTACATAAAAATGGAAATTACACAGATATTTCTAAACCTAAGAGTACAGACGGCTGCCTTATCACTAAAAGTGATGTCTTCCAGAACCTTCGGATGAACTGTTAAAGACTTAGTTAAAGACTATCCAATGAACGAAGCTAAATATCTTCTTCCGGTTCATGACTTTTTCATAGAATAAAGAAAAACCGACAAAAGCAACCTTGTGTGTGAAAGAAACGAGACGTTTCTCAAAAGAAGATCTCAGACGGAAAACAAAAGGCTAGCAACAGTTGCATTCACAAGCAAAAGTGAAACAAAACAAACGCCTGATAGAGCGGGAAGCGTGGAAAGTTCCCGATGGAAGAAAAGGTACTGACAAGAGTCAAAAATGTGCAGAATAACTACTGCACCTATGTTTCCAGTCTTTGTTTCCAGCCTAATCTTCCGGTGGTGGATTGATGTACGTCTCACATAAAAAACGCGGTATTTTTTGAATCTCGGTTCAAAAAATATGCTAAGCACACTTTGTGCCAGAAGGGCTACTATAACATTAAGGATTATTTAGATGACAATGAGGTCTGGAATTAAAGCCAGTACAATACATGAGATCTATGTTTTATAAAAAATATGTAAACTATGTTAATTAAGGACTTTGAAAATACTAAGTTTGGATCTTTTTTTGTCCATTTTTGTTCAAAATGATCTAGTTAACATAACATAACATTTATATACAGGCACATACATTGCTTCTGGCCCCACACTAGGATACTCTGTGTCGTGGGAACCAGAAACAACGACATCACGAACATGTAAACATCCAAGACCTGGGGTTATGTTTTGTTCCCAGCCGGGATTCGAACCCTGGACCTCTTGCATGGTAGGCAGACGCGCTACCGCCACGCCACAGAGGTCGTCAGTTTCTGCGCTACGTTAAGTGAAACTTTTTCATTTCATTTCATAAGCCAAGGGATTTTTCGTGCAACTTTTTAAATCGACAGTACTAATTAAATAAAATTAACTACTTAATAGGCGGGACTGTACAAAAGACCAAAATTGTATGGAATAAGGTGTTATTTTCCGGAAACCCATAATAGCATTAAAATGTAAAAACTACTTTGCTTTGCTTTTGAAATTTTGCAATGTCATTTTCACATTTTAAACCAAGTTTAAACTTAACACACGTGTGTTGATGTAGTGGCTAGTGAACATGAAATTACTCGTCTGTTAATATTCAGTCTACAATAGACTGCCAAACTCTATTAAAAAAGACAGCACCTCCTACAATCAATTTAAAATCAAATTAAGAAAGTGGCTATTAGAAAATACCTTCTACAGCTATAAAGAATTTTTTGTATGCCAATAGGCTTTTCAAATTTAAGAATAAATGCAAATGAAAAAAGTATATTTAATAACGTATTTTTTACACATATTTTTTTAAATATTATATAATGTATTTTTTTTAACATTGACATTAAATAATATTATTATAATAATAATATTAAGATGTATGACATGTAACTCTTAATAGGTTATCAATAAATTATCTGTATCTGTATTCGAACTTCGAATCGATTCTTCGAAAGTGATCCGAATTTCTGTGCCTTCTTTTGTTGTGACAGTACTGGCAATCAATCAGGTTGTAATAAAAACTGTTGCTATCCAGCGCTGCAGCGCTTTAGCTGACGGCTTGATCTCCGAAGGCTGCTTCATTTGGTGGAAATTGAGCGTGAGATGCTTCGATGGAACTGATTACTTTGGGGGGGGAGTGAAATATTTTGCTCGCTTTACGTGTGAAGGCGTTGATGGTTGGAGTTAGCCGTCTATCTATTGGCACAAACAGAAGAAAAAATCTTAACTATTGTTTTGTCCAGGAAAGACAATTCAGAAGCATTATTTATTTGTTAGAATTAGATAAAGAGAAAGCGCTAAAGAAAATTGACGATTCGACGTGCCGAGGTGACGCACTGTGTAAGTAGTCTTGTTGGCCACAATTCGATATCAACCTTTGTATGTCCCCACTGCTTGAGCAAACTCTTCCTGCATTGCAGGAAAGTTAGTATGGCTTAACTTTCCTGCAATGCAGGAAGAGTTTCACCACGGGGGCCAAGTCCGGGTTGGTGGAGGATTGTAACAAAGTGGGGGACCTTACTGTCAGAAGTTATAAAGCCACCCGTAAGGCCACAGACATGGCTTAACGACTACCAGTACATGACAGCCGGCACCAACGGCTTAACGTGCCTTGTGAAGTACGGAAGTGCTTGGACAAAATACCACTAGAGATAGTCATGGGACGATCACCCATTCTGCACCTGACCGCGCCTGTTGTTGCTTAACCAAGTGATTGATTCCAATCACTCGGTTCGCCTAGGCCACGAGCGCTTCACTGCGCTGCACTGTGTAACTTATCTTATTTGCCTCAGTGTATAATTCGATATCAGCCTATGTATGTCCCCACTGCCCGGGGACAGGTCTCTTCTTGCATCGCAGGAAGGGTAAGGTTCCTGGAGTTCAGGAAGGTTAGGTAGTCTACCACGGGGACCAAGTCCGGGTTGGTGGAGGATTGTACTCGTAACGCAGTGGGGGACCTTACTTTCAGAAGTTATAAAGCCACCCGTAAGGCCACTGACATGGCTTAACGACTACCATTACATGACAGCCGGCACCAATGGCTTAACGTGCCTTGCAAAGTAAGGAAGTGCTCGGATGAAATGCCACTAGAGCTAGTCATGGGACGGTCACCCATCCTGCACCTCATGACCGCGCCTGTTGTTGCTTAACTCAAGAGTGATTGATTCCAATCACTCGGCTTGATGAGGCAACCAGCGCTTGTTCTTAACAATAATAAATATAATTTGATGTGAAATCAAAGACGCTGATTTCCTCACCACATTTTTCTTCGCAGCAAAGAACAAGGCTAAATAAATTCCCCTAATTTCTCGGCACAAAAGCAATACCAATGACAAAGTCCGCAGATTTCCTTCGGCTCGAAAAACCTCAACCTGACCGGTAAATAAAGGGGCTGAGTATTTGCATAAGAATTTCATTCGTTTCGGTAGCGTCTCCTGATAGGAAGGCACGAAAGCTCAGCGGGATGTTATTGTCTTTTCTCAGATTTTGTAGAATAGGATTCGTATACGAACGCATACGACCGAGAACCAAAGTTATCGACATAGCTCAGGGAATTAGCGAGCTGAAGTGGCAATGGGCTGGCCATATCTCGCGAAGAACCGACAACCGTTGGAGCAAACGTGTCCTTGAGTATGGAGACTGCGACTCGGCAAACGTAGTGTAGGACGCCCTCCGACCAGGTGGGATGACGATCTGCGAAAAACTGCAGGCTGTTGCTGGATGCGGCAAGCTGAATACAGGGCGCTATGGCGGTCATTGGGAGAGGGCCATGGGCCAGCAGTGGACTAATATAGCCTGAAGAACAATTTGTAACTTTTGTAATTTTTTCCGAGGGTAGTAAACTAACCGTTAATGCTTTCTAAAAGACACCTGTCACCTCAGTTATCCGGGACCACGGCACCTGAAAAAGTGCCGAAACGTTGGAAAATTGTAAAAAATGTAATAAACGAGCATAAATCCGTATAAAAACAGTTTTAATTATGTCTACTGCTCGTGTTAACCTTAGAAAATACTATACAGAGAATATTGTAAAGAGGTTCGAAATTTCACTGATGCCGGTGAGTCGCCCAGTCGCTCAGTTGGAAAGAGCGCTGGCACGGATAGCCAGAGGTCGCGGGTTCGAATCCCGGCATGGGTGAAAATTTTAGCCTCTAAATAGGTTTTTAAACTTTAAGGGTTTCCTTACGATGTTTTCGATAGGTAGAGTGGTAGATAGATAGATACAGAACACTTTATTGTACATAAAAATGGACGGATATTTCTTAACCTAAGGGTACAGACGGCGGTCTTATTACTAAAAGTAATATCTTGTATAAACACCTATTTAGAGGCTAAAAATTTTACCCATGCCGGGATTCGAACCCGCAACCTCTGGCTATCCGTACCAGCGCTCTACCAATTGAGCCAATGGGCGACTCACGGCATCAGTGAAATTTCGAACCTCTTTACAATATTCTCTGTATTACGTACAGGCAGCGACATCTGACTTAAGCCAATTGCATTACTTACAGCCCCGACTACTTACTTTGCAGTTAGGTTTAACATCGGAACAATATCACTGTACCCACATGATTACACTATTTTTATTTTTAATGCACTAACCCGTGCTAAGGAACAAATTTAAACACCTATTTAAAGGCTAAAAATTTCACCCATGCCGGGATTCGAACCCGCAACCTCTGGCTATCCGTACCAGCGCTCTACCAATTGAGCCAATGGGCGACTCACGGCATCAGTGAAATTTCGAACCTCTTTACAATATTCTCTGTATTACGTACAGGCAGCGACATCTGACTTAAGCAAATTGCATTACTTACAGCCCCGACTACCTACTTTGCAGTTAGGTTTAACATCGGAACGATATCACTGTACCCACATGATTACACTATTTTTATTTTTAATGCACTAACCCGTGCTAAGGAACAAATTTAAACACCTATTTAGAGGCTAAAAATTTCACCCATGCCGGGATTCAAACCCGCAACCTCTGGCTATCCGTACCAGCGCTCTACCAATTGAGCCAATGGGCGACTCACGGCATCAGTGAAATTTTGAACCTCTTTACAATATTCTCTGTATTACGTACAGGCAGCGACATCTGACTTAAGCCAATTGCATTACTTACAGCCCCGACTACTTACTTTGCAGTTAGGTTTAACATCGGAACAATATCACTGTACCCACATGATTACACTATTTTTATTTTTAATGCACTAACCCGTGCTAAGGAACAAATTTAAACACCTATTTAAAGGCTAAAAATTTCACCCATGCCGGGATTCGAACCCGCAACCTCTGGCTATCCGTACCAGCGCTCTACCAATTGAGCCAATGGGCGACTCACGGCATCAGTGAAATTTCGAACCTCTTTACAATATTCTCTGTATTACGTACAGGCAGCGACATCTGACTTAAGCAAATTGCATTACTTACAGCCCCGACTACCTACTTTGCAGTTAGGTTTAACATCGGAACGATATCACTGTACCCACATGATTACACTATTTTTATTTTTAATGCACTAACCCGTGCTAAGGAACAAATTTAAACACCTATTTAGAGGCTAAAAATTTCACCCATGCCGGGATTCAAACCCGCAACCTCTGGCTATCCGTACCAGCGCTCTACCAATTGAGCCAATGGGCGACTCACGGCATCAGTGAAATTTTGAACCTCTTTACAATATTCTCTGTATTACGTACAGGCAGCGACATCTGACTTAAGCAAATTGCATTTCTTACAGCCCCGACTACCTACTTTGCAGTTAGGTTTAACATCGGAACGATATAATCATGTGGGTACAGTGATATCGTTCCGATTTTCCAGTTTTCCGAAAATGGAAAGCCCGAATTATAGATAATAATATTAGTTATATATATTTAAAACAAATTAAATGATAAATAACGAAAGAGAACCAAAGTTATCGACATAGCTCAGAGAATCAGCAAGCTGAAGTGGCAGTGGGCTGGCCATATCTCGCGAAGAATCGACAACCGTTGGAGTAAACGTGTTCTTGAGTGGAGACCGCGGCTCGGCAAACGTAGTGTAGGACGCCCTCCGACCAGGTGGGATGACGATCAGCGAAAAACTGCAGGCAGATGCTGGATGCGGCAAGCTGAAGACAGGGCGCTATGGCGCTCATTAAGGGAGGGCTACGTCCAGCAGTGGACTACATAATCTAGCCTGAAGAAGAAGAAGAAGAAGAAGAAATTATAAAAAGGACAATAAAATAGAAATTGATCCAGGTCGCTACTCCGTTGTTATGTAAGTTTTTTAACATTCTCACAGCTACGGGGTTGTCAGATCTTTCGCCAACACTACAATCGGCCAGCGCCATCTCGCTTTGCGCGGTGGTATAAAGCGAGATATAAAGAAAGCTAGCCGATAAATAGGAACAAAACTTTTATCGTATCGTTGTACTCCTCTAGCCGAATAGTTTTGAAAAACGACACAGAAAATAGAAATAATTATATTTAAATTTAAATGTAGATGTAATTGCATTGTTGTCTTATGTTTGAGCCCAAAATTTTTGGTGCTCCGACTCTCCACGTTAATTTTGAGATAATTTGATCTTATTTTAGAGACCTTCTAGAGATTTAAGATTGATGTTATTTTAGTTTTTATGTTCTAAAGATATACTTCTTTATATTTTAGTACTAGCTGACCCAGCGAACTTCGTACCGCCTAACAGTCGATTCTTTAATTTTTTTTTACGTTTCTCTCCGTAAGAACCATCCTCATACTTCAAGGAATGTTCAAAAAAAAGAATCGGCGAAATCGGTTCAGCTGCTCTCGAGATTTGCGCTTACCAACACATTCAGCGATTAATGTTTATATTATAGAAGATGTACCTATGCGATCAAGTTACGAATGCTGTTGCGTGCCTATTATTAGTGCACAGATCAGGTCCGAAATTATTTGTTTTGTTGAAATTAATTGAATTTTATCGGTGTACTGTTGGTGTGTCTATTATCAATAAATTTATAATAAGAGTTAATTCCGTTTGATGTACATAATTTTGTTCAATTTGTTAATTCATTAATAATAGTCTGTCATAGTTAACTTATGCAATAACTATCAGTGGAATCCTCACTGGTTTATGTATTTCTATATGTCTGTGTAAAAATTGTAATTAACCCGTTTGTTTCCCAAATAAATAAAATAAAATAAAATTAAAAAACTACAAACAACTCGAATTAAACAAACCTAACCCAACTTGAACTTGGGACTTGATCGCAGAAGGCATCGTCTCCGAAACCCGCCCATTGATGAGACATCCTTCCAACGAAGAATGAACGGTGGGCCATAGATCTTTACGCTTAACGAGGGCCGTACTTTAGCCCGGATATGAAATTCTCCCCGGCACACAATGAATAACGCTCCGTTCTGAGTGACCGCTCTGCGACGTAAATATAAACGGAAGGCTTATACGAAATTCGTCTTCTGGTGTCCTAGAGTTTTTTTGTAGAATCATAAAGATATCAACCATGGTGTGTCCCCACTGCTAAGGCGCGGGTCACTTCCTGCATCGCAGAAAGGTTAGGCCGTACTCCGCCACGGAGGCCAGGTCCGGGTTGGTGCAATACTGTAAGACAGTGGCCGGCCTTACTGTGAGAAGTTTTTAAGCCGCCCATAAGACCACTGATAGGTTTAACGGCTTAACATTACATGACATCTAGCACCTATGGCTTAGCATTTCTTGCGAAGCACGGAAGCGCTCGGAAAAAATAGCACTAGAGCGGTATTCACGGGACGGTCATCCATCCTTAACTTAAGTTGGTTAACTCAAGACCATGGGAGAGGGGTCGGTCACTACTTTGGGACGCGACGCACATTCGCCCCGTCACATGTGGGCACAACATCTGTCATTCCGGAGCCGCTGCAGTACAAGCAGCAAGGCAGAAATGTCTCAAGGCCGCTAATAAGCAATTATTTTTTCGTGCCTCTAGCATTAGAGACAACTGAAGTCTGGGGTTCTCAAAGGAAAACTTTTATTAAAGAATTAGGCGGCGCTTGAGGAACGGTGGGCTTGACAAACGCTCAGGGGCATTTCTGATGCAGAGGATCTCCCTTGCTGTGCAGCGTGGTAACGCTGGCAGCGTTATGGGGACCTTTGGGCAGAGATGTCTCAAGGTGTTCTATTTAATTGACATTTTGTATTTTATTAAGGATATTTTTTATGTCATATTGTATAGTTATGACGATACGATTGTGGATTGGTTTAGCTTAAGTTAATTTTATAATTATTGTGCATGTGAAATTTTTCTTTATTTTAATCACAAAAAAAAGTGTTTGATTCCAACCTTAGTACTTCAGAGTCAAATAAAAAATATTCTGACTATAGTCATAATTCTATTTGCCGTCTTCCGCCTGGCCAGGTGTCTCGTCCATTTTCACTTTAATCTCGTAACTTTTTTATAGTTAAAATATAGAGCGGTGGTAGCGGATCGGTAGAACGCGGGTTTCTCAATCGGGAGGGCCCGGGTTCGAATCCCGACGTGTATCAATGACTTTGTTTTCTAAGCTATCTACGTTTGTGAAGTTGTAGTAGCAATACCAATATTTCCTTCTTCAATAATTAGTCCAGTCCATCTAAAGGTTGTCTACAAGATATTATTACACTATTTTTATTTTAATGCACTAACCCGTGCTAAGGAACAAATTTAAACACCTATTTAGAGGCTAAAATTTTCACCCATGCCGGGATTCGAACCCGCAACCTCTGGCTATCCGTACCAGCGCTCTACCAATTGAGCCAATGGGCGACTCACGGCATCAGTGAAATTTCGAACCTCTTTACAATATTCTCTGTATTACGTACAGGCAGCGACATCTGACTTAAGCAAATTGCATTACTTACAGCCCCGACTACCTACTTTGCAGTAAGGTTTAACATTAGGTTTAACATTGTGATATCGTTCCGATGTTAAACCTAACTGCAAAGTAGGTAGTCGGGGCTGTAAGTAATGCAATTTGCTTAAGTCAGATGTCGCTGCCTGTACGTAATACAGAGAATATTGTAAAGAGGTTCGAAATTTCACTGATGCCGTGAGTCGCCCATTGGCTCAATTGGTAGAGCGCTGGTACGGATAGCCAGAGGTTGCGGGTTCGAATCCCGGCATGGGTGAAATTTTTAGCCTCTAAATAGGTGTTTAAATTTGTTCCTTAGCACGGGTTAGTGCATTAAAAATAAAAATAGTGTAATAATATCTTGTAGACAACCTTTAGATGGACTGGACTAATTATTGAAGAAGGAAATATTGGTATTGCTACTACAACTTCACAAACGTAGATAGCTTAGAAAACAAAGTCATTGATACACGTCGGGATTCGAACCCGGGCCCTCCCGATTGAGAAACCCGCGTTCTACCGATCCGCTACCACCGCTCTATATTTTAACTATAAAAAAGTTACGAGATTAAAGTGAAAATGGACGAGACACCTGGCCAGGCGGAAGACGGCAAATAGAATTATGACTATAGTCAGAATATTTTTTATTTGACTCTGAAGTACTAAGGTTGGAATCAAACACTTTTTTTTGTGATTAAAATAAAGAAAAATTTCACATGCACAATAATTATAAAATTAACTTAAGCTAAACAAATCCACAATCGTATCGTCATAACTATACAATATGACATAAAAAATATCCTTAATAAAATACAAAATGTCAATTAAATAGAACACCTTGAGACATCTCTGCCCAAAGGTCCCCATAACGCTGGCAGCGTTACCACGCTGCACAGCAAGGGAGATCCTCTGCATCAGAAATGCCCCTGAGCGTTTGTCAAGCCCACCGTTCCTCAAGCGCCGCCTAATTCTTTAATAAAAGTTTTCCCTTGAGAACCCCAGACTTCAGTTGTCTCTAATGCTAGAGGCACGAAAAAATAATTGCTTATTAGCGGCCTTGAGACATTTCTGCCTTGCTGCTTGTACTGCAGCGGCTCCAGAATGACAGATGTTGTGCCCACATATGACGGGGCGAATGTGCGTCGCGTCCCAAAGTAGTGACCGACCCCTCTCCCATGGTCTTGAGTAAACCAACTTGAGTTAAGGATGGATGACCGTCCCATGAATACCGCTCTAGTGCTATTTTTTCCGAGCGCTTCCGTGCTTCGAAAGAAATGCTAAGCCATATGTCATGTAATGTTAAGCCGTTAAGCCTATCAGTGGTCTTATGGGCGGCTTAAAAATTTCTCACAGTAAGGCCGGCCACTGTCTTACAGTATTGCACCAACCCGGACTTGGCCTCCGTGGCGGAGTACGGCCTAACCTTTCTGCGATGCAGGAAGTGACCCGCGCCTCAGCAGTGGGGACATATCATGGTTGATATCTATATGACTCTACAAAAAACTCTAGGACACCAGAAGACGAATTTCGTATAAGCCTTCCGTGTATATTTACGTCGCAAAGCGGTCACTCAGAACGGAGCGTTATTCATTGTGTGCCGGGGAGAATTTCATATCCGGGCTAAAGTACGGCCCTCGTTAGGCGTAAAGATCTATGGCCCACCGTTCATTCTGCGTTGGAAGGATGTCTCATCAATGGGCGGGTTTCGGAGACGATGCCTTCTGCGATCAAGTCCCAAGTTCAAGTTGGGTTAGGTTTGTTTAATTCGAGTTGTTTGTAGTTTTTTTTATTTTATTTTATTTATTTGGGAAACAAACGGTTTAATTACAATTTTTACACATACATATAGAAATACATAAACCAGTGAGGATTCCACTGATAGTTATTGCATAAGTTAACTATGACATACTATTATTAATAAATTAACAAATTGAACAAAATTATGTACATCAAACGGAATTGACTCTTATTATTAATTTATTGATAATAGACACACCAACAGTGCACAGATAAAATTCAATTAATTTCAACAAAACAAATAATTTCGGACCTGATCTGTGCACTAATAATAGGCATGCAACAGCATTCGTAACTTTATCGCATAGGTACATCTTCTATAGTATAAACATTAATCACTGAATGTGTTGGTAAGCGCAAATCTCGAGAGCAGCTGAACCGATTTCGCCGATTCTTTTTTTTTAATATTCCTTAAATTACGAGGATGGTTCTTACGGAGAGAAACGTAAAATGTTTAAAGAATCGACTGTTAGGCGGTACGAAGTTCGCTGGGTCAGCTAGTACTAAAATATAAAGAAGTATATCTTCAGAACATAATAACTAAAATAACATCAATCTTAAATCTCTAGAAGGTCTCTTAAATAAGATCAAATTTACTCAAAATTACGGTGGAGAGTTGGAGCACCAAAAATTTGGGGCTCAAACATAAGACAACAATGCAATTACATCTACATTTAAATTTATTTATAATTATTTCTATTTTCTGTGTCGTTTTTCAAAACTATTCGGCTAGAGGAGTACAACGATACGATAAAAGTTTTGTTCCTATTTATCGGCTAGCTTTCTTTATATCTCGCTTTATACCACCGCGCAAAGCGAGATGGCGCTGGCCGATTGTGATGTTGGCGGCAGATCTGACAACCCCGTAGCTGTGAGAATGTTAAAAAACTTACATAGCAACGGAGTAGCGACCTGGATCGATTTCTATTTTATTGTCCTTTTTATCATTTCTTCTTCTTAAGGCTATATTATGTAGTCCACTGCTGGACGTAGCCCTCCCCTAATGAGCGCCATAGCGTCCTGTCTTCAGCTTGCCGCATCCAGCATCTGCCAGCAGTTTTTCGCAGATCGTCATCCCACCTGGTCGGAGGGCGTCCTACACTACGTTTGCCGAGCCGCGGTCTCCACTCAAGAACACGTTTACTCCAACGGTTGTCGATTCTTCGCGAGATGTGGCCAGCCCACTGCCACTTCAGCTTGCTGATTCTCTGAGCTATGTCGATAACTTTGGTTCTCTTTCGTTATTTATCATTTAATTTGTTTTAAATATATATAACTAATATTATTATCTATAATTCGGGCTTTCCATTTTCGGCGCTGACAAGAGGTATAATTTTTTATCATGAACTTGTCATATACTAGCTGATCTTGCTTGAGATGGGCACTTTTAAGACGTTAATTACATCGTAGTTTAAGTTGGAGTTTTTAATTTGTATTTTATTTATGAAGCAGAAGCGTTTTGTCAATATCAAACAAGGCAAGTGGCAACCTTGGTATCTATATACCCCTTGGGATAAGGTGTTACGTGAGTTTATGTACGTAATAATGTATACTATTATAATTCCTAAAATTTACAAACATTGCTTATAGCTTAAAACATTAAATGAAATATGTTTTTCAGTCGAATATACTTTTAAATATTAGCTACCCTAATTTTCTTGAATATTGGATATCAAAAATCATTTAAAAACCTATTTAGAAGCTAAAAATTTCACCCATGCCGGGATTCGAACCCGCGTCCTCTGGCTATCCGTGCCAGCGCTCTACCAATTGAGTCAATGGGCAACTCACCGGCATCAGTGAAATTTCGAACCTCTTTACACTATTATCTGTAATACGTACAGGCAGCGACATCTGGCTTAAGTAAATTGCATCACTTACAGCCCCGACTACCTACTTTGCAGTTAGGTTTTTACATCGGAATGATATCACTGTACCCACATGATTATACTATTTTAATTTTAATGCACTAACCCGTGCTAAGGACAATTTTAAAAACGTTAACTTAGGTATTGTTTTTCAATAAACTCTCTAACAGTTTCTCCCTGTTTGTTTGATCCTTTATGCCGAACAAAGCTCGTAGTAACTTTAGGTTCACTGGCGCGTTCAAATACACCAATTGAAAGTTTTTGCCGAGCCTAATTGGCTCGATAGGAGAACAAAGTCATGTAGTGAACGAGTTATGAAAACAATTAACGTATTTTCGCGAAACTTCTCAGACACAACCGCACAAGGTCGTGGAACGAAAGCCGAACCCATTTAGAAATTTCACTAATTAGTCCTTTAAGGTTACGATATTGGCAAGCTTAATGAAGCACCACCCGAAACTATAAGTTCGATATCTTTAAACACTGATATAGCTCGGAGCGCTCGTGGCCTAGTCGAACCGAGTGATTGGAATCAATCACTTGAGCTAAGCAACAACAGGCGCGATCAGGTGCAGTATGGGTGACCGTCCCGTGACTAACGCTAGTGGCATTCTTTCCAAGCGCTTCTGATTAGAGAACGTTGTGGACTGAAAGAAGATGTAGTGACTGGAATTGAGAATTGGACTTGTGGACATGAAGGAAGAAAGATTGACGAAATAAATATATATTGCAAATGTGAGTGGAAGGGCTGGTAAGGGACGTCCCAGGCGGACATACATCGACCAAATAGAGGATGTATTAGCAAAGGTGAAGATAAAAAGTGCCCGAAACCGGTGTGCGAGCATGCAACGACTTATGAACGTTGATGAAGCGAAGGTGATCTGTCAGGATCGTGGCAAGTGTCAGTCCCTGGTCTCTGCCTACCCCTCTAGGATACAGGCGTGAGGTTTTGTATGTATGTATATTAACAGTATGAACGTGGAAACCCTGGGCCATCCCTAGGTCTGGGATGACCCTTTTTACGTCTTAAATTAGATTGTTGTCTATTTGTATGCCAAGTTTCACGTAACCGTCACGTAATTTCACTTCATTCAGCCATTATTACGTGATTGAGTAACAAACAGCTAAACATCTTCACAATTTCTCACATTCGTATTATTAGTAGGTTAACATGAGTGGTAAAATAATTTCGTCCAAAATGAATAACGTGAAGAGCAATCCCAACCCATTAGAACGAAGTAATCCACTAATTGAACCCACGCGAAGACAAAGAAATTCTGCAATATAAGAGGGTGGGCGAAACCAAGATGTTTTCCTTACTAATAGTATGACAAACATTTTCCGATGTGGAAGGATATGTTGTCATCTGTCAAGTCACCCCTAAATGCCAGGGGCGTACGTAGGTAAGGGCAGACCGCATTTATTAACTTAAAACTAGTTTTCTGAAGGAAAATTTCCTGATGTTAGCTTTCCTGTGGAGCTAGCGTGAGTTTATGTAGTAATAGTTAACTAAGTTGTCCGGAAGAGATCACTTTTAGTGATAAGGCCGCCGTTTGTACCCTTAGGTTAAGAAATATCTGTGTAATTTCCATTTTTATGTACAATAAAGTGTTCTCTATCTATCTAAGTATAAACTTTACTAGTCTGTTGTTTTCTACTCATACAAAGGTGTCCAAATACATCATCGCTTAAAATTGCCATTACGTAGTGGGCCACGTTGGTTATTAAGCCCATATTCTCTTTCTGAGAGAAGGCCTGTGCCCCGTAGTGGGATGTTTATAGGCCACATAAAAAACTAACCATGGGAAGACTCTCCTAATGCTTGTTTCGGGCATCCGTGGTTATGAAGCCCATATTCTCTTTCTGAGAGAAGGTCTGTGCCTGTGCCCTGCCGTAGAACGTTTATAGGCTTTATAAAAAACTAAGCATCGGAAGAATCTCCTAAAGTCTATTTCATAAACTCATAAATAATTTTACTACTGTAACATTAGCTTATTGAGTAAATCTTTCAAATAGAATTTGTTAATGACTCGCGATGTTAATACAAAGTTATATATTAAACAGGTCAAATCACGATTTTTATTTATTAATATTTCTTTTAATTTTTTTATATACATCGCACTACCACTCGCACAGGCTCGCCTAATTCGATAATGCAGGAACATAAATCACAATAGTTACCTAATCTAACTACTACAACGGATAAACTAACACTAGGTATATCATAAAACTTATAACTAACTAATAATTTTAATATAAATATTCTGACACAACATAAAAAAAATATTAAAATATAGATTACCCCTTCAGTTCTTATCGAACTTATAAATTGAACGCAGACAATAAGCCAATGTTAATGCTTAACGAAAAAAAATACAAAGTCAAAATATGTTCCGGTTCACACGTACAGTTAGTAATGAAGAAGTATTCTAGTCCCTTGGGTAAAATTATTTTGGAGTGGGATCCCTAGAGCCCTTCTCTGGCCGCACCCGAGGAGCACTCGGTGTATTCCCAGAGGATCGCACCGATGCTTCCCAAACAATCTCTTTATGTTTGTTGACGGTCTAATGAATTACGATACTGGGGTGCCTCAAGATCCCCTCTTGGCCTGTATTTGTTTAATGCGGCCGGTGTCGGTGGTGAGCTTAAGATAAATTTGTTTCTTGGGCTTACTTGGGTTTGCTTGAGGTGTTTAATTTTTTTTTCGTTTGAGATTCAATTAAAACTTTTTCTGACGACAGATATGATCTTTCATTACTGACCAAAACCGGTATGATAATTTGAAGTCGGCAACTTATATCACTTCGCAAAATAATTTTGAATACGAATAATTTAATTACTCTAAGATCTACAGCATTAAGGGTATTATGATAGTGTCTCATATATTAAATTAATTGTTTTTAAAAGATTTTGTCATCTTAACAAGACAGTTGACGTTACTTTGTACTACTGCTAAATAATCTTGTTGGCATAAGGTGTGAAGTATACTAGAGCGGTCCGGCGCGTCGTGGTAAATATTAAATTCTTTATAACAAATGTGTAATATTATCTTTGTGTAATGAATAGTAAGTAACAGTATATTTCCTTTATATGTACAATCACGTGTTTTCTATCCTATCTAAGTGAGCTAAGTGCCCCACCATTTACACGAGTATTCTGTATTAAAAAATATATTATTGGAAACATTATCGTTCCAACACACAATTAAGACTAAATTACACTACTTAAAAAAAATACTACTTACTTTAAAAACAGGACTAGTTTTAACCTCAGTAAATATTATAAATAATCGATTTATGATTTTTATCAAGGAACTTTCATATAGAAACAAGTATGTATAAGAAATATATTCAAGAATAAAATACATTTTTCACTTCAATATCCTACCTTAATGTTGTCGATCAGGGACTGATACTTCGTTCTAGTGCCATCTGTGTGCACCTAGCCCTCACACTTGTGTTTCATCGACGATCTATGATTTTAGAAGCTCTTTTTAGGGACTGGAGAATATATCAGCGATAAACGAGATTTTGCCCAAAACTTGTAAAGCCTAATTATCTCAATTAGCTTTCCTGCAAACGTCGCTACACCACTCTGGTGAGTTTCTACCTTTAAGGAGATAACTGAGATTGTTTTTATCTTCCTAAATCAACAATTTTAATAAACTACTGGATCACCTTATCTCCCTTTAAGAACGTCACAGTCGCTAATATGTAGGTAGTCTCTCTACGTTTTTATTGTACAAACAATTTGTCTCAGTTGCTTCGTGAAGACATTAGACCACGTGCGAATTTATTTTTAAAAGTTGCACTTATGTTTAAATTTGATTAATTTAATTTATTACAGAAATCAATTTTAGTTAATTGTTACTAATTTAATTTCTGATCATAGCGTGAAATCACTAAGAAAAAGGTATCGGAAAATAGTTACTATTCATTTAAAAGCCAATATTGTTTTTAGATTGAGCCTACTACGTTCTAAAATGTGAGTAAATAATTTGCTTAGCATTTTTCACCCATATTTTTCAACTGAATCCCATATTATATTGGTGAAATTGACATTCACCACCCAACATTTCTATTCATATTATTATGATTTCCAGACGATTCAAACATGTCCGATGACTTCTCTCATCCCTTAGTAAGCAGGGAACTAGATCAAGACAGCAAAAGCAATTGTTCGGCTGTGACACCAGGCATTTACTACCCACCTCAATGTAAGTGCATCAATTTATCAATCTTGTAGCGATGATAGGCCGTCATAAACACTTGGGTGGGACTAAGTTAACTGTTTAGTTATTCTGCATGTGTGGCGGTAAACTATGATGATATCATTAGGGAAACTAAACTAAGCAGGAGTAGTATATGCGACTAAGTGAGTTTAGTTAACGTTAGTCCTTCTGTCTTATTTTACGGCAGGAGTAAAATAAGACAGAAGGAAATAGCTATTAAAAATAAAAAAAATCAAAAAACAGATCTCAAATCTTTTGGAACCATGTTGGTCATTGATCATGATCGTACAAATTGTGACAATACAGTAGTGTTAGTAAGTGAAATAAATATTTTCAATACTATAATAAGTAATACAGTCAGACAAATCATATATCTTTATTATGGAGTATATGGACCTGACACACTGGTAGTGGTTCATATACTTAAAATCACACTCAGGACACTGCTGCCGCTGGCCTGATCTCTGCACATCAGAGATGCACATCATTTGCGCATGGTTGTGTAGAAGCAATCCAGTCGAACTTCGGCGAACATCCCCGATTCCCTACAAAATTGCGCTGCCCCATCTACATCCTGAATGTGTTATTATATTGGAGACGCAGAGCGCTGTATTGATTGTGTTTGCGTGCAATCTACCCACATGCTCCTCGTGTAGATAATCTTATAATATATGTATTTATGCTTACAGCAAAAGAAGACGAGTTTTGCTTCAGAATCGAACGGATTATAATGAAAAATGGTGAATTCAACGTAGAGCAGTTGAAACAAAGACGCAGTTTCCGCTGTTCGAACTGGTTACTGACTATAGTGGATGCCAAACTTAAATGGACAATTATTTTCGGGCTTGTGGCATTAATTGGAAACTGGGTATTCTTTGCTTCAATCTACTGGACCATTGCTCTGCTACATGGTGACTTGCGAGAAGAAAATCTACCACCATATCAGAATTCGACAAATTGGATTCCCTGCGTGGAGAACAACTATGGATTTACTTCATCTTTTATTCTTAGCGCTGAAATTTATTGGCATAGAGATTTTGGCAAACAGTTATTGACGACAAAATGCCCTGAAGCAATGTTAACTATGTGCATACAGACAACGCTAAGTTTAATTCTCCAATCATTGCTAGTGGGAGTATTATTTGCAAAATTGAGAAGACCTAAAAATAGAACTCAAAGCGTTGAATTTACGAAGAAAGCAGTAATAAACTTGAGAGATGAGAAAATCTGTCTTATATTCCAAATTTGTGATTTAAGAAGCACTCCCGAGACTAAAATACTCAACGTAAAGCCATCACTATTTATCACAAAATATGACGAAGATGCCGATGTAAATGAGTTTAATCAAAAAGCGCTTCATTGTACAATTAACGAGTATGAGTCAAACTTGTTTCTTTGGCCTCTATCAGTTACACATATTATTGATAAAGCGAGCCCTCTTTATAAAATATCAGCAGCAGATTTGCTCTGCAACAAAATAGAAGTCTTAGCTGTGATTGAAGGAATGGTAGAATCCACAGGACAATTCTTTCAAGCTCGGTCGAGTTATACTGAATCTGAAATAATTTGGGGTCACAGATTCGCTTTCATGATCACTTATGATGAAAAACAAAGAATTCATTATGTAGATTATGCAAAATTTAACGACACGGTTAAAGTGGATACGCCTTTATGCTCAGCATGGGAGTTGAACTCTATTGTTGAGAACGTAAAGTTAAAATTTTGTACAACGTTAAAAAACCTCGAAGAACAGGGATAATTGAATGTCGCGTTGCATAAATACAATGAATGCTTTTAACAGTATTGATTTATAACCAGATCAACTTAATTGACTTTTCAGAGAGACTTTCGTTCAGTCAGGGACGAGCAACTGACGAAACGGACTCCATCTCTTCGTCGCCATGATTAAGTTCAGCGAATCAGCAAAACTCAATTTGTTTGACTTTTTGTCGGTAGAGTATCAGAAACAGATCAATTTGTTTGACTTTTTGTCGGTAGAGTCCTACCACTCTACCGACAAAAAGTCAAACAAATTGATCCGAAATTGAATTGAACAAATCAATAACGCGTAGTGCTTACAATGCTTACCTTCGTCTAAAAATGTGTCTGAACGGTAAAAAATGCTGAATTATTACTAAAGTAACTCCTAATATTTAGTAAACCTGCATCGCGTACCAAACATCCAGGCAGCAGAGAATTGAAGCTAGAACTCCAGGGAATGGCTAGTGTTCCTAATAACTTTCGCAACAACGCTGCTTTATGCAAAATATTTCATCAAGGACCTCTAAAATCTCCTGGGTAATATCAAATAACCATTTTAGGGTATTATTTGCTCATTAACTTTTGTTGGTCCACGCTTTGTTAATAGTTGAGTTTATTAAATTAAATACCTACCTCGAAGAGGTAAAACTGTTGCCCATGATTTTAATTAATTCCCAGTCTCTGGGCCCCACTCCGTTATAATGCGGGGCTTACTCTGAAGCGTTCTAACTTTTATTTGGCTTACTTGTTATTTGATCAGATTTTGTGTTTGTGAGATCAGTTTAATAAAAAGCTCTTGAAAATTACTAAACCAATCAGCCTGGTCCCGATTTTGCTGAGAACAAACTTTTGTAAATAAAACCGGTATTTATTTAGAAAAGCGGCAAGATATTAATACCCAAGTAATAAATGTGTGTACGATAAAATTATTATTATATTATTTTTTGCACTATTTAATGCACTAACCCGTGCTAAAGACAATTTTTAAAAACCTAATTAGAGGCTAAAAATTCCACCCATGCCGGGATTCGAACCCGCGACCTCCTATCCGTGCCAGCGCTCTTTCCAACTGAGCTAATGGGCGACTCTCCGGCATCAGTGAAATTTCGAGCCTCTTTACAATATTCTCTGTATTACGTACAGGCAGCGACATATGGCTGAAGTAATTTGCATCACTTGCAGCCCCGAGGACATACTTTGCAGTTAGGTTTTACATCGGAATGATATCGCTGTACCCACATGATTATATTATTTTTAATGCACTAACCCGTGCTACGGACAATGTTTAAAAACCTGATTAGAGTCTAAAAATTCTACTTAGGAGAAGTGCCAACTAGGGACAATTGGAGGGGTTGGTCTACCTGCTGGGCGCATGCTGAGACGCAGGCAACGCAGCACAGCGCAGCGCAAGGTAGATTTTGTAAAGCATGGAACGTCATTGAGCTACGTACCTACGCTGCGGCGCAGGCACGTGCAACGCAGACATGTGTCTGCCCTGCTCTGCGTCTCGTTGTAGTGCCGGTATAGGGTAGAGCGGGTGATCGTTTACCTTCGTCTACTCTTCCATTATAAAGGGAAATTTCCCGCCAGGCAAATCGTATAACCGGGGATGGCCGGTCCAACTATTGTTAGTCGGACGTTATATTTATGGTATGTCATTGAAACACTTTGATTGCGAGATGCAGGAATGTTGGAGTTTGTAGTGCGCGCGCAGAGTTGACATGTGCTCGCCACACCGGCACAGGTTAGAATTGCTTATGTCGGCTGTACACGCTTGCCCTGGAGCCCGAGAGTTTGTCATTTGTCGCGGGTTGTACACAATCAGCACTACGGGATCGTCCTGTGAAGCTCGCAATGTACGATGGATTAGCTGGCTCTCGGGCGAGTGTGTACAGCCGGCCTTAGACGTGAAAAAGTAACAGACAACACGAGTGTGTATGTCTGTTACATCTTCACGCCTAAGTTTTTGAAACGAAAGAAAGTTTTTGAGTAAAATCTTTCACCTGTATAGTATATACACAACTGTGAGTTGTTAATTCTTAACAGTGGAGATTTTACTTGTAAAATCGTTTTGTTAGAACTATCTAAATACCGCCCCAAGTCTAACTTGGAGTCATTATCTTCTAAAAAAGATTGTAAAATTTCAAAACGTACAATCCTTTCACCCTATTTTCAGTTACAAAACTAAAGATACTCTTACGTCCGCATTTGGGTCAAAAAGGTTATTTACACAGAAAATCTCAACAATAGCGGCTTTAAGGCCCAGATCAAGGGCCCAGGGATCCCTAAAAGCTATTCCAATGCATACTTCGGACAGACCCTTTGTTATGAAGCTCCAAGAAGGTATATTGGATAAATATTTTATTTTTCTATCAGCAGACAGTAGCTTCCAATTTAGGATGGAAGGAAACTTGTTTCTTGTGAAATTTAAAGTTGTTTTACCTATTAAATATACACAAAAAATTTCAAAAGTTACGTACATTTGCGAATTTGTAGTAGCAATACCACACGCTAACGGTGAAGGAAAACATCGTGAGGAAACCCGCGGCTTGGTTGGCTCCGCACGTATTGACTAGTCTTTCCTGTGGGCTAGGCCGACTAAGCTGTCAGGATGGTATAGGTGCTGGGAAAGCCTACACCATCTATAAATGTCCCAGGCACTCCAGCGTCCTAGTGGGGTCTTCATTCGTCTAGTGTGTGTGTGTGTCTGTCTGTTCGATACTTAAATTATTTTTTAACAACTCCTCGCTTTCAACTTTTGATTAACGATTTTTCTGGGAATACTTGGTATATCCTAGACCTCATTTTGACCTTCGGGCTAGATAGAGGTCAAGATCAAATCAAATCATAAGGCCCGCCCCTGTCTTACAATCCTCCACCAACCTGGGCTTGGCCCCCGTGGTGGAGTATGGCCTAACCTTCCTGTGATGCAAGAAGAGACCCGTGCCCCAGCAGTGGGGACATACAAGGGTTGATATCGTATAACGAAACTAAAAACTATAAATTGTCAGAGATAATAATTAATCATGGTTGACTACGGAACCCTGAAAAAATATTTACTTTTTCCATTGATGGCGCCAGTGCTTCAGCGTGAAGCGCGTTAAATTCAACTCTATGCACAAGAAAGTTGGTTCAAAGTGGTAAATTCGGGTGAACACGCCTGAGTAGAAATTTCATAGCTCCCGGATACAAGGTCCCAAATGTACAGTCACGTACTCCACTTGTCTGGGTAATTTAACTGTAACGTGTTATTTGTGTTTGTGCCCTATTTTTTCCCAGACACCTGTGTCTACGTGATATAACTTTTTTTACTACCTGTATCATGAAAATAACACCAAATTGGCATAGTAGAAAGAAATTCATGTACCAATGACTTTTCAAGGTCATGATTTTTTTTTCTGCGGGTCGTAACCGGAAACGGCGTGCAACGACTAATGATTTCAAAAACCTATTTAGAGTCTAAAAATTCCATCCATGCCGGGACTCGAACCCGTGACCTCTGGTTAACCGTGCCAGCGCTCTCCCGACTAAGCTAATGGGCGACTACCGCCATCAGTGAAATTTCGAAACTCTTTACAATACTCATATTACGTACAGGCAGCGACATCTGGCTGAAGTAATTTGCATCACTTGCAGCCCCGAGTTAGGTTTTAGCCTCTAAATAGGTTTTTAAAATTATCCTTAGCACGGGTTAGTGCATTAATCGACTAATGATTGTTGATTGTCGCAAGTAGCAGACTCTGATCTCTGGTCACATCCTGAAAATACAAGCGTGAGTTTATGTAATATTAAGGATTTTTTTTTTCTATTAACAAACACTACAGTCTAGTCTGGAGATTGTTAACGATTTTTTATCAATGTTTTTCTTTTTGCAAAAATGGTAAAGGAACTATTTAAATGTAGGGGGTGCCAATAAAAGATTATGTGTTCGACCTTGGGAGGCAAGGGCCGCCATCTTTATTTGAATGTTTAAGTCAACGTATTATTATAAAAAAAAAATTTCTTAATACTCCCAAGGTCAAAAAATCCCAAGGTTTTTTGTTAAAACCTTATTAACATGTATTACCCCACATGATTATATTCTTTTTTTTTAATGCACTAACCCGTGCTAAGGACAGTTTTTAAAAACCTATTTAGAGGCCAAACATTCCACCCATGCCGGGACGTGCACCCGCGACCTCTGGCTAACCGTGCCAGCGCTCTCCCAACTGAGCTAATGGGTGACTCCCCGGCATCAGTGAAATTTCGAACCAATTGGTGGTGTGAAGTTGCAAGGCTTTATTAAAAAAAACCTTACATTTTATACACATAGAACTGCAGAACACATGCAACAGAGCCATATTTTGGAGAGAGAGAGAGATAGAGAGAGAGATGTACTTAATCAGAACGCGTGCCTATCGCGTATTGGCGATTTCAAGCGCTAAGGTAAACACAGGCTGATTAATTTTGATGCGTAAACAAGTCAAACAATAGAGCTGGTCTGCGCGAATGTACACTCAAATCATAGTTTGTATTTATTTGGAGGGTCTCGGTGGCGCAGCGGTTTGGCACGCTGACTGTAAAACCGATAGTCTCGGGATCGATCCCCGGCCAGGTCATCGAATTTGTCAGGGGTCTTTGATGTTATCTATTCATTTATCGTATTATATGTATCGTCGAGTTAGCACCTGTAAAAGTCATTTCATTGTACTTAATATGGGGCTTACGAAATCTGTGTATTATGTTCATGAATATTTATTTATTAATTTTTACTTACAAGTTATTAACTGCTACTAAAGTAAGATCATTGTACTTACATAATATTATAAATAATTTAGGAATGAAGTCTTGCCTTTTTTCAAAGTACTTCAAAAACTTTTTTCTTGATTTAATTACAAATGTACAGTTTTTTTTACAGATTTGTTATTGTGTTTGTAGAACAAAACCATGGTATTTTTAAAAAACCTATTTAAAGGCTAAAAATTCCACCAATGTGAAACTCGGGACCTTTTTCTTGGGAATTTTTAGCCTCTAAATAGGTTTTTTTAAAAATTGTCCTTAGCACGGGTTAGTGCATTTAAAAGAATAAAGCCATCGTAGTGGCCAAATTTCATAGTTCTAGGTCTACAGAAAGTATTTTTGAAATTTTCTTTCCCTTGAGTGTCGAAATATAGTTTTTTTTGCGACATAACTGGCCCTTTACGTTAACTTACAATTTTGTTTTTTTACAACTTCATAGTAAACTACAGTTAGTTTACATGGGACTGTAGAACTGAAATTAAGTTTCTTGACACACAGACTGAGAGACGGACAACTACGTGATCGTATAATAGTTCCCTACAGAACCCGAAAAACATATTATTCTCTAAAACTACTTTTAGCACTGACGCTATATGCTTCTAACTTGTAGCTTACTACAAGTTAGAAGCCTATAGCTTCAGTGCTATAGTGCCTATAGGTTCTTAAACCCACCCTTAACATTTCGCTAATGAACACCATGTCACCCTGTAGAACAACGTAAAGGATGAGCTATCGTGTGTACACCCGAGCCTCACAGGTAAGATCACAGCCAGCCCACAGATGACTAGCTCCAGGAAGCAATATTGTACGTGCCTGGATGGTACGTGACGTGACGCGACGCTCGAGCCGGATTAAGGCTGGGCGCATGCTGAGACGCAGGCGACGCCGCACAGTGTAGCACAGTTCAGTACAGGGCAGGACAGTTTAGGCAGACATAGGCCCCCACCGCATGCTGCGATGCAACTATTCACTCCATTCCTTGGCAGTTCTCACCCATAATAACTCTTTCAATGTCTTTTAGAATAGTCTGGACGATATGTATCATGCAAACAAGGTTCACAGCGAACTAATTCAATTAAATGTTCTGTTACTGCAACAAAATTGTCAGTAAACACGCCTCGACGTGTACGCATCGCGCAGACATCTGTGTCACATGTCACATCACATGTCTGCGTCGCACGTGCCTGCGCCGCACGTACGTAGCTCAATAACGTTCCATGTTTTACAAAATCTGCGCTGCCCTGTGCTGCGCTGTGCTGCGTCGCCTGCGTCTCAGCATGCGCCCTGCCTAACTCCAGTTATATTGATAACTAAACTAAGCATGGTGAGTGTCACTCTTCCTGGTATAATATCTTCTAGGCATACTGTGATACAGAGTCGACAGTAACATGTACATACAAGCACATACATTGCTTCTGGCCCCACACTAGGGTACCCTGTGTCGTGGGAACCAGAAACGACGACTTCACAAACGACGACAAGACCTGGTTTTTTTTTTGTCCCCAGCCGGGATTCGAATCTGGGACCTCTTGCATGGTATTCATAGTAGTTCAAACACATTCGAGAAAGAATTAAGAAGCCAAAACGTAAATAATTTACGTTCAAAGCGAAAGAACGGGCACACGAGTCACGGAAATTACTCGTAGGTGCAGATGGGCGGGAAATCTGGTTAATGAAATCAAAGTATTTTATTCAAAATTACACCGAAACTGTAACGTTACAAGTAAAACTGGGTCTCTATTTAAACATTTAGATCATTTTGGAGAAAAAGTGGGTATTTTCATACTTAAATAATAGAGTTTACATTTAAATAATAGAGAAGCGCTCGTGGCCTAGGCGAACCGAGTAATTGGAATCAACCACTTGGTTAAGCAACAACAGGCGCGGTCAGGTGCGGGATGGGTGAGCGGTCCGTGGCTACCGCTAGTGGCATTTTTCCGAGCGCTTCCGTGCTTCGCAAGGCACGCTAAGCCGTTGGTGCCGGCTGTCATATAATGGCAGTCGTTAAGCCGTGTCAGAGGCTTCATGGGCGGCTTGATAACTTCTGACAGTAAGGCCCGCCACTGTCTTACAATCCTCCACCAACCCGGACTTGGCCCCCGTGGTGGAGTATGGCCTAACCTTCCTGCGATGCAGGAAGAGACCCGTGCCCCAGCAGTGGGGACATACAAGGGTTGATAACGAACGAACATATTATTCTAATACTTAGTACTAATGCATTGAAGTGGCATTAATTCCAGACATATTTGTGACTTAAATTATCTATAATTCTTATAGTAGCCTTTTTGGCACAAAGTGTACGTAACACAGTCTTTATATCACGTTTCTGGCAAGCTTATTATATTTTTAGGGATCTTATTATAGAAACGTATTTGTGTACTGTCACGAAGATTAACCTTTGCCAGACTAAACCCCGGTTTCTGGTTTACTAACAAGCCGTTAATCTACTATTAACAACTGTGAGTTGGCTAAAGTGCATACAAAAAAAACATTTGACAGCTGTTAACAGTAGATTAACAGATTGTTAGTGTACGAGAAACTAGGGGTAAATCTTGAGGATGATAGTTTGTGTTTATTTCTAGTAGAATAGAAATACATTTATTTGCAACAGTAGTCACACACCCAAAGGCACAATTTAACAGATAAAACAACAAACAGAAAGTAGGCAGACATTAGATGAAGACGGGTATTTAGATTCTGTTGGCTACCTACAGTTTTATTATTTATTTGTCTGTCTGTCTGTCTGTCTGTCTGTCTGTCTGTCTGTCTGTCTGTCTGTCTGTCTGTCTGTCTGTCTGTCTGTCTGTCTGTCTGTCTGTCTGTCTGTCTGTCTGTCTGTCTGTCTGTCTGTCTGTCTGTCTGTCTGTCTGTCTGTCTGTCTGTCTGTCTGTCTGTCTGTCTGTCTGTCTGTCTGTCTGTCTGTCTGTCTGTCTGTCTGTCTGTCTGTCTGTCTGTCTGTCTGTCTGTCTGTCTGTCTGTCTGTCTGTCTGTCTGTCTGTCTGTCTGTCTGTCTGTCTGTCTGTCTGTCTGTCTGTCTGTCTGTCTGTCTGTCTGTCTGTCTGTCTGTCTGTCTGTCTGTCTGTCTGTCTGTCTGTCTGTCTGTCTGTCTGTCTGTCTGTCTGTCTGTCTGTCTGTCTGTCTGTCTGTCTGTCTGTCTGTCTGTCTGTCTGTCTGTCTGTCTGTCTGTCTGTCTGTCTGTCTGTCTGTCTGTCTGTCTGTCTGTCTGTCTGTCTGTCTGTCTGTCTGTCTGTCTGTCTGTCTGTCTGTCTGTCTGTCTGTCTGTCTGTCTGTCTGTCTGTCTGTCTGTCTGTCTGTCTGTCTGTCTGTCTGTCTGTCTGTCTGTCTGTCTGTCTGTCTGTCTGTCTGTCTGTCTGTCTGTCTGTCTGTCTGTCTGTCTGTCTGTCTGTCTGTCTGTCTGTCTGTCTGTCTGTCTGTCTGTCTGTCTGTCTGTCTGTCTGTCTGTCTGTCTGTCTGTCTGTCTGTCTGTCTGTCTGTCTGTCTGTCTGTCTGTCTGTCTGTCTGTCTGTCTGTCTGTCTGTCTGTCTGTCTGTCTGTCTGTCTGTCTGTCTGTCTGTCTGTCTGTCTGTCTGTCTGTCTGTCTGTCTGTCTGTCTGTCTGTCTGTCTGTCTGTCTGTCTGTCTGTCTGTCTGTCTGTCTGTCTGTCTGTCTGTCTGTCTGTCTGTCTGTCTGTCTGTCTGTCTGTCTGTCTGTCTGTCTGTCTGTCTGTCTGTCTGTCTGTCTGTCTGTCTGTCTGTCTGTCTGTCTGTCTGTCTGTCTGTCTGTCTGTCTGTCTGTCTGTCTGTCTGTCTGTCTGTCTGTCTGTCTGTCTGTCTGTCTGTCTGTCTGTCTGTCTGTCTGTCTGTCTGTCTGCCTGCCTGCCTGCCTGCCTGCCTGCCTGCCTGCCTGCCTGCCTGCCTGCCTGCCTGCCTGCCTGCCTGCCTGCCTGCCTGCCTGCCTGCCTGCCTGCCTGCCTGCCTGCCTGCCTGCCTGCCTGCCTGCCTGCCTGCCTGCCTGCCTGCCTGCCTGCCTGCCTGCCTGCCTGCCTGCCTGCCTGCCTGCCTGCCTGCCTGCCTGCCTGCCTGCCTGCCTGCCTGCCTGCCTGCCTGCCTGCCTGCCTGCCTGCCTGCCTGCCTGCCTGCCTGCCTGCCTGCCTGCCTGCCTGCCTGCCTGCCTGCCTGCCTGCCTGCCTGCCTGCCTGCCTGCCTGCCTGCCTGCCTGCCTGCCTGCCTGCCTGCCTGCCTGCCTGCCTGCCTGCCTGCCTGCCTGCCTGCCTGCCTGCCTGCCTGCCTGCCTGCCTGCCTGCCTGCCTGCCTGCCTGCCTGCCTGCCTGCCTGCCTGCCTGCCTGCCTGCCTGCCTGCCTGCCTGCCTGCCTGCCTGCCTGCCTGCCTGCCTGCCTGCCTGCCTGCCTGCCTGCCTGCCTGCCTGCCTGCCTGCCTGCCTGCCTGCCTGCCTGCCTGCCTGCCTGCCTGCCTGCCTGCCTGCCTGCCTGCCTGCCTGCCTGCCTGCCTGCCTGCCTGCCTGCCTGCCTGCCTGCCTGCCTGCCTGCCTGCCTGCCTGCCTGCCTGCCTGCCTGCCTGCCTGCCTGCCTGCCTGCCTGCCTGCCTGCCTGCCTGCCTGCCTGCCTGCCTGCCTGCCTGCCTGCCTGCCTGCCTGCCTGCCTGCCTGCCTGCCTGCCTGCCTGCCTGCCTGCCTGCCTGCCTGCCTGCCTGCCTGCCTGCCTGCCTGCCTGCCTGCCTGCCTGCCTGCCTGCCTGCCTGCCTGCCTGCCTGCCTGCCTGCCTGCCTGCCTGCCTGCCTGCCTGCCTGCCTGCCTGCCTGCCTGCCTGCCTGCCTGCCTGCCTGCCTGCCTGCCTGCCTGCCTGCCTGCCTGCCTGCCTGCCTGCCTGCCTGCCTGCCTGCCTGCCTGCCTGCCTGCCTGCCTGCCTGCCTGCCTGCCTGCCTGCCTGCCTGCCTGCCTGCCTGCCTGCCTGCCTGCCTGCCTGCCTGCCTGCCTGCCTGCCTGCCTGCCTGCCTGCCTGCCTGCCTGCCTGCCTGCCTGCCTGCCTGCCTGCCTGCCTGCCTGCCTGCCTGCCTGCCTGCCTGCCTGCCTGCCCGGGCCCAGCCCGGACTTGGCCACCGAGGTGGAGTATGGCCTTACCTTCCTACGATACAGGAAGAGACCCGTGTCCCAACAGTGGGGACATAAAGGGTTGATATCGATAGAAAAGGCGCTAGGTGGGCTTAGCAGGGGAAAAGAGGCCTATAGGCAACAGTCAGCTTCCTTCATGGGCTATATCGATAGACAGATAGTTCTATCTGTATTACATCGTAGATTATTAGCCTTCGGGACCATTTGTGGCGGAAAGAAGGCAGTAAAAACGCCACTCCGACCAACTTTTCTTAAAATATACGTACTTAAACACTCTCGAATAAACAAAATCCAATCAATGTTACCAATATTTTAAACTTTTTCTTTGGAAACATTTCAAGATGCGGCCCGACGAATGTCAAAAGAAAAACAATTTCACAAACGAACTGCAGCTGCCATAGAAAAGTCTTGTATTAAATACATCATACCATCATCAGCCTTTTTAAGCCCACTGGAGGATACAGCCTCCCTTAAGGCTTTCCAATCTTCATATAGATAGATAGAAGATAGAATATACGAGTACTTTATTGTATGTTTATCAGGAATCACAAAAGAGTCTTGAATGAATAGAATAGATGCATGCTCCTTCTAAAACACTCCTAAGGGTTAATAATTAATAATCAATATTTTTAGTTCATGTAAAATAATTCGTCGTCGTCGTCAGGCTATAGAAGTCCACTGCTGGACATAGCCCTCCCCTAAAAAGCGCCACGTTGTGCTATCATAGGGGGTAATGCCCATAATCCCCACGCTGGGCATGCGGGTTGGGGATCGCAGTTCGGCGGCATTGTACTGCAGGGAGCGCTGCTGCCCACCCCCCGGTTTGTGTCCCTTAGTCGCCTTTTACGACACCCGCGGGAAGAATGCTTTCAAAAAGACGCCTACCACCTCAGTCATCCGAGAACACGGCACCTGTAAAAGTGCCGAAACGTCGAAAAATTGTAAAAAAAAAAGTATAATAAACTAGTGAAATCCGTATTAAAACAGTATTAATTATGTCTAGTACTCGTGTTAACCTTAGAAAAAACTACACTCCTTATTTAACCTTATTTAACACACATTATTTAATCTCTTAAGGTTAAATAATGTGTTGGTTATGATTTTCCCTTTAGTACAGTCTGTTCAAGGAGTGTTTTAAGGAAATGTATTTTTACAAATAAGATTCTTAGAATAACCTGCAGTATTATGTAACGGAAAAAAAATTAAAGTATTAATTTTTATCGCGCAAAACAGACCATGCTGGAGTAGCTCGCTTCTTCAGCACATGCTGAGTCAGTACCATTTTGCACTTGCCACACCCCCCCACAGAAATGGTGTCTCATATCTTTCATTATGATGCAGGTACATACCGTACCTTGCATCCTTGCATGTTGGTATGTTAGATTTATTATTATTGTTGTGTAATTGTGTCTGCTCTGCCTATGCTGTTTGTTTTTGTACTTTTATGAATGTGTGTGGAAGTGTAAATAAATAATTTATCATATCATTTAATTATTTTAATCAGGAAGTTCACTTTCTAAGTATCCTCATAATTAACATGAACTTTCTTTAAAAAACCTATTTAGACGCTAACGGCCTTACCACAAAACATTTAGACACTTGTTCAACGGGTGTTTAACCTCAAAACTTCATAGAAAAAAAACGTTAAACTACTGTTGAACACGTGTCTAAATGTTTTGTGGTAAGGCCGTAAGATTCCATGCCGGGATTCGAACCCGCGACCTCCGGCTATCCGTGCCAGAGCTCTTCCCAACCGAGCCAATGGGCAACTCACCGGCATCAGTGAAGTTTATTATTAATACTTTATTGCACCATAAAATTGTACAATGCGGCGAACTTACCAGTCAACCTCTTAAATTTCATAAATAAATTTCGAATCTCTTTACATTCGAATCGTTCTATTCCATCTTGCGCAAGCGCATTGCGTCCACGTTGAACAGATTGCGAGCCAGCACCAACAGCATACTGAAAGCGATTGCTGATCGACATGATACACGTTTTCTAATACAGTGGTGTCGATCACATGTAAATATGATTGTTAATAAGAAGTAATTTTATATTTTAATGTATTTAAATTTTTTAAGCCACTAACCAAACTGTGTATATTTTTATTGTGCCTAATGACTACTACTAACCAAATGGATCTATGTTATCTGAAATAAATAAATAAATAAAAAAATTTACAATATTCTCTGTATTACGTACTCTGTATTATGAACTTTCTTCCTAATCGCGGTGTCGCCATCCCCTACCAGCGTGACGTTGTCAGCAACTTCTATTAATATCTAGGGTTATGTAGCAATGGAATGCGAAACTTTACTACCCTGCTCAGAAATTATTACATAGTCAGGGACAAAATGTCGAGCCACAAATGGCTACAGGAGTACTCGCTATGCCCTGCGCAGGGTTGGTCAACCTCGTGATACCTGCCGTGCCAATATGACAAGTTTTTTTAAGTAGCCTATAAACTTCCCTTCCAACTTCGCAGGACACAGGCCTTCTCTCAGAAATAGAGCACCACGAGTGCACACCGCGGATTCTCTCAATGCTCATTGGTAACTTGCACACTTCTGGCAAATATTGCCGTTTTTGTTATTACATCGTGAAACAACTGAAGTATTAGGTTTAAGATGATTTGAGAAAAGATGGTGAGTGGAGATTTTGGTGATGTATTAGGTTTAACATAGTTTGAGAAAAGATGGTTCGAGCATCCCGACACGCGTGGTAATTAACCACGCGTGTCAATTTCAAGCTCTGAGGTATTTGTACACCTTAGACACTCAGGTTCCATCACGATGTTTTTCTTTACAGATAGCGGGTAGAATTGATGTCAGTGAACTTAGTAGATCATTGTCCAGCAGATCAAAAAAGAATGAGAGTTCTTGTCGCATGCAGAAGAGTTCTATAGTTCCTGATACGTCTCAGAAATAGTTCTGGAGTTTTGTCCTTAAAAAACTTAATTGAAAAAATGATCTGCTAACTTCCCGTAGCAGATCATTATCGTAGAATTGCTAGGATAACTTCACAAATGTACATAACTTGGAAAAAAAAAGTCATTGGTACATGCCCGCACTGGTAGCCTATATGAAATGCAATACGCTGCATTCTAGATGGCGCGCGATAATAACAGAACGTATAAGTACCATGCGAAATATCTATTACCACAGTACCTATGGTTTTTTTCTTCGAATTTGTATGGAAGTGAAATTCCCGGAAGCAATTATTATCTAGTATCTAGTCTAGAACTTGTTATTTAAACGTAACATAATATAACCTCACCCCTGTATCTCATTGA
Organism: Yponomeuta sedellus; assembly: GCA_934045075.1. Taxonomy (NCBI): domain Eukaryota; kingdom Metazoa; phylum Arthropoda; class Insecta; order Lepidoptera; family Yponomeutidae; genus Yponomeuta; species Yponomeuta sedellus. The sequence continues at coordinate 19,566,596 of OW203741.1, read as the reverse complement.
GGTAGACACCTGATATTTCGTTATAAGTTTTATAATAATAAAAGTACTATTTACAAAACTAAAATTAGTTTACTATCAGTAAATTTTATGAAAGGCAGTTCTTGGGCTATTGTCAGCTTTTTAAAAACCTACTTAGAGGCTAAAAATTCCGCCCATGTCAAGACTCGAACCCGGGACCTCTGGCTAACCGTACCAGCGCTCTCCCAACTGAGCTAATGGACGGAATTTTCAGCCTCTAAATAGGTTTTTAAAAGAGTCTTCACGCGGGTTAAAGCAACAAAAAAAACTATTGTCTGCTTTTGAGTAGTTTGTTCACCCATCTAGTATAAGCAAAAGTGCCACTGGATACTGTATAAATCTACAAGTTAGATAAATATAAAAGTTACAGGGTCACTAAAACACAAAAGCACGCAGGCCGTTGATTTGCCAGCACAGACCAGAGGCATCCGCAGTTTAAATTATTGAAATTCTAATATGAATTTGTAATAAATGGGCAAATTGTTTCGGTTTGTTAATTACTGTCCGGTGTTCTGTGAATTTCGATATTAATCCCCTTGTTTCAGAGTGAACGGAAAATGGAAATTCACGGTACTCTTCTGGAACATTGAACAGTTATATCTTTTGTTTCTCAATCCTTAATCCTCATTGGTAACTTGCACACTTCTGGAAAATATCGCTCTGTTATTACGTCGTGAAACAACAGATATACAGGGTGTGTCGTAAATAATGGATAACCCTATAGCTGCTGACTAGCCACATAATCATCTTTTACACGTCCCACTTTTATCGTCATTTGGCCATGCATTTTTTAAATAAGATTTTTTTTTTATTTTTTAAAAGAAATATTGCTATTTTTACAAAATTGGCTACCATATCCACAAATAAAGAGGTTTTTTGGTTCTGTTTTCTGTTTCTAATTTTTGAATATCTGTACTATTACTTGAATTAGAATAAAATAAGATAGTATTAACAATTATTTAAGAATAAATAGTTTTTTCCTAATTTTCAAAGTCATTTCTGCCGGATTATGTAACTTTGACTCAATTTTCTTACAAAAAATGTATGGCACTCAAGTGGCCCATTATTTTAAAAAGTTGTCCACTTCATAGAGATTCTAAAATGGTGTCATAGTAAAAGGTACCTTGTCGCAATACAGAGTTATTACAATTTATCCAGAAAATGGGCTAAAATTAAAAGTTACGTGTATTAAATTTTAACGTTTTAAATTCGTTGTGAATTGCTTGTGATTAAACCTTACGAAATAAAATTTTATTTAATTTTAAAAAGGGCCTTTTAAAAGGGTATGACTAATGAAACAAGTGTAATTTTTTTAATTTTGATTAAACTAAATTTTCAAAATGGGCTCCATTTGCTGCGATGCATGCTCTAAACCTTCTTATGAACTATCGTTTAAGGCTAAGTTTAAGGACCTTAAACCATGTTAAGCCATGTCAGAGGCCTTATGGGTGGCTTGATAACTTCTGACAGTAAGGCCCGCCACTGCCTTACAATCCTCCACCAACTCGGACTTGGTCCCCGTGGTGGAGTATGCCCTTACCTTCCTGCGATGCAGGAAGAGACCCTTTACCCAACAGTGGGGGCATACAAGGGTTGATAACGATAACTGCTACTATAACTTCACAGATGTACATAACTTAGAAAACAAAGTCATTGACACACATGCCTGATATGAATAACTATCTAAACCAAGTCATTTTCTTACCATTCACCCATCCAAAAGAATTTGCCTGCGCAGCTTCTACCACACCGCTCAATCCAAGGTACACCTTCATCGTATCACGTACGTAACATTGTATCCGAAATATTAAACAGATAAATCTTTCAACGTAATAGGTACTAAAATACAGTACTGAAACTCTATCGGATCGAACCTACTGAGGCGTTTTACCGCTGATACAATGTGTGCGGGCTTATCGTTACAGTATCATATCTTAACATTATCGTATCGCCGCTCCTGTGGCTCGGACTGGATCGTAACCCGGCTTCATTCCGTGCTGATGTGGTGAACTGAACTAGGTAATGTTTCTCTGAGTATAAATATCATGACATAACATTTACATACAGGTACAAACATTACTTCTGGCCACACGTCGTGGGAACCAGAAACAGTGACATCACTAACATTTAAACATACAAGGTGTGGGATTTCTTTTGTCCCTAGCCGGGGTTCGAACCCTGGACCTCTTGCATGGTTGATAAAAAACAATAATTTTAAAAAATCATCAATTCAGCGTGGAGAACGAGGTAACATCAGTCCTGTGCTTCGACAAAATAAGCTGACAAATTATTGATTTATGATGAGCAAGATTGTGGGGAAGAGTTGTCTTGAGAGAAGGTTTAGAAGTAGCTCAAAAACCGAAATGGAAGACAATTGGGGAACTGACGGCCAATCTCCATTAGAGGAAAGAAACAAGAAGAAGAAAAATAGTAGTTTTAGTTGTACTAATAAATCAATGCACTTACCTGATTGGACTATTTATAATACACCTTACACTCCATTTGATTGGGTATTTGGATGGATGTGAGCAGTCTTGATGGGTCTTTTTATTGGGGTATACACTGTATAAATCAAAATATATTTACATTGTAGACTTTTAGTCCGGATTTACTTACGGGTGTTGTTATATCGGAAAAGTCCGACCAGGTTTCGCTCCGATTCGCAGAGCTTAATCATGGTGAGCAGAGACGGAGCTCGCGTCGTCGGTTGCTTGTCTCACACTAAAAGTCTACAATGTGTTGTGCTTACGAAAGTTTTAGTTCAAAAATATATTTACATGTTACTTGATTTTCATGAAATTACATTTAATTTCACATTGAATTGGTAAAGTGTGGGGATTTGATTTGTGGAGTGTATATTTCGGTAAAGGGACTTGTCGGGATTGTTTGCATTTGTTTGTGTGCCAAAACAGATAGAGTGTAGTTAAACCACTAACATGGCAAGGTATGAGTTAAAAATGTTCCAATATTGCTTATTGAAACATTTCGTATAATCTTACGTATACTATGTCATGCCACCTCTCTACAACTTACAGCCCGCCCAGTTTGCTTGGGACCTCGCCCGGAGCATTTTGGTCCGAGCGGTGAGTCAGGCATGCCTGGACGCGACACACGCGCAGCACTACAATGATAGCCGGTCGCGCGGCGACGCACCTGTTCGGTTAGCATGGACGTTTTGACTCTCTCTCGATGTCGAGTGAGAGACTTGCCAAGTCTAAAGTCCCAACATGGCAACCGAGACTCGAGATAGATCGAGATAGCCCGAAGAGTGCGGTCTTGTCTATCAAAAAGTTATTATTGCCATATTAAATAAGAGTGTTGTTTTTTTTGCCTATCGGTTTTTACCGATAGCCGAACATCACTAGAAAGTTCAGAACCGCGTTTCGCTCCGACGCAAGCATCTAATCGGAACCATTATTTTTTTTAGTGTTCCCGCGAATAGTAACAAAACGCGTTCACGTCATTTTCGTTACAGCGCGTCAATTCTAATTTTTACTTTCGTGAAAAACATATTAAGGGGTGCCATAGAAAATAATTGAAGAGCAAATGATTGCGCCACCCTCTAGGCATGATGACTATTGATGACCCGAGTCTTATTTATTCAAGTCAACAATCCATTATCAACACAAAATATATCTTTCACAGCATGAACAAAAACAAAACCTTTAAAAAAAGAATTTGTAATTTTTCTATCAAATATATGCTCTCGAGCTCTTGTCTTCACCTCCGTGGGTACCAGACATGTGTCGGTCGCATATGTCAAAATTAGTGTCTATCTCGACCGCAATTATCTCGGCAGCGTCACCATGCTACTGCTTGTAGACATGTCTCGGTCTTCTCTATCTCGATCGCGATGGCCATGCTAAAGTCGAGACATCTCGGGCACATCTCGAACTCGATAGAGAAACTGACATTTTTGCATACAAAAGGGCGTTTCTCGAGCGGACCACGCTAAGCGTACTGGTGGACCTCGTCTCCACTTTAACTAACTAGTGCGAAGGTGACCACTGGGGGCACCCGGGCGTTGCCGCTCGGCCGGCTTGTCTATTTTCTTTTTATACACACAAAATTTAAATTAAATTATATTTTATTGCACACGAAACATTTAACAGGACATTACATAAGAAATAACATGTACAAAGGCGAGCTTATCTCAAAAAGTGGAAGAAATCATATAGAAATGTACTGAGCGATTGTTGAACTTATAACTAGGGGCCGGTTTTTCAGTCGTCGGATGAAGATTGCCTGGGGAGTGAATTGCATGCTGCCACTGTCTAAATCATATGATAAGACAGTCACAGGGTGTTGTCTGACTATTGAAAAATCCGGTCTGAGTAATACGTCTTGCAATGTTTTGTAAGTTTATTTATAAGTGCCTACAGTACAATAATTAAGTTTTAACCATTCGGAAGTAGCCTGGCTACCCATAGCACAGGGAATCCTAGTTTGGGAGCCAGGACACAAATGTAACCCTTTGCAGTAAATGAAATTTCTTTCGAAGCGCTCGTGGCCTAGGCGAACCGAGTGACTGGAATCAATCACTTGGTTAAGCAACAACAGGCGCGGTCAGGTACGGGATGGGTGAGCGTCCCGTGACTACCGCTAGTGGCATTTTTCCGAGCGCTTCCGTGCTTCGCAAGGCACGTTAAGCCGTTGGTGCCGGCTGTTATGTAATGGCAGTCGTTAAGCCATGTCAGAGGCCTTATGGGCGGCTTGATAACTTCCGACAGTAAGGCCCGCCACTGTCTTACAATCCTCCACCAACCCGGACTTGGCCCCCGTGGTGGAGTATGGCCTAACCTTCCTGCGATACAGGAAGAGACCCGTGCCCCAACATTGGGGACATACAAGGGTTGATAACGATATAACGAAAATTTCTTTGTTCTTATTCTTTACTACACCACATAGATAATAGAAAAGATTGGAATGGAACGGAACGTTATACTCCATATATATATATATATATATATATACTATAACACATTATACTCCATATATATATGGAGTATGATGTGGTAATTATATAGAAATATCCAGCAGTGGACTACATAATATAGAAAAGCTTCTGGAAAAATGCTACAAACGGGTAGTCACGCGATGTTCACCCATCCGGCACCTGACCGCGCCTGTTATTGCTTAACCCAAGTGATTGATTCCAATCACTCAGTGCTTCAAACGCAAGCAAAGGTCTAACTTTTATGTAGTACAAACTCGCTGAAACACACCGCACCAGCAACGTGGAAATTGCCACGGAAGGAGGTTATAAAACTTTTTGTGCCAAACTTTTTCGAGGGAATTCCATGAATTTCTTATTTCATGTTACGAAAATATTCAATTCACATGAATATTTACTTTTTGTTATACATTCCGAAGTTATAATTAGCTTCCAAGGTAAGATATGAAACTTTTTGACAGCGTGAACACAGCCTTTGCTCGAGAACTCCGATTTGGTGATTTTATTAAAATCTTACTACCCGATGCAAGCTGGAAACTGGCATGAACGTTAAACGTGGATGTTTGAAATGACATGAAGAGAGTTGAAGAATCTTATCTTTTGTAATATTCTGAATCGCATGTAGCCCCTGCTGCCTGAGTGATCTTGAATGATCACGAAAGTTAAGCAACATCGGACGCGTTCAGTGCATGGATAGGTGACCGTTTATGACTAATGGCACTGTAATGTAACTGCAGTGGTTAATCCATGTAAGAGATCTTATGGGCGGCTTGTAACTTATGACAGTAAGACTTGCCACTGTCTTACAATCCTCCACCAACTCAGACTTGGTCCCCGTGGCAGAGTATAGCATAACCTTCCTACGATGGAGAATGAGACCCGTGCCCCAGCAGCGGCGACATACAAAGGGCTCATATCGTTATTTTTAACAACACATGTTCTCTTAAACTCCTTACAAATGCATTTTCAATAGTATGTAGTATTTTTTTTTACTAACGACAGTTGGTACCAAAAGCGCCTTGAGCTGACTTTGTGGCGGTACGAAATTTGCTGTGACAGCTAGTGCACAATGAAATGTTATCTATCTATATATAGGTCGAAGAAGAAAAAGAACAGAATTATGTAATGGGACTACGAAAAAACACCGAAGTCGAATGAAGGCTGTCTTCAGGAGAATCTTCTGTATTCTTAGCATTTTTTAATGATTCGCGATACTCATACATAGTTGTATATTAAATGATCGCGATTTGACCCGTTTAATATATAACACACACACCCACTCACATACTCACTCACACACATAGTTAGCTAAGTTAATTTTCTATTTATTTTTTCTTTCGTAATATCAGCTCAAACTAAACTAGATTAATGCTATGGAAACGCCGAGTCACCTAGTACAGGCATTGTATGCTTAAAAGGTGACTCCAATTACTATTTACCGAAAAATTATGAGGGTAAAGAATAAAGATTTTTGTACATACATAACCTCACGCTTGTATCCCAGAGGGGTAGGCAGAGACCAGGGACTGCCACTTGCCACGATCCTGACAGATGACCTTCATAAACGTTCATAAGTCCTTGCATGCACGCACGCCGGTTCCGGGTACTTTTTATGTTTCAATTTGCTAATGCATCCCCTATCTGGTCGATGTTTGTCCGCCTGGGACTACCCTTAGCAACCCTTCCACTCATATTCGCAATATATAGTTATTTCGTCAATCTTTCATCCTTCATCCTCTCCACATGTCCAAAACACGCAACGCAAGATTTTTGTATTTTAATTTCTGTGTACAATAAAGAATATTCTATCTATTTTGTAACTTCTGTATTCTTAACATCAAACGACCGAACTCAGCCACAGTATAGAGCAACAATGGGTGGTAATGGAACGTTTAACTTGAGTTCGCGTTACCGTTTTATTTTCGTAAGTGTTTCTTGGAAAGGGTCATGTGTGGGATATCTCTTTACTTTGTGCTACCAATCCTATAAATATAGGTAGAAACCGGTTAGTTTCATTGTCTGACATTTGTTATTGTTGCGAATGCGAAAAACACGGTTTTCTATTTTAGTACCGCTTTATATGATAATATATAAAGCTTGCCGTAGAAGATACGTGCATTAAGCCTGTCTGAAACGCGGTTCAAAAAATGTGTTACGTACACAGTTTGCATATATTCTTTTTTTATGCACTAACCTGTGCTAAAAAAAAATCATGTGGGTACAGCGATATCATTCCGATGTAAAAACCTAACTGCAAAGTAGGTACTCGGGGCTGCAAGTTTTTTGTATGTATATGTATATATGTGTGTATATATGTGTGTATGTATGTGTGTACATGTATATATAAGAAACATATCATTTACTCACCTCTTTGAGCTCTGCACGCCGCTCACACTGGGTACCGGCAGAATACCAGCGCTAGAGTTTTCCTCTTAAACTCTCAGCACATGCTGAGTCGGAACCCGTTTGCATTTGCCACACACACGTTGAAACATTTTCAGCATTCGTCCCTATCTCACCAATAGGTACTTACTGTACCGCACAACTGAGTTATGTTTGAATATCTATTCTGTATGTTTACGTTTTGTCAATGTCAACTCTGTACTGTTAATTTGTGATGTAATATGTGATGATATATTTATACCTACATGTGTGTGTCTTATGGAAATGAATCTTTTATCTATCTATCTATCTATCTATCTATCTATCTATCAAGTGATGCAAATCACTTCGGCCAGATGTCGCTGCCTGTACGTAACACAGAGATTATTGTAAAGAGGTTCGAAATTTCACTGATGCTGGTGAGTCGCCCATTAGCTCAGCTGGAAAGAGCGCTGGCACGGATATCCAGAGGTCGCGGGTTTGAATCCCGGCATGCGTGGAATTTTTAGCCTCTAAATAGGATTATTGAAATTACACAGTTTGTGCCAAAACGGTTACTATAACATAATGTATTATTTAGATGACAATGACGTCTGGAATTAGAGCCAGTACATTGCATGAGTTCCATGTTTTATAATAATTATGTTAACCCTGTTAATTAAGGACGTCGAAAAGACTAAGGCTTTTTTAAAAAACTATTTAGAGGCTAAAAATTTCACCCATGCCGGGATTCGAACCCGCGACCTCTGGCTATCCGTGCCAGCGCTCTTCCAATTGAGCTAATGGGCGACTGTGGGCATCAGTGAAATTTCGAACCTCTTTACACTATTCTCTGTATTACGTACAGGCAGTGACATCGGGCTTAAGTAAATTGCATCAATTACAGCCCCGACTACCTACTTTGCAGTTAGGTTTTACATCGGAATGATATCACTGTACCCACAAGATTATACTATTTTTTATTTTTAATGCACTAACCCGTGCTCAGGACAAATTTAAAAAACCTATTTAGAAGCTAAAAATTTCACCCATGCCGAAGAGCGCTGGCACGGATAGCCAGAGGTCGCGGGTTCGAATCCCGGCATGGGTAAATAGGTTTTTTAAATTTGTCCTTAGCACGGGTTAGTACATTAAAAATAAAAATAGTATAATCTAGAGTTTTTTGTCCATCCCAAATGACCTAGATTTTAAAATAGACACCTTGTTTATTAATTTGCAGTTTCTGTGCTACTCTAAAACCTTTTGTTTATTTAATTGTTGTATGTATTTATCAGACTAGTTATTCTGGCAAGCCGGAACATAATTATGATAAAAGCATAAAACTAAATCCCTGAAGATATATTAAGCTTGCCTGAATCGCGGTTCAAAAAATATGTTAAGCACACTTTGTGCCAAAAGGCCCACTATAACATAAAGGATTTTTTAGATGACAATGAGGTCTGGAATCAAAGCCAGTACAATGTATTCTATGTTTTATAATAATTATGTAAACTATGTTAATTAAGGACTTTTGAAAAGACTAAGTGTGGAGTTTTTTTGTCCATTTTTTCTCCTAAATGATCTAGATTTTGAAATGGACACCTAGTTTGAATTGTAACGTTCATTAAGTCGCAGTTTCTGTGCTACTTTGAATAAAACCTTTTCATTTCATTTCAATCCATTGTTATAATAGCCTTTTTGGCATAAACTGTATAATAAAAACTATTTACACGAATTTTATTCGTTTAATTTTACATTTTTTACAATTTTCCGACGTTTCGGCACTATTTCAAGTACCGTAGACCATATCGATACCGTAGACCATCGTTATCAACCTTTATATGTCCCCACTGCTGGGGCACGGCGGGCCTCACGGTCAGAAGTTATCAAGCCGCTCATAAGGCCTCTGACATGGCTTAACGACTGCCATTATATGACAGCCGGCACCAACGGCTTAACGTGCCTTGCGAAGCACGGAAGCGCTCGGAAAAATGCCACTAGCGGTAGTCACGGGACGCTCACCCATCCCGTACCTGACCGCGCCTGTTGTTGCTTAACCAAGTGATTGATTCCAATCAATCAATCAATCTTTAATCATAACATAATTAAAGAACAACATGGATTTGTGAAAAACAAATCAACTTTGACTAATCTTCTGGTCTATACAAACTACCTCTTTGAGGGCCTGGATAGAGGATGTCAAATCGATGCAATCTATACAGACTTTCGAAAGGCTTTCGATAAAGTGGACCACTTCACTCTTCTTAGGAAAATGGCAGCCTATGGATTGCAGGGTAATGTGCTTCGGCTTTTTAAGTCTTATCTAACAGACAGAACGCAGACCGTTCATATTAATGGATACTCTTCAAGCCCTGTCTCTGTTTCGTCTGGAGTGCCACAGGGTTCAATTTTGGGGCCCCTCCAGTATATTTTGTTTGTAAATGACATAAATAGCTGTTTTCAGCATTGTAAGTTCCTTATGTACGCGGATGACCTGAAAATTTACAAAATTATTGAAGATATAGAAGACTGTAGAGGTATCCAAACTGACTTAGATAGACTAGGTGATTACTGCCGTAATAATAAAATATCACTAGCCTATGAAAAATGCCAGCAAATCACGTTCTCAAAAAAAATGACATGTAACATGGCACAGTTTCCATACCAAATTGAGGGCCATAAGCTTAAAAAAACTGACACAATTAAGGACTTGGGCATAATCTTCGATACAAAGTTAATATTCGATAGTCATATTGAACATATCTGTAAAAAAGCTTATACATTGATGGGCTTTGTGTTCAGAAATACAAAACGTTTCAGAGACCCCACGGCTTGCATTACATTATATCTCTCACTAGTACGCTCACAGCTTGAATACGCTTCGTGCATATGGCAACCCTATTATGCAATTTACTGTAAAAAAATTGAAACCATTCAAAAAAAATATTTACGTGGTCTCCATCGGCGACTCACATCGTCCCGAATGTCATACAATGATTTACTTCTAAGGTACAACATTATGTCTTTGCAGGCCCGTCGTGATTTATTAGACGCTAAGATTTTGTATAATATCTGCAATAATCAATATAACTGCACCGAATTACTTCATGACGTGAAATTCTACGCTCCTCCCAAACAAACTCGGATTCGTCCTTTGTTCAAAATTCCCTTTTCGAGAACTAATGCAGGGTTCCGCGTTCCCATTAGAAGGATGTGGTCTAATTATAATAAATCTCTCTCAACTGTTGACATATTTCATGAGAAGAAGCTAGCGTTCAGTCAAAAGGTAAAAAAAATCCTTAACAGTTCTACCTAACCTAAACGTAACGACGACCACCGAGTTCAGCATGAACTCAACAACCTATCCATATAGCTACTACTACAAATACTAATTTATATACTAACTTAATACTATATCATCTACCGACTACGGCGTTGACCCGCCTACTCGTCTTACTATTATAGCTAGTTGTTGCTTTATTTTCATTTCACTTATATTATTGTCTACCTGTATTCCATTTGATATAATCATACTAATATGCACAATTGGCATCCTTGTCACCTAGTTACTCTACATCATTGCTATTTAGTGAAAAATATTTATGGGTTCAGGTTTAATATTGTCCTGTAGTAACTTTTTGTATAAACTCTAGCCTGTTTCCTGTTTTTTTTCCAAATAAATAAATAAATAAATAAATAAAAATCACTCGGTTCGCCTAGGCCACGAGCGCTTCGTAGACCATACCGAGACCTTAGTCTCGGAAGACCAGTTTTCCGAGACCACGGTACTTGGAAGTTAACCTTAATGCTCGTGTAGTGCTCGTATTAACCTTAGAAAATACTATACAAACTGTGTACTTTCCACATTTTTTGTACCGCGTTTTAAGGATCTTATTGTAAGAACACATACAATTCCCCATAAAGGTCATATTAACCTGCACCAGCCTAAATCTGGGGAAGAAAGGTTTAATATTATGTTTATGTCTAGTATTAGCGTTGTGTTGTTACCTATAGACGAAACTCTAAATATTTTTGAGGCGTATTATAGTTTTTTGTCATCTTTCGCTCCTACCCCACTTTCGAACAAAACCCTTGTATCAAACACGTATTTTTGCTTCTTTTGAAGCCCCTAAATAGGAAATAATGTCCGGTTGCGCGTGTTTACCTATCCATGTACAACATATGGAGCCATGGAGGTGCCTTGAGCCACGTATGACTTCGTAAAATGTAAATTGTTTCCAGAAAAGGCTGATAGCCGATAATTGGGTAGGTATTTCTACAGGTTTTTTTTCTTGAGATAATCCATATTTCGAAGGGTAATGTTTCGTTGGTTTTTGCGATATACCTAATGCCGTTTACACCCAGATTGAGCTTGATTGATTAGCTTTGCAGGTAAGTAAATCTCTTACAGTAAGATAAGTCCAATGTAAGGGCACAATACTAGAATAGAATAGAAAGCATTTATTGACATATCAAGCCAAAGGGTCTAGGCTCAGCATATTGCAACCAAGTCCACGCAGTGATCTTGGCAGCGCTGATTTTCAGCAACAACCCGTAAAAACTAAAACTAAACTTAAATGTAGGAGAAGGGGGACAAACTTACAATACAAATTGTACGAAGAATATAATTGTACAATATACACTACATTTTTATTTTATTTTCACTTATACCTATCTTTACAGGCTTATCCTGATTCAATTGGTATGAAACTTACAATTTCCCAAAATATCTTATGTCTAATACCTTACCAACTATTTAATTTAATTAACCTATTATCAATATATCATATGTAATACCAATCAACATAAGTGTTCCCCATATCACAGCACATACATATTACTACATAATACTAAAAGCTAAGGTAGTATTCGTTGATGCTCTTTTACTCAATTCTTATGTAATATCCACTTCTACTACACTCCAAGCGCTGGTGGTCTGGTCGAATCGAGTGGTTGGAATCAATCACTTGAGTTAAGCAACAACGGGCGCGATAAGGTGACCGTCCCGTGACTATCGCTGGTGGCATTTTTAGGAGCGTTTCCATGCTTCGATGGCACGTTGAGCCGTTGGTGCCGGCTGTCACGTAATGGCAGTCGATAAGGTCATATCGGATGTTTAGAATAGAAGTTTGATTTTGGAACGAAGACTACTTGACAGAGTTGACAGCTGTCAGATGAGTCTGTGCACACTTTGCCCCCTTGTTTTTTGGTTGGAAAGCGTGTGGAGCGTTTGTTGGCCCTAATTGGTGTGGCAATTAGATTGCCGGACTTGTGTCTTCTTGTGAAGTGTGAGATACGTTCCGGGACGGATCCCGTATTGACAGTGTTGTTGTTGGGCGACGGATCGCCTAAATATATTGTGGTGAAACGCGGTGTCGTAAAAGTGCACTGCAGGTAGGTAGCTTTCTGGGGAAAGAGCTCTTGGGGGTAGACGGGGACGTCTAGGGATCCCTAAACCTCAGTGCACCCACCCCGGGCAGCGCCGGCAGCCAAGTCGAGAGGCGTCGACGCGGACAGACTGTGTAAGTGTTAGCATTAGTTTTTAGTATTAGTTTTTCGTATTAGTTTTTAATTGGGTCCTTTACCCAACTTCGGATGCCTTATGGGCGGCTTGATAGCTTTTGACAGTAAGGCCCGCCACTGTCTTAGAATCCTCCACCAACCCGGACGGCCCCCGTGGTGGAGTATGGCCTAGCCTTCTTGCGATGCAGGAAGAGACCCGTGCCCCAGGGGGAACATACAAGGATTGATATCGACTATACTCCAAGGACCGCTCGAATGACTACATTACAGCATGTATGTGACCAAGCGGTCTTTGTGGTGGAAAGAGGTTTGCTGTGAAAGCGAGCGACCCATGATCCAGATCCTCAGTCATGACATGACCGAACGAAGTAGAAGAAGAAGATGACTTAATTAAAAATAGAGTAGAGTGAGAGCCATTCTTCTCAGTTGTAAACTTACGATTCGAATCGAGCGAAATGCAAAAAGCTGAATCTTATTCTTAGCGTGTCGATAAAATCAAATTCAAAGCTGGACTTGCGTTTTCCTTCTAGTGAAAGAATTGCCAATCAGCGTCGTAGTGAAAGGAGTTTCTTACGGCTTAGTGAGAACATTGGTCGAGGGGGCTCCTCCAATGCACTTCAAAACGTGTATTACGAAATCATACCTGTTTCAATTAAGATTGAAACCCGTATGATTTTGAACGTATGCGTCTTCTTAACGACAGAAAGGGAAACACGCTTCAGTACCACACGAGAGGGTTCACGTGCCGTTGTATTTCCCGCGAGTTCAGTTTGATATCGGCGAACGATTCTTTAATACAACTTATTCGCAAGTAACCACATATTCGGTCGACGCAGATGCTGGTGAGTTTTACTTTTATTTCAGCCAAGAATCGGTGATTTTTGCAGTGGAAAGTGGTGTGTCTGTGCCCTTTGTTAATAATCTTATACCTTGTAGACTTTTAGTCCGGATCTACTTACGGGTGTCGGTTGCTCGTCTCACGACGACGCGAGCTCCGTCTCTGCTCACCATGATGAAGCTCTGCGAATCGGAGCGAAACCTGGTCGGACTCTTCCGATATAACGACACCCGTAAGTAGATCCGGACTAAAAGTCTACAATGAGTCGCCCATTGGCTCAATTGGTAGAGCGCTGGCACGGACAGCCAGAGGTTGCGGGTTCGAATCCCGGCATGGGTGAAATTTTTTAAATTTGTCCTTAGCACGGGTTAGTGCATTAAAAATAAAAATTGTATAATCATGTGGGTACAGTGATATCGTTCTGATGTAAAACCTAACTGCAAAGTAGGTAGTCGGGGCTGTAAGTGATGCAATCTGCTTAAGCCAGATGTCGCTGCCTGTACGTAATACAGAGCATAGTGTAAAGAGGTTCGAAATTTCACTGATGCCGGTGAGTCGCCCATTGGCTCAATTGGTAGAGCGCTGGCACGGATAGCCAGAGGTTGCGGGTTCGAATCCCGGCATGGGTGAATTTTTTTGCCACTAAATAGGTTTTTAAAGTCTACAATGTGTTTTGCTTACGAAAGTTTTAGTACAAAAAACGTATACCTCACCTTATAACATGCATTAGTGCCTGAAGGGTTACTTTAATATCTTAAAGTTCAGATGATTATTTAGATTACAATGATTTTTGGAAAAAAGTCTGTTCAATGCATGAGTTCTATGTTTTATAATATTTATGTAAACTATTATAAAACAGAATTCAGGACTTTGAAAAGACTAAGTTTGGTGATTTTGTCCATTTCTTCTCCAAAATGATCTAGATTTTGAAATGGACACCCATTTTAACTGTTTACGTTCATTAAGTCGCAGTTTCTGTCGCAGATACTTTGAATAAAAACTTTTTGATTGATTGATTGGATTTCTAGAAATAAACTTAAACTTTTGATTCCAAGATATAGGCTGGCAAAGGCTAATACATTCTTCATGGGGCATTGTATACGCTACCACAATAAAATCCCTGAAGATCTATTAAATTTGACTGAAGCTCGGTTCAAAAAATGTGTAAAGTACACTTTGTGCCAAAAGAGCTAGTATAACGTTAAGGATTATTTAGATGACAATGATGCCTGGAATTCAAGCATGTAAAACTTACGAGTTTTGTAAAATCTGTGTAAATTCTGTTGATTTAGGAATTTGAAAAGACTAAGTTTGGAGTTTTTTTTTGTCCATTTTTTCTCCAAAAACATCTAGATTTTGAAATGGACACCTAGTTTGACTTGTAACGTTCACTAAGCCGCAGTACCTGCGCTATTTTGAAGAAAACCTTTTCATTTCATTTAATTTCTATGTACCTATTTGCTTGATGATCAACTGGCCATTGTGCAGGGCAACTGACCATACAGAAGCTAGTACTTCTGTCGCATTTTTACATGAAACTAGCTTGAGCTGCACCTTGCCTGCCTAGTTAGACCTGAAATTTCCACACTAAGTGTCATTGTTGGGCTATTGTACATGTTTTCATAGTTTCCTCACGATGTTTTCCTTCACAATTAGCGAGTAGTATTGCTGTTAAAACTTCAAAAATGCATAGAACTTAGAAGACAAAGTCATTGGTACACTGTTATCAACCCTGTGTATGTCCCCACTGGTGGGGCTATACTTCCTGCATCGCAGGAAGGTTAGGCCATACTCCACCACGGGGGCCAAGCCCGGGTTGGTGGAGAATTGTAAGACAGTGGCGGACTTTACTGTCAGAAGTTATCAAGCCGCCTATAAGGCCTCTGACATGGCTTAACGACTGTCATTACATGACAGCCAGCACCAACGGCTTAGCGTGCCTTGCAAAGCACGAAAGCGCTCGGAAAAAGTGCCACTAGCGGTAGTCGCGGGACGGTCACCCATCCTACACCTGACCGCGCCTGTACAGTCAAGCGCCTGTTAACCCAAGTGATGGATTCCAATCACTCGGTTCCACTAGGCTACGAGCGCTTTGGTATAAACCGGGACTCACACCCACGACCTCCAGATTGAAAAGCCGGCGTTCTACCTCTCCGCTACCCTCCATATTCACAACTGAATTGTTTGCTGACCCAACAATAGTTTATGACTTCACAAGTTTCGTCTGCAACTGCCTGAGAAGCATCTTTTTTTTTACACAAGCACATACGCTGCTTTTGGCCCCACACTAGAATACCCTGTACGGTGGGAAGCAGAAACAGCGTCATCATAAACATGTGAACATCCAAGACCTGGGATTTTTTTTTTCCGCAGCCGCGGTTCGAACCTCGGACCTCACGCATGGTAGGCAGATGCGCTACGCTGCGCCACAGAGGTCATTTTACGAAGACACTGTCCCAACACTATCTCAAATGCAGAGTTGTGATACAAAACAAAAACCCGTAGCCAAAGACATCAGGGGACGCAAATGGCGTTTTCTGGTACACATCCTTAGAAGACCCTATCGACATAATTCCGAAGGTGGCTCTCGACTGGAACCCGCCGGAGGCTCACGACGACCCGGAAGACCATCCCAGACGTGGAAGAATTCCGTTCTCTCTGAGACGAAGGAGAAGGGAGTTACTTGGCTGGAGTTACCATCCCTAGCCATGAACAGAAATAAATGGAAAGCCCTTGTGTCAGCCCTAGACTCCACGGAGGAGTAAGGAGACTATAGAAGAAGAATTCAAAAGTACCAACGAAGTATGGCCTGACCTTCCTGCGATGCAGGAAGAGACCCGTGCTGCAGCAGGTGGACGTACAAAGAGTTGATTGATATCAAAAATTCACAAATTTTGTGCTCCTTACAAAATACGCGATGGGCGTACCCAGTGAGCGTACAGTCTCCGCTGGGCAGATGCTGCGAGTTGCACAATTTATATTAACATTGCTTTGCGTTGACGGAAAGTAAAGTTTCCCTTTGGCGGGTTATCGAGCCTGATCGGCCGGAAAATACCGGGCGCCGCGGCTGGAGTGATTCGGGGAACTCTTATTGGCTGAAGTGTAAATGAGAGTTGAACACTGTTTTTATTAGATACCAAAAAAAAGGTAACTTATGCCGGTCGTAGCGGAGCGTTAGAACACTGGCTGTTCTATCAAGAGGTCGTGGGTTCGAATCCCGGCAGGCACCAATGGCTGTGTTTTCCAAGTTATGTTCATTTGTGAGGTTATAGTAGCAATATCACTCGCTAATTGAAGGAAAACATCGTGAGGAAATCTGAGTGTCTGCGGTATTGAAATACCGCAGACACTCAGTATTGAAATTGCTTGAAATTGCCTATCCCCGGTGGGCACGGGCTTAATTACCACGCGTGCCCCCCGCGGATTGGCAATTTTAAGAGCTAAGGTATTTAAGCACTTGTATTCTTTTTTCTGGTTGTGCAATAAACTGTTCTCTACCAATCTCTACCTGTCTTTAGCTTAAATATGCTTGTATTGTGGTTAATATATCTTGAAATACTTGCTCAAAACCTGTCTAAATTTTTTGTAGTGAGACGGTAAACCAGAACGTAAATTCATTACGTCAAAATAAAACTGTTTTGATTTGAAGACACTCACATTTCCTCCGAATAACATATTCATCTGTGAATACTGTGTTTGGTCGAACCAGGCGACGGAAGCACCGGAGTTATTTTACGTAATTTTACTCCTGATTAAAAGAATCTTGTTAAAACTTTCTCAGTACGTTAACGAGGGGCCGCGCTAAGCTACTTTGCTCGGACATCGGTAACAGGCGTTCCTTGGTACCGTCTCGGATTTCCCCTTTGCTCCTCTAACTCTCTCTGCGCTATCGACTGGCGTTGCTTCTACAAATTACGGATCCCTAGGGAACTTGCTTCGGGCCAAACTATCTTCGAACTAAAAGTTAATGCGAATGTTAATACCATTCACCGCATACATCCACTACTTGTTTTTACGTAGCCTATAAACGTACTACCACAGAGCACAGGCCTTCTCTCAGTGAGAGAGAGATATAGAGAGAGAAAGAGAGTATGGCCTTAATTACCACCTGTGATCAACGCAAATTGGCAATATGAAGCGCTAAATCCAATACTTAAGTCAAAGAATATTCACTAGAAATATAGAATGTTTACGGAATAAATGACGAAGCGGTCTTTTTCGATTTTGAGTAGGTGGTGAAGAAACTAACAAAGACACTCCATAATTAATTCTTTTTACAACAGGTTTTAACTTAATTAACAGAGTTTTCAGCTTAAAGTTACACTTCACTTTCCATGTTTCACAATGTTCAAATTAAGTTCCTGATAAGCTATCCGCAACAAGGGCTCTCGTTTTTTCTAAATTTAAATAAATATTCCTATATTGCGTGTGTTCGTTTATGGTTTTAAATTTAGAACAAACGACAGCCCTGATTGCGGATAGCTTATCCGGAACTTTATCTGCAGATTGTGAAACAGGCCATTCTATTATTTAAATATCAGATCATCTTTTCGTCGAAATAATCGAATCGTCTAAAAAAGGATTTTAAATCAGTAAAAACGTTGAAGATTTTATTTTGCACCTTCGTGAGAATTACTTCTCGAATTACGAGAACGCATCTCAAGTCTGGAATCCCTTGTACAATGTGTATGTCAAAAGTTTAGAAATGATGCAAAAAAATATTTATACGCTATTTAAATACTAAAACAAATTGTAGAAAGGATATTTACTTGGACTCGTGTTGTAGGCATCACCCCATCTGCCATCTAGCCATCTGCCCCTCCAAAGGCGTCGAGAAATAGGTTTCTTCAGTCCAAAGCTTGAGGGATAAACTTAGTGCAGATTTCTTTGTTGGTTAAAACGATTTATGGACTGTTTTTTTTCCTTTGTAATATTAATGTAGTGCTTTAAACTGTCACTAGATTTTTGATTTAAGAGATTAAGTACTAAAAAAATTTTTTTTTCTGTAAGTGGAGACTTATAATTGGCCTTCTGTATGTTTAATGATTTTGTTGCTCTTTGTTAGGTGCTGTTAGTCTAATATTAAATAAATAAATAAAATAAAATAATTCTGAATTATTATTACATAGGAAATAGCTATGGCGCTCATTATGGGAGGGCTATGTCCAGCAGTGGACTAATACAGCCTGAAGAAGAAGAACAAATAACAAGTACAATGGCGAGCTTATTTATGAAACCGATTTCTTCTAGAAAACCTAAATTTTGTAATAGGTAGACTTAAAAACAAAAAGAACAAAATAGGTAACTTATGCCAGTCGTAATGAAGCGCTCGTGGCCTTGGTGAACCGAGTGATTGGAATCAATCACTAGGTTAAGCAACAACAGGCGCGGTCAGGTACGGGATGGGTGAGAGTCCCGTGACTACCGCTAGTGGCATTTTTCCGAGCGATTCCGTGCTTCGCAAGGCACGTAAAGCCGTTGGTGCCGGCTGTCATATAATGGCAGTCGTTAAGCCATGTCAGAGGCCTTATGGGCGGCTTGATAACTTCTGACAGTAAGGCCCGCCACTGTCTTACAATCCTCCACCAACCCGGACTTGGCCCCCGTGGTGGAGTATGGCCTAACTTTCCTGCGATGCAGGAAGAGACCCGTGCCCCAGCAGTGGGGACATACAAGGGTTGATAACGATGCCAGTCGTAACGTCACGCCTGTATCCCAGAGGGGTAGGCAGAGACCAGAGACTGACACTTGCCACGATCCTGACAGATCAACTTCGCTTCATCAACTTTCATAAGTCGTTGCATGCGGGCAGGCCGGTTCCGGGTACTTTTTATCTTTCTCTAAGATGTAGCTAATAAAATATAAAAAAAACTATTTTGTAAACTTTTTGCTTTAATAAATAATCTCATCTATACTATTTTTATTTTTAATGCACTAACCCGTGCTAATAAGTTTTTAAATTTGTCCTTAGCACGGGTTAGTGCATTAAAAATAAAAATAGTATAATCATGTGGGTACAGTGATATCGTTCCGATGTTAAAACCTAACTGCAAAGTAGGTAGTCGGGGCTGTAAGTAATGCAATTTGCTTAAGTCAGATGTCGCTGCCTGTACGTAATACAGAGAATATTGTAAAGAGGTTCGAAATTTCACTGATGCCGGTGAGTCACCCATTGGCTCAATTGGTAGAGCGCTGGCACGGATAGCCAGAGGTTGCGGGTTCGAATCCCGGCATGGGTGAAATTTTAAGCCTCTAAATAGGTTTTTAAATCTTATCTATGTTATAAAAAGAATGCATGAAAACATGAAAAAAGTAAATAAAGCAAAATCACGTCAATCAGGCATTGACAATTAATGTAATAATAAAATTTTAACAAAACGCATTAGCGCCACAGCTCATTGAAATTTTATACCAAACCCGATGTTCCTTCTTAACCCTGCCGACGTTCAGAGCGTGAGAGTACCCACCTACGTTTAGGTTCTAGTGTTACATTGTAACCCTAAAACAGCAGCCGAGCCAGGGTCCCGTAGACCGTGGCACATAAATAATATCGGAACTCCATCTAGGCGAGCCGTCGGAAACACGCAATATTGCAACAGAAGAATACAAAACTTTGAGATCCAAATGTTAAGATTCGGTTCAAATTATTTTTCAGCTCCGAAAATTTCGTGAACTGTTTTTGCGCTGTAAAAGGTATTTTAACTAAGTATACGGCGTGCGCCAATTCAAGTTCTCGCCTGCGAATTTATTTATACGAAGTGATTTGAGCATGTTATGGCAGTCTCACGACTGCTTTGTCAGAGGCCTTATGGGTGGCTTGATACCTTCTGACAGTAAGGCCCCTGACTGTCTTACATTCATCCACCAATCCGGACTTAGACGCTGTGGTGCAGTATGGTCTAACCTTCCTGCGATACAGAACCCGTGCCCCAGCGGTGGGGACATACAAGGGTTGATATCGTATCGTAAGCGATTTGAGCCCTTTTGGTCAAACTGTATAACTGACAAGTCAGTTGCTACATTATGCTGAGTCGTGCCCATTTTGGGGGCTCAATACTTAAAACCTATGTATTAAATTATGTTGTTTTCGTGTTGTAAAGTTGATTTATTTTTTAACTGTGTCTTTTGTTTTTTTTTTTTTTTTTGCTATGTGTAATCTCTTTTTTTTTTTGTAATTGGTTTGTGTGTTTTTTTGGTTTTGTTTTGAGTATTGTGTCGTCAAATAAATACATTTCCTTTCTTTCTATATTCCAAAGTGGTCACTAATGTAATTAGAGGATTAAAGAATCGTAGAGCACGCAAAAGAAAAATCTTCTAAAGTCTAAGAAAATCATTGAAATAATAATGATGATATTCAAATGCAGAACAAGTCAACCTCATAATTAAACTTATCTAAATGTCTCAAAACCGGTAGTGGCCTAGACGAAGCAAGTGATTGGAATTAACCACTTGAGTTCAGCAACAACAGCTGCGGTCAGATGCAGGATGGGTGACCGTCCCGTGACTACCGCTGCGCTTCCGTGCTTCGCAAGGCACGCTAAGCTGTTGGTGTCGGTTGTCATGTAATGCCAGTAGTTGAGACATGTCAGAGGCGGGCGGCTTGATAACTTCTGACGGTATGGCCCGCCACTGTCGTACAATCCTCCACCAACCCGGACTTAGTCTCCGTTGTGGAATATGGCCTAAACCTCCTGCGATGCGGAAAGAGACACATGCCCCGTGTAGTGGGGGCGAAGGTTGACATCGAAATGTCTCGACACATAGAACCAAGAATTCCACCACAGTTCTTTCGCCATTCGCTTGTTTTGTGCTTGAAATATAGAAGCAATAAACTGAACGGAACCCTCCGTGTGTCAGTGCTTAATGGAGGCAGCGCTATCATTTTGCGCGGGAATTAATGGCTTTAGCGTATTTTCTGCTAGTGGGCTATAAATAAAATCTGTACAATAACGTGTAGAGAGCCCCCTCGCAGAAACAGTCAAAATCACTCCGAGCTGCAACCTGTCAATCTAAAAGAGAGACTACGGCCTTAACTTGAAACTTGTATTTATATATATCAAAGATTTACATAATAAAAAATAAACAACTGTGCAAAAACTTCTACGTACTGTACGTAATACAGAGAATATTGTAAAGAGGTTCGAAATTTCACTGATGCCGGTGAGTCACCCATTAGCTCAGTTGGAAAGAGCGCTGGCAAGGATAGCCAGAGGTCGCGGGTTCGAATCCCGGCATGGGTGGAATTTTTGCCTCTAAATAGGTTTTTAAAATTGTCCTTAGCACGGGTTAGTGCATTGAAAATAATATAAACACTTCTAGTCACCAATAACACTAGCATTCTAGTTTAAGACCAGGCACTATCTATGTATACTTTTATGACAGAAAAGTTTTTTGTATTTTTTTTGTTTGAAGTCCTTAAAATTGTTGCTTAACGTTACATTCTTAAAGATTTATTTAATAAACATGTACGATTTTTTTGCATTGATGTCGTTTATGAATACCGCTGAGTCCGGATTATTTTTCAAAATCCTAGTCGACATAACCATAAATTTTGTTTTCATTGAAATGCCATAGTAATAGTGAGTGCTGTGTGGTGTCGGCCTAGAGAATAGCACCAACCCAATTCTTCCCGCGGGTGTCGTAAAAGGCGACTAAGGTACAGAACCCGGGGGGTGGGCAGTAGCGCCCCCTGCAGCACAATTTCACCGAACTGCGATCCCTCCCAACTCGCATGCCCAGCGTGGGGATTATGGTCGTTACTCCCTATGATAGCACGTAGCGCTCTTTAGGGGAGGGCTATGTCCAGCAGTGGACTAGTACAGCCTGACGACGAGTAATAGTAAGCTTTTATTAATTTATTGAAAAAGCATTTATCTATTTACGCTTTCATGTCGTGACAGTCGTTAAGCCACGGCAGAGGCCTTATGTGCGGCTTCATAACTTGTGACAGTAAGGTCCGCCACTGTCTTACAATCCCGACTTGAACCCGTGGTGGAGTACGGCCTAACCTTCCTGTGATGTAGGAAGAGAGCAGTGTTCCAGCAGTGGTGGCATACAAAGGGTTGATACCAATTTACCTATTTTGTTAAGCCTTATTTGGTTAGGTAAGAGTCGAGGCTATGATTGAAGTTTCTTTGTTAGATCACATAAAATATATCTAGAGATCATAATTGGTATCAAAACATCACTTCAGAGCATTTAGAGCTATTTCCTAGTTCTACACCTACCAACACTTATAATAATACTCATTACAATCACGCCTACCTATATATACATACTTACACATGAAAAAACACCTACACGCAAAATCACACACACATGATCGAAATAACAATTGAGAAGGACGAATTAAGTCGTGATTATAAACCGTTGGATTATTTATGCATGAGTAAAAAATAAACTCTTACAATCCAAATCCTCACGAATGAATTCGCGGCCACATTCCCAGCTACGTAAAGAGTGCATTTTCTTTCCCGCCGGGCCTTCCTTTCTTCGGGCTTTACGGAGCAGAACACCGCAAGAAACAGTATAATATTTTATTTCACACACATTGGCAATAAAATTCACGATCCCCCGCCCTGTAACGAATAGCCCGGGCATAAATCTTCAAGTTCGATCTTTGCTGACGCGGAAAATTTTAATGCACATTGGAAATTCTAAATGCAGACATGTGATGCATGGTCTGATAATTGAAACTAAGCTACGCAACCATTATTTTATTTGTTTTATGAATAAGAAATGTATTGGGTTACAAACGACTGTACAGCAAAAAATACGTGACTTGTATTTGTCATATTATATTTAATGCACTAACCCGTGCTAAGGACAATTTTAAAAACCTATTCAGACGCTAAAAATTCCACCCATGCCGGGATTCGAACCCGCGACCTCTGGCTATCCGTGCCAGCGCTGTTTCCAACTGAGCTAATGGGCGACTCATCGGCATCAGTGAAATTTAGAAACCTTTTTACAATATTCTCTGTATTACGTACAGGCAGCAACATCTGGCTGAAGTAATTTGCATCACTTGTATTTGTCAGTGAAATTCCGAACCTCTTTTCAAAACTCTCTGTATAATAAAGTAATTTGCAAGTGATGCAAATTACTTCAGCCAGATGTTGCTGCCTGTACGTAATATAGAGAGTATTGTAAAGAGGTTCGGAATTTCACTGATGCGGGTAAGTCGCCCATTAGCTCAGTTGGTAGAGTGCTGGCACGGTTAGCCAAAGGTCGCGGGTTCTAGTCCCGGCATGGGTGGAATGTTTCGCCTCTAAATAGGTTTTAAAAAATTGTCCTTAGCACGGGTTTAGTGCATTAAAAAAAATATATAATCATGTGGGTACAGCGATATCATTCTGATGTAAAACCTAACTAACCAGCCGGCACCAACATCATAACGTACCTTGCGAAACACGGAAGCGCTCGAAAAAATGCCAAAACGGAGCGGAGCGGAGTGGAGTGGAGTGAAAAGGTTATATTCAAAGTAGCACAGAAACTGCGGCTTAATGAACGTTACAATTCAAACTAGGTGTCCATTTCAAAATCTAGATCATTTAGGAGAAAAAATGGACAAAAAAAAACTCCTAACTTAGTCTTTTCAAAAGTCCTTCATTAACATAGTTGACATAATTATTATAAGCATAGAACTCATACATTGTATTGGCTTTCATTCCAGACGTCATTGTCATCTAAATAATCCTTTATGTTATAGTAGCCCTTTTGGAACAAAGTGTGCTTAACATATTTTTTGGATCGCGATTCAGGCAAGCTTAATATATCTTCAGGAATTTTATTATAGAAGCGTATACAATGCCCCATGAAGGATGTATTAAGCTTTGCCAGCCTAAATAGTGGGAACAAAAGTTTATGTTTATTTCTAGTATTTACATTGTGTTGGCTACCTAAAGTTTTAAAGTTACTGATATTTTTCCTGACGTACATAATGTTTTCATATATATATACTGACTGGCAACTGTCAGGATGTTAGTTTCTTTAAAGAAATCTCTTAACGAATCTCTACTACCCAGCCTATTAATGAATCTGATCGCTCTCTTCTGCAAGACGAAGATGGTCTCAATGTCTGCTGCCCGTCCCCACAGTAGTATGCCATAGGACATGAGACTATGGAAGTAACTAAAATAAACAAGCCTAGCAGTTGCGACGTCAGTTAGTTCCCTAATTCTTTTGACTGCATATGCTGTTGAACTAAGCCTATTTGCTAATTTTTGCATTGCATCAATTGTGATACCTAGAAATACAGTTTCATTCACAAGGTCTAATTTGTCGTTCCCCAGTAAAACATTGCTGTCTACCGTTTTGACATTTGGAAGAGTGAACTTTATACATTTCGTCTTTTTTGAATTTATCAATAAGTTATAAGAAGTAAACCAATTTAGTACCCGAGAGAGAGCATTATTTGTATTGTCATGGTCATTTTCTTGTCTCTTAATTTTAAAAATAAGTGACGTGTCATCTGCAAATAATACTATCTCTGACATATTTTGTAGTGCTGTCCCATAGAATTTTCCATAAAAGAGTATGTCAGTTCGTTACTTAAGTTTTTAGTAAAATGAGGGATTTTCTTTAAATTGTTTTTAAATACTTCCCCAGTCGCTCGATAGATGGCGCTGAACTTGGTAACTTACTGCGAGGTACGGAAAAACACATCATTTTTTTATTATTTCTCTCAGGTTTTTGAGATCATAAAACGAAACTAACATTATGTAATTAGTCACGGACATCACATGTTATATAATTTTTTTAATGCACTAAACCGTGCTAAGGACAATTTTAAAACCTATTTAATTGCAAAAAATTCCACCCATGCCGGGATTCGAGCCTCTGGCTAACCGTGCCAGCGCTCTTTCCAACTGAGTTAATGGGCGACTCACCGGCATCAGAGGTCGCGGGTTCGAATCCCGGCATGGGTGGAATTTTTTGCCTCTAAATAGGTTTTTACATCACATGTTGAAATACAATTATAAGGAAACGAAAACATAATAACAATATCTTGTCGATAAATGTTTATCAATCGTCTCAAATCGTAAGACACGGCTAGTAACGTAGTCAGTTCAGCGCCATCTACACACTTCTTGAGAACTACTTTTTTTTTAAACTCAACAATAATATCTCCCAATCTTAATTCAGAACTACTAGGGCTGGCAAGATCGAAGACGCTGGTAAGCGGATCACAAATTTAAAGTGGAGATGGGCGGGACACTTGGCTAGAAGGGAAGACGGCCGGTGGACCAGGGCAGTATCGTAGTGGTGGCCAAGGGAGGGAAGGAGGTTGGCAGGCAGACCACCGACACGATGGTTAGACGACATCGTGAGGGTTGCGGGTCAGAGATGGATCAGATTGGCACAGGATCGTGAGGAATGGCGCAGTATAAAGGATGCCTATGCCCAGCAGTGAGTTGATGTGGGCTGATTATAGATAGATAGGGCTGGCCTCTTAGGTTAGTAAAAATAAAACGCTATCACCACGGACACTGCCAACATCATAATTATTGGTCCCGCTTCAATTAAAAGAGCATCTCTAATCAAATGCGTTTCATCTTCAAACTTCAAATTGTTTTATTTTTAATTCCCGTTGCAAACAACTAAGTAAAATACATGCAAAACATATTGTTGCGCGAAATACTTAAAAATAAATATAATTGTATTATGTAATAATATAAATAAAAAATATATAGTAATAATAATACAATTTTTATGGTCTTTAAACGGTTGGTAACTTTCCGCTTTAAGCCGCTTTCTGGCCAAGTGTAGACATAAAAAGATGTACACAACACGGGCGGTAATAAAGAAAGCTCTCGATCGCATATTTACGTCCCTCGCTTGCAGCTCGTTCCGCAAACTTCTGCGATCTCGGCCTTTCTTTGTATTACCACCCTAGTTGTGTAATGTACTATTATGTGAGGTGGTGTTATTTTGTTTTTATTTATTAACCGGATTTTAACTATGTAATTATGTAGCGTCCGATCCAAAATTAAATGAATAAATTCAGATTTAATTATTCTCAAGTCTAAATCGATTCGTAAACAAGTTAATTTCGTACTATAGGCAGTAATTTTGGAAGTCTGGACGAACGATTATAAATGCCTCAATAATATCGATACTTAATCAGTCTGAAAAGAAAAGAACTACCCCATCACTATGTCTCCAGCTGACCTACTGGTGAATTTGACATTTCGCGGCAAATACATGCGGCCGTACCTCGAAACATCGCATTGAACAATGATCAGTTTTGCGTGACGGTTCACTGCGGGCTGGCTTTTCCTAGTTAGCAAACCTCCACGAAAATCCTATATAGAAACAGCAGTGGAGTAACTACAATGTAATAAATACGTCCCATTTATGTTCTTAGTAATGTGATGCACGTTGCACATAAAATTATTATGATTATGATTTTTCGTAGTTTATAAGACGAATATAGTGAGTAAAATAGGTTAACCGGTGAAAAGACACTCCCCTGTTTTTGAATAGCATGTATCACAGCGATTTCTGCAGGTAATCACTGCGCAATTAGGCATTTTTCTCAGATGTTACTACGACGGCTGGCGCGAAGCGATTGACGGCCATATTTTAAAGTTTCGCAGAGGTTAGCCCAAATGGGCTAACGTTGGGCGACAGTGCCACGCCCACAAGGCACTTCTCCTTATTTTTGTGTTCTGAGGGATATTCCAATCCACAGATTTCATGCAAACCGCACGCGATGATATCCGTGTGACGATTGTACGAAATTACCTATTTTTAATTTAAAAGATTATTGACTTTGTGGCGAGCACATGTCAACTCTGCGCGCGCACTACAAACTCCAACATTCCTGCATCGCGCAATCAAAGTGTTTCAATCACATACCATAAATATAACGTTCGACTAACAACAGTTGGACCGGCCGTCCCCAGGCATACGATCTGCCTGGCGAGAAATTTTCCTTTATTGTGGAAGAGCACGATCATGCGCTCTTCCCTATAATTTTAATTTTATTTTGTATCCTTTTTGCACATTTTAACCTTTTATTTTAAACTTCGAGATAAAAGTTTCAATAGGCGGGATATCTGGTTAGGCGGAAAGACGGCAGGTGGGTCAATCACACGCATGTTTCATGCAATTGTCATTGTGGCCCAATGACAATTGTATGAACATGGCAATTTAATATTTTCTAAGGTTAGCACGAGCAGTAGACATCCGTCCTCAGTCATCCGGGACCACGGCACCTGAAAAAGTGCCGAAACGTTGGAAAATTGTAAAAATGTAATAAACGAGCATAAATCCGTATAAAAACAGTTTTAATTATGGCAATTTAATTTCATTGATTCTTAAAGTCTACGCGCGCACATACAAAGAACCTTCTTGGGGTCTTCTTCTTCTTGAGGCTATATTATGTAGTCCACTGCTGGACATAGCCCTCCCCTAATGAGCGTTATAGCGCCCTGTCTTCAGCTTAACGCATCCAGCATCTTGGGTCAATGATATGAAAAAAAAAAACCCACATAACCTGACCGCGTACGACCGCGTACCGGTCATGATACTATAATGCGCTTACAGAATCGAGGCCAAGGGTTTTAATTCTGTTAGTGAATTACACTACAATGACAGATCAACGTACGGGTTACGTGATGAGTTTTTTTTATACCATTAGCGCCTAAATAGTTTGATACGCGCGCGGGCTTACATTCAAAGCGGCAATGAAATGAAATCACCAACCTAACCTTTAAATTTCACTACAACCGACAGTATAAAAAATATGACATTAATAAATGAATAAATATTCGTGGACGTATTACACAGATCTCATTAGCTCTATACTAAGTACAACTAAAGGACTTGTCTTATAGGTGCTACGAGTAACTCGGCGATAGATTTAATACAATAAATACATAGATAACATCCAAGACCCGAGACAAACTGGAAAAGTTCGTTTCCTAGTTTGACCCGGCCGGGGATCGAACCCGAAACCCTCGGTTTTTACAGTCAGCGTTCCAAACCGCTGCGCCATCGAGGCCGTCAAATTACACTTCATAACATACCACACGCCTGTAACCCAGAAGGGTAGGCAGAGACCAGGGACTGCCACTTGCCACGCACGCACTTTGGTGTCGGGTATTTTTTATCTTGCCGTTAGCTGAAACATCCCCTATTCGGTCGAGGTCTGTCCACCTAGGACGTCCTTTACCGGCCCTTCCACACACATTAAAACACTTTACATAATAAGGCCCGTCCCAAACTCTCTTCCGGTTGACATTTCCGTTCTCTATATATTCTGCGGCCAGTCTCTTTCGAAGGCAAATATAATCCCGTCTCTATAAACTGATTGGAAAACTTTACTCAAATCCATTTTGTGTCGTCCCGAGCGCATAATACGTGCACAGAAGTACACATTGGCTGTGTGCGGTTTTTTACTGCACTTATATGATTATGTCTTCTTCTATAATATAAAAATGAATCGCTGAATTCAAACTTTCGTAAGCACAACACATTGTAGACTTTTAGTCCGGATCTTGGTCGGACTTTTCCGATATAACAACACCCGTAAGTAAATCCGGACTAAAAGTCTACAATGAATCGCTGAATGTTTTGGTAAGCGCAAATCTTGAGAGCAGCTGAACCGATTTCGCTAATTCTTTTTTCAGAATATTCCTTGAAGTACGGGGATGGTTATTACGGAAAGAAAAATAACAAAAGAATTTATTTAGAGGCTAAAAATTCCACCCGTGCCGGATTCGAACCCGCGCCCTCTGGCTATCCGTGCCAGCGCTCGTTCTAACTGAGCTAATAGGCGACTCACCGGCATCAGTGAAATTTCGAACCTCTTTACAATATTCTCTGTATTACGTACAGGCAGCGACATCTGGCTGGTAAGTCGCCCAGTTTGAAACAGTTTTTATCCAGTTTTCTGTTTTACTAATCTACAAATAAAACCACATCTGAAGTCGTTCCAGTGTTATTTATTATTATAAAAGTTATAGAACGTTCCAACAGTAAGGCCTTCTGGCGATGACTCTTTCGACGGTATTTTATGACAGGTAATTTATGCACTAGTCCTTTTATTTCCACTTAACTTGTGACCCCAGTTCTCTTCGCTGCCACTTTGTTTGCTCTTACGATGTTATGATGAAACCATCCTGTCTAGAATAAACTCTGTTGTTTATAAGTATTTGTAAATACTTCATCGTCAGGCTATACTAGTCCACTGCTGGACATAGCCCTCCCCTAATGAGCGCCATAGCGCCCTGTCTTCAGCTTGCCGCATCCAGCATCCGCCTGCAGTTTTTCGCAGATCGTCATCCCACCTAGTCGGAGGGCGTCCCACACTACGTTTGCCGAGTCGCGGTCTCCACTCAAGGACACGTTTGCTCCAACGGTTGTCGGTTCTTCGCGAGATATGGCCAGCCCACTGCCACTTCAGCTTGCTGATTCTCTGAGCTATGTCGATAACTTTGGTTCTCTGTCGGATGCATTCGTTACGAATCCTATCCTTCAGAGAAACTCCGAGCATAGCTCTCTCCATAGCTCGCTGAACGACTTTGAACTGGTGGACCAGCCCTTTCGTGAGTGTCCATGTCTCGGCTCCGTAGGTCATGACAGGTAGGACGCACTGATTAAAAACTTTCGTTTTCAAGCATTGCGGTATGGATGACGAGAAGACTCGGCGTAGTTATAAATACTTATTTATTACAAAAATATTAAAGTCCACTGTCCATTCACGACTTTATCCCAGAAGGGTGGGCAGAGACTAGAGACTGCCACTTGCCACGATCCTGACAGATCATCTCCGCTTCATTAACGTTCATAAGTCGTTGCATACACGCACGCTGGTTCCGGGTACTTTTTATCTTCCCCTTTGCTCCCTTACTTGTCCAATTTAGTAAACAAGATTCTACCCTTAAACTGTGACTTTTTAGTCCAAAACTGCCATATTTCCATAAATGAAGTAACTTGGAACACTATTTAAGATAACACGCTGCCAATTTTATAAATATAGTTCATGAATTTGCGAGAAAATGTCTAGTTTAAGGTTCGGATCTTGTTTACTAAATTGGACAAGTAAGAATAAATAGACTGTAAACCTTATACCTAACACCTTGGTCGATGTTTTTCCGCCTTGGACGTCCCTTACCAGCCTTTCCACTCACATTCACAATATATATTTGTTTCGTCAATCTTTCTTCCTTCATCCTCTCTACATGTCCGAACCAACGCAACATTCCTTTCTCAATTCTAGTCACAACATCCTCTTTCAGTCAACGTTCTCAAATCAGACTATTGCGTATCCTGTCATTCCATTTATTCTCCCTCTTCTTCAGGCTATATTAGTCCACTGCTGGACACAGCCCTCCCCTAATTCCATTTATTATTGTCCTAATATTACTTTTAGTTATATCGTGCAAAGATTGTGATTGTTTTGTACACCAAATAAATAATAGTTATTTGTTATACAAGAGTGCAAAGTTGCTATTTAACCGCGTGTTCAATTTTGATGACCGAGCAAGCGAAGGATTCAAAATTAGAATCCTGAGCGTTAGCGAGGGAATCAAAAGAGCACGAGGTGAAAAATCTTTGCGCTCGAGTGCAACACGTAACTTTTCATTCCACCTCAGCGAGAAAATGACTAAATGCAAAAAAAAAACGTTTACAATTACAAGATAGGTACACTTTTATTTCAGTTTAGGTATTAATTCCTACATTATGACAGGTAAGTATTACAGAATAATCTTTAAATTATAACAAAACAATACTAAGGTATAATTAAGAAAATTTTAAAGTAACGTTGCTACAGTTATTTAAATTGAGTGTAATATTTTTTTAATTCACTAACTTAGTGCACACGATGTTCTAAATCCAATTTACTTTATCCTCTAGAGAATAAAAACGGTTTTTCCACTCAGATATTGAAGATTAAAAATACTCTTTCCGAGATGGTGGGATGAAAAATAAATTTAAGCCGGCCCAGGGCCAGTTTCTGAATTCAAAATTTCGTAAAGTGTCAATGTACATAGTTAACTACGAGTATAGTGCTGTCTCCTCGAATTTCCAAATTATATAATTATATGATCGAATTAAAGAGTGTGACAGGACGCTGCTTAAGTATTTACTTAGTGAAATTCTCAATTCAAAACCCTTCCCTTACTTGCATGTTTTCTCATACATGTGTAGTGTTGTAAAACTTTTATAAATAACTAGCTGACCCAGCCAACTTCGTACCGCCTAACGGTCGATTCTTAATTATTTTTTTATTTTTCTCTCCGTCAAAACCATCCTCGTACTTCAAGTAATATTCTAAATAAAGAATTAACGAAGTCGATTCAGCTGCTCTCGTGATTTGCACTTACCAACACATTCGAGGATTCATTTTTATAGTATAGACTACCTGACCTAGCGAACTTCGTACCACCTAACAGTCGATTAATTATTATACTATTTTTATTTTTAATGCACTAACCCGTGCTAAGGAGAATTTTAAAAACCTATTTAGAGGCTAAAAATTCTACCCATGCCGGGATTCGAACCCGCGACCTCTGGCTATCCGTGCCAGCCACGGCTATCTGGCACGGATAGCCAGAGGTCGCGGGTTCGAATCCCGGCATGGGTGGAATTGTTAGCCTCTAAATAGGGTTTTAAAGTCGATTTATTATTTTTTTTACTTCTCTCTCCGTAAATACCATCCTCGAGGTGCTTCAAGGAATATTCTAAAAAAAGGATCAGCGAAATCGGTTAAACTGCTCGCGAGATTTGCGCTTACCAACATTCGGGGATTCATTTTTTTATTATAGATAAAACTGGAACGACTTCAACTTTGTGCTTTATTGTACTGTTTCATTTATTTTATATTTATAATAAAAGACAGGAAAACTGGATAAAAACAGATAAGCAGGTAAAATAGTCAGATCTGGTCAACATGTAAAGTGGTAATCATGAAAATGAGGGAAATCGAAAAATGTGTGACATAATTTTAATTTTTAATAAACCTATTTAGAGGCAAAAAATTCCACCCATGCCGGGATTCGAACTCGCAACCTCTGGCTATCCGTGCCAGCGCTCTTTCCAACTGAGCTAATGGGCAACTCACCGGCATCAGTGAAATTTTGAACTTCTTTAAGTAATGCAATTAGCTTAAGTCAGATGTCGCTGCCTGTACGTAATAGAGAGAATAGTGTAAAGAGGTTCGAAATTTCACTGATGCCGTGAGTCGCCCATTGGCTCAATTGGTAGAGCGCTGGCACGGATAGCCAGAGGTTGAGGGTTCGAATCCCGGCATGGGTGAAATTTTTAGCCTCTAAATAGGTTTTTAAATTTGAACCTCTTTACAATATTCTCTGTATTACGGTACAGGCAGCGACATCTGGCTGGTGAGTCGCCCATTAGCTCAGTTGGAAAGAGCGCTGGAAGTTGGAAGAGAGGTCGCGGGTTCGAATCCCGGCATGGGTTGAATTTTAGCCTCTAGATAGGTTTTTAACAAACACTTAGATCAAGACCTTTTGCATAGTAAGTAATTAAGTAATTTAGTGCTCCGCAAGGCACGTTAAGCTGTTGGCGCCGGCTGTCATGTAACATTAGTCGTTAAGCCATGTCGGAGGCCTAATGGGCGGCTTGATGACTTCTGACAGTAAGGCCCGCCACTGTCTTACAATCCTCCACCAACCCGGACTTAGCCCCCGTGGTGGAGTACGGCCTCACCTTCCTGCGATACAGGAAGAGACCCGTGCCCCAACAGTGGGGACATATAAAGGGTTGATATCGAAGTAATTTATTGACACTAAATGCAGGAAAATTTTCAATATTCTTGTACAGCACACCTACGATATCAATTCGTAGGTGCGCTGTATGAAATTTATATTTTTTATATTTAAAATATTTTATACAGGAAACATTAAACAAGAAACATGTTATGTAAATATAATTACATTATCTTATACTTCTATACATAATTTTTCCATACCTGGACGAGTTATTATATTATACTGACCGCCACTTGTGCGACACTTGAGGCAAATAATTTCATTTCATGTATCGTATGGAATCAGGCGTTACTTTGCGGAAATCCAAAGGTGTCGGAGGTGATGTGTTTGTGTCTTACTTCTGCTTGAAAACGTGGCAGGGAGGGCGATGCATTAACTAACCGCATTATAGGATTTTTGCCGGAATTTAGCAAAGTAATTTTCACATTTCAATGCTATCTCATATTATTAAATTATATTTCATTGCAGTGTTATTGTTATTGAGGCAGATTTGCCTGAATGTTACGTGCAAGACAATTAAAAATATCAAGCCGCCACTGGCTAAGTATTCAATTTTACCGTCATCAGGTCGTTTTACGGAGCTTGTAAAAAGACCATCACCTAAGCCACTCATTAAAACGGTATGTCCACAAGTTTACGACTCATCCCAGAAAGAACGGACAACAATGTATTGAGTCTAATGTTTTGATAGCTAATGCTTTGGCATTTAAAGTTATTGACGGCAATCCTGAAATCTTATCACTTTATAGGTGACAACTGATGTATTAGGCTTAAGGTATATAGAGAAGAGCGGATGATCGTGCTCTTCCACTATAAAGGAAAAATTCCCACCAGGCAGATCGTATGCCTGGGGACGGCCGGTACCATATTTATGGTAAATCATGTGAAACACTTTGATTGCGCGATGCAGGAATGTTGCAGTTTGTAGTGCGCGCGCAGAGTTGACAGTGCTCGCCACATTACTCCCCTTCAAAACCGTAGCTACGCATAGCTGGGTCTGATAGGAATCGAAGTCTCTGCTCTCTGTGTACGTGAGATAAGATGGTCAATGCGGAGTTTTATATTCCGCTGCCTTTTTCTCCACTACACTAAGGCCTGAAGGCAGCGGCTTACATTTTGCATTGTACATTGACATTCGGCAAACAGAATGTGGTGACCCCAAATCACTTAGTTTATTTCATATTATATTCTTTGTGCGTTCCTTTAAATTTATTTTTTGCCACACCACCATTCGCCGAAGGACTGCAATTAGTAGTCAGATAAGTTGATAAGGGCGGAGTATTTTTCCTGCTGCTTTTTTCTCCTCTACACTACGGCCCAAAGGCAGCGGGTTACATTTTACATCGTACATAGACATTCAACAAACAGAATGTAAATTCTTTACGGTGAAATAAAATTGATATGAGGCTATACATTTGGTCCAATTTAATGTTGCGAGTAGGATGTTATTGGGCATTCTGGACCAGCTTCCATTCGTTTGAGCTCACGACGCACCGCGCCGGTTGGCGCGGCTTGTCGTTCACTCAAACTCATTACATCTGTTCCAGAATACCCAATAATATTGATTGATTCTGAATTTTACTTGCGGCAGGAAATGAAATGATGTTAGTAACACAGATAAATACTGAAGTTTAATCGTGATGATCGCATTTCAGTAATGAGGACATCACTGGTAACATATTTCTCCAAAAATGAAATTTGTTAAACAACCTACATCACTAAATCTTGAGAATATTGATGTAGGATCTGAAAAAAATACATATCGTCACGGAAAGCTTTTACCAAACACCATCCGTTGTATAGTTTGCGGACCGTCTAACTGCGGAAAAACAAACTTAGTCCTTGGGTTACTTTTACATCCTAATGGTTTACATTTCCGTAACGTGTACGTTTATTCGAAAACGTTGTATCAACCAAAATACATATTTTTAGAGAAGGTAATGAATCTCGTTCCAGGAATACGTTATTATAAATATCGCGATAACAAAGAAGTCTTAAATCCAAGCTTAGCGTCTCAAAATTCTGTCATTATTTTCGACGATGTTGCCTGTGAAAATCAAAATAACATTCGTGATTACTTTGCCATGGGTAGACATAAAAATATAGACTGTTTTTATTTGAACCAAACTTATAGCAAAGTCCCAAAACAACTGGTTCGCGACAATGCAAATCTACTCATCATATTCAAACAGGATGATATTAACTTACGTCATATTTATGATGAACATGTGAACACTGATATGCCTTGGCATCAATTTCGCGAACTTTGTTCACAAGTTTGGAAAGATACATTTAGCTATTTAGTGATTAATAAAGACTGTCAAAGAAATAACGGATGCTACAGAATGAAATTCGACACCTTTATTACTTTCGACGAGTGAGATACATAAATGCCGTTTTTTTTTAAATCAGAAGCCACTTTCTTATCTTCTTTATATGCGAGTAGTTGTAAAATAAGAAAAAATGTGTGATGAAAAATCAATTAAACAACAAATAATTAAGTCTGCTGAGGCTGTTAAAAAGAAGGTTCAAAACATGAAAAATACTAAAATGGATTCTGAGTTGGCATTAGAAACTATGTTCAAACCAGTAACAGATCCACTTAAACAGCTAACGAGAACCCCGTATCAAGAACAGTTAAGTAATGAAGATGTTGATTCGCTTGAACATTTAGCACGACAGTCTACACCTACGAAGAAACGAAAATTTTCTGAAATTAGCTCTTCAAGGGAATCACTCCAAGAGGTATCGAATGCTAGTAACAGCGATGATAACATAAGTGACTCTGAACTGAATCAAAGTCTTAGAAATAACATGAGTGACATATTTTTTGAAACAAATTCGGATGGTGCTTCAACACCAAATGCAAAGTCTTTATCGTCATGGTCTTTATCATCAGAAGTATTCAAAGATGTACCTTATGGAATTAGATTGGAAAATGGAAAACCTATGATAGGATCAGCACCGCTCTCCATAACTAATGATGCATTTGAAATAGCAGGTCATTCGTATGTCAAAACTAATGGACTCAGTGAATTACTTTACAAAAAAAATCCTGATCTAAACATTATCACTGAAGATGATAAAAGGAATTATAAATTTATACTAATAAGCACAAACGCTCATCGACGTAAATATGATCCCAATCAACCAATCAATAGCAACAGAGGATTTAAGTATTTACAAATTGTAAAACCCTTATTATGTTCCGCCAATGTTTCCAAAGGAAAGGGTTTATCATTGCTTAAAAAAGTTGATAACAAAGTAGATTACATTTTTTGGAATGATCCAAACGAATTAGTTGAAACATTGAAATTATTAATAGCTTCGAAAGATGCCGGTAATACTGGCTTAGATGATGAAATTGTATCAGTTTTAACAGAACTGAAAAAACGTGGTGTGATATAAAATGAATAAATACTTATGTAATCTATATTTTATTTTATTTCTACTCTAACCTTCACACTATTTACAAGATGAATATAGATAAATTTGGACATCATGTTCATAAAAGACTGCGTGTGTCAGATCCATTAAATTTGGTTCCTATAAACACAGGGCTAAGTAAAAATGAGTCAGGAGTTTACGACTTAAAACAATGTATATTGAGAGGATTACCGTTAGCTGTAGCAGCAGATGAAGCTGTTAGCAAGGAGTATGTAGAAAAAAACAATAAATTATATTGTAAAAAACAAGATTTCATTAATGAACTTAAAAGTATAAAAACTCAAATACAACTGCTACAGAAACAGTTAGATGAGAAGTGTTCAAAGGTAGAAGCGAGTAATATTATTAAAGATCATATAGTAGCACTCAGAGACTCATCGAAACCAGCATGAGCAAACAATCTGTTGTAAATGAAATCCATAAAGCAGCTAGAAGAAATTTCCCACGTCGTTCTGTTATTTTAAAAGGGATTGATGATTTATGGCAAGCCGATTTGATTGATATGCAAAACTATCAGAAGGTTAACAAAGGATTCAAATTTATTTTAGTAGTCATCGATGCTTTTTCTAAATACGCATGGATCGCTCCATTAAAGAATAAAACAAAAACTGAGGTGTCTCTAGCGTTTGATAAGGTTTTACAAGAAGGCCGATCACCTGCTAATTTACAAACCGACAAGGGTACCGAATTTCACAATGACGTTTTTCAGAAGCTTACGAACCGATGGAAAATAAATCATTATTCAACTTATTCAACAAAAAAAGCGTCTATAGTAGAAAGATTAATAAGAACTTTGAAGAGCAAGTTGTTTAAACATTTTAGCTTGTTTGGAAATTATAAGTGGATTGGAGAACCTTTATGTGATATAGTTAAGAGCTATAATAATACTATGCATCGCACTACAAAACATATGCCGTCTGAAATAAACAAGTTAAATGAATCACTCGTTGCATGTAATATAAACAAATCACAACCTTCCTTACCTGCAAAGAAAATTAAATTTCGTGTTGGAGACTTTGTCCGTATCAGCAAGCACAAAGGAGATTTTCAAAAAGGATATACACCAAACTGGTCTACCGAATTATTCACTGTTGTAAAAGTAATAAAATCTATACCCACAACATATTACATACGAGATCAACATTGTATACCAATAAAAGGTTGTTTTTACGAACACGAACTGCAAAAAACTAGCTGTCCCAATATTTATTTAGTTGAGAAGGTAATTAAAAAAAAGGGAAACAAATATCTTGTTAAATGGCTCGGCTTAGGTCAAGAGGAAAATAGTTGGATTAATAAAAGTGCTATAATAAAGCATTGAAGTATATTACTACAGATTAGTTAACTTATTTTTCATTACATCGTTAGTTATGAAAGGGAAAGGACTTCTCAATACTTTAATCAATAATTTACCAATAGAGTTACACTTACCAGGCTACAACTACTGCGGTCCAGGTACTCGATTACAAGAACGTTTGCAAAGAGGCGATAAAGGCATAAACCCTTTGGACAGCGCTTGTATGCTGCACGACATAGCTTATTCAAAGTATTCAAGTTTAGAAGATCGGCATAAGGCTGACTTAGAGCTAAGAAAGATGGCAAAGCAACGATTAAAATCAGAAGATGCTAGCAGAGGTGAAAAAGTTGCATCATGGTTGGTGAATAAAGTAATGAAAGCAAAAATTAAATCGGGTGCTGGAATTAAATCATTCAAAACTTCTATGGCTAAATTAAAATCGCATCTGAAAAAAAAGAAACCTAAAAATATTCAAGATGCTATTCAGTTTGCATACTTAGCAGCAAAAAAAATATTTCATAAGAAAAATAATATGAAGCTGCCAAGAATTATTCCCATCCCTAAAACTGGAGGAATACTTCCACTCATTCCTATTTTTGCTGGTCTATCAGCATTGGGTTCTTTAGCTGGAGGTATTGGTGGAATATTACAAGTCAGCCCAAAAAATCTTTCTGAATCCGTGCGTCACAATAAAATGATGGAATCGATCTCCTTAGGCAAAGGTTTATACATCAAACCATACAAGACAGGTAAGGGATTGTGCGTACATTCTTCAAAAAACTAGTTAAAAGGTTACCCAGACGAGCACTGAGTAATATAGATTTAATATATTATACTCGGGACATCCCATACTTTCGAGGTGTCTATATGAGAGACACTTTACCAAGCAAATCAAAATAACATCGAGTGCGCTATCCTGAATCTAGATAATTCAATAAATCCGGGAACTCACTGGGTAGCCTACATTAAGATAAATAATTACAGCGTGTACTTTGATAGTTATGGTTTAAAACCACCTGTAGAATTAATCAAGTACTTAACAAAAAACACTAACGTTTATTATAGTTATATGAACTATCAACAAAACAACACCTATAATTGCGGTCATTTATGCATAAAATTTTTAAAAACATTCTGGTTGAAACATTTATATTAAGAAATCATAAACTATTCTCACCATTATTACGATGTCATTCACGCTATCAATAACCGGTTTGTAAACCAGCTTTGTCAACAATTTATTCGCCGGCTCTGCAGCTTGATGGTGAATATGAATGTGGGCTGATCTTTTTTCGACGTTAATTCGATTCCTAACATAGGAATGCTACAACAACAAATTTCATTATGGCGACAACGAAATGATTGAAATACCCGAAGGATCATACGAGCTATTAGATATAAATGACTTTTTAAAAACAAATTTAGTAGACTGTACGTTTAATTTGATATGTAACAATAACACTTTGAGCACAAAAATAATTTGTTCAAAAGATATTCATTTTGAGAAATCCGGTTCAATCGGAAGGATATTGGGTTTTGGAAATCAGACTCTTAAAGCTAATATATTACATGAGTCTCTCTTCCCTGTAAACATTCTACCAACAACCATCGTTCGAATAGAATGTGATATCGTGAGCGGATCGTACATAAATGGGAAGCCTAGCCATATAATTTACGAATTTGCACCTAATGTACCGCCAGGGTACAGGATTATAGAAATCCCAAAAAATTTGATATATTTCCCAGTAAATCAAAATACAGTTAGCGAGATTAATATAAGGATTTTGGATGCAAATAACAACCTTATAAATCTACGACAAGAAGAACTACAGTTATATTTACACCTAAGACGAAAATGATAGATTTCATAAATAAAACATTGGTACCCGAAACCAAAGATCTCAGTACAACACATCCACCGCAACAGAAACCACCTGCTAAAAAGAAAAAACTGACTAAGGAAAATAACAATTTCTCAGGATACTTAAAAGTCATAAAATGAATATCTTAAATATCTTGGATTCTTTCGCCTACGACAACAGCATTGAAAGCTACCAAATCCATTCGTATAAGCCCTACATTAATAGTTTTAACAAAAACGATGAAATACGCATTCCCATCAATCAACAAGACTTATACGTCTTACCGTCACAGAGTACACTATACATCGAAGGTTCTATCACAGTGCACCGTCAAATGGCGATAAAAAGAGAGAGTGAGTAATATTGAGTTGGTGAATAATGCAGCGCTTTTTCTTTTCCAAGACATTCGATATGAACTAAATGGCGTAGAAATTGATAGGATAAAAAATGCTGGGATCACAACTACTATTAAATCATTGCTCTCGATGAATGAAAATGAATCAAAAATGTCACGGCTATGGGGGTTGGGACATTGATGGAATAAAAAATACTACTGGTAATTTTTCCGCCTGTATCCCATTGAATAAAGTTTTAGGTTTCGCTGAAGATTATAATAAAATAATAATGAACTGTAAACATGAGCTGGTTCTTTTGCGTAGTAATACAAACCTTAATTCTATTAAATTAACCACTAATGAAGTGTTAGATGACATAACCATTAACAAAATTGTATGGAGAGTACCGCATATAAAAGTTATCTGATCGTGAAAGAGTTAACTTGCTGAGATGTTTGGAGAAAGATAGACCTATCAGTTTAGCATTTAGGAATTGGGATCTCTATGAATACCCTCTTTTACCACAGGACTACAAAACATACTTGGTCTATAAAAACCACATCTCAATTAGAGAAACCACGTTATGTGATTATTGGTTTACAAACTAATCGGAAAAGTTTAGGTATGAAAGACATGTCTCACTTTGATCATTGTTATGTACGTGATGTCAAGGTTTTTTTAAATTC
Source organism: Yponomeuta sedellus (assembly GCA_934045075.1). Taxonomy (NCBI): domain Eukaryota; kingdom Metazoa; phylum Arthropoda; class Insecta; order Lepidoptera; family Yponomeutidae; genus Yponomeuta; species Yponomeuta sedellus. The sequence continues at coordinate 19,525,530 of OW203741.1, read as the reverse complement.
AACTTACTTTCCATATGAAAGTCTCAATATTAAGTTTACTGAAGAAAGGTATATGATATTATATGAGCAGTACGCTAGATTCCAACAGTCTTACTATGGACGTCGGTGTGAGCCGTTGTTAAATCTGAAGGATTTCAAAGATAAAGCACCATTATTTGTAATAGATTGCTGCAGGCAAAATGAGACCCTGAAGACAGGTCCCATTGATGTTAGAGTAGAAATAGAGAGTGATTTAGAAATACCAGATCAAACTTCTGCTTACTGCCTCATACTAAACGATTGTGTAAATCGGAATATAAACCACTTTCTAACATCGTTAAAAAAATAACATGAATTCTGAACATATTTTTTGTAGATTTACAAGGATTTAGAGATTATAAAAATAATTTTATTATTAAAGAGTTTTGCTCTCGCTACTAAAGAATTTACTATGGTCTACTTGGTAAAACCTCCTTATCCATTTTCTACTTTATCAGATAGCGAAAAAAAGCAAGTTGTTTGGTTGGAAAAGAATAGAGGAATTTATTGGCGTGAAGGTTTTATTGACTACCGCGAATTTCATAGGTTAATTTATAGTT
>OW203741.1:18230254-18324752 GCA_934045075.1 Yponomeuta sedellus | reverse complement strand
ATTTGCCTGTTAGTGCGGGCTCCTGTTGACCGGCGTTTTTTTAACAGACTACCCGGAAATTTTCACGTAATAATTGGAAACCGAAGCGAAGCAAAGGGACCGACCACCGTTGGAGTAAACGTGTTCTTGAGTTGAGAACGCGACTCGGCAAACGTAGTGTAGGACGCCCTCCGATCAGGTGGGATGGCGATCTGTGAAAAACTGCCGGCAGATGCTGGATACGGCAAGCTGAAGACAGGGCGCTATGGCGCTCATTAGAGGAGGGCTATGTCTAGCAGTGGACTACATAATTTAGCCAGAATTATGTAGTCCACTGCTGGAAAGAAGAAGAAGAATTGGAGACATTATAGATTGTTTTAGGCACACGACACTGTGCTTGATAATTAAAATTTCAGATGTTGGAGTTGCGACCGCCAGGTTAAAGTGGGACTGGGCCGGCCATGTCTGCCGCATGAGCACAGATGGGTGGGCCAAAATTGCGACCGCCTGGGTTCTGAAAAATGGACACCGACGTCGCGGCAGCCGAAGGCGAAGATGGCGAGACGGCGTTAATGAAGAAAAAGAAGAATAATTTATTGCAGCAACACAAAGACACACATTACAACATAAAATCTAAAACCCGAAAATATTCTATCTACCTATGAGTTCAGGTCTCGAAAGTTTAAAATATGTTATAAAATCTAAAACACAATACAAAGGAAAAAAGACACATTATAAAAACCTTGTATCAGAGGTTATTAACTCGACGGGTATATTACTTTTTTGAGTATGTTCTTGCATAACTTCGCCAAATCTTAACAGATTTCGGTATTGTATTTTGTTCGAATAGATATCGATCCCGTTGGTCCCATTTTATTTTGGTGAAGATCTGATGAAGACTTTCAGAGATGGAGAACGAAACTCTTCGATGGACAGCAGCAAATAAGGAATAAAAAGGCCAATCCATTAGAAATATAATATTTTGGAGTCGGTGCCCAAAATGAGTGTACTGTGACTCCAAAATACACTTCTACAATATCTAGATAATATACAAATATAGAATTTAGAGGACATGTTAGTTTAAATTATTTCTGCGTTTTAGTGGCTCAGTGTACAGAAGGTAGTTGGTTTTTATTTTAATATTTTTTTACTCACATACGTCGCGGTGGGAGCAACGGGGACATTGCTGCAAAAGGCAGCGAGGTCGTTTGGAATGTGATTGGAATCACTTCAGTTAAGCAACAACAAGCGCGATCAGGTGCATGATGGGTGACCTTCCCGTGACTACCGCTGGTGGCATTATTTCCGAGCGCTTTCGTGCACCGCAAGGCACGCTAAGCCGCTGGTGCCGGCTGTCATGTAATGTGAGTTGTTAAGCCATGTCAGAGGCCTTAAGAGCGGCTTGATAACTTCTGCCACTGTCTTTCTTTCCTCCACCAACCCGGACTTGGCTCCCATGGTGGCGTATGGCATAAACTTCCTGCAATGCAGGAAGATACCCGTGCCGCAGCAGTGGGGAAATACAAGGGTTGATATCGATATCGATCCCTTTTATCAATCCCCTATATGACTCTCTTTACAAGTAAGTCTTAAATGGTAAATGTGTCTTCCATTAGACCAAAAAATATTTTTATATTAGTTACTTATATCAGTTACTCGCTTGACGCGAACCCGAGCTGTCGCGCGCGCGTGCCATAACTACATAAAGTGTGCAAGCGAAATCGACCGGCGTTTAATCATGGTCAAGTGTTTAAAATGTAATAAACTTGTCACTAAAAAATCCCCAGGACTACAGTGCGGAAAATGTAGCAAGTGGTTCCATGGTGAATGTGCATCAATATCTACAGACCAGCTCAATGCGCTAGTGGCGACAGATTCCGTTGACTGGAAATGTCGTACCTGCACGGGCGGTGCCAAACCGAAACGTTTGTCGTGTATTGTGCCAGATGCTGAGGAGGAAGATAACACCGATAGCGAGTCTGTCGCTAATGTCTCCTTGCAAAACAAAATGATCCAGAATATTCTGCGCGAAATTCGTAAAGAGGTTCGAGAGATTATCAGCACGGAACTCAAAACTACCCTGCAATTTTATTCCGATAAAATTGACGAGTACGAGGAGAAAATAATCTACTTCGAATCAAACATGAAGCTCATGGAGAATCAATGCAAGGATACGAAAAACTCTTATCTAAATCTACAACTTAAACATGACGCTTTGGAACAAAAAATGAACGCGCTGGAGCAACAACAACTATCCAACCAAGTTGAAATATGTGGAGTGAAAGAGGTCCCAAACGAAGACGTTGAAGGAATCGCCAACCAAATATGTTCAAAATTACAACAGGATCCAGGCAACATGAAAAAAGTGTATAGGAAAACAAAAACGCGACTAAATGCCAACAAAGAGTCGCAGTCATCGGTCATCGTCGTATCCCTGCAGGACGGGTGTCGCGATTCTTGGCTAGAAGCCTCGAAGAACAGCCAACTCACTAACATAGACATAGGTCGTGAGGAAAACCACCGAATCTACCTACGCGAGTCCCTCTCCGCCAACTCCGCCTACCTACTATGGAAGTCAAAAACCGACCTAAAACAAACCGATCTGTGCAGATTTGTATGGTTTAAAAACGGACAGATAATGGCTAGAAAAAATGAGAAAGATCGGCACTACATTATAAGATCCACCAGCGATAAGATCGCCTGAAAAATCTATTCTCAAAACACACATAAATTCTCACAATTGACAATGGACATACAAGCTACCTACTAGAATTAAAACTTCATGGATTGTGTACAATCACAACAAAGCGAAACAACACACTCTTCATGGAATGAATTCGACAACTACCATAAAAAACATAAGCGGCTGTCTGTCCTGAGTGTAAACATCAGATCCCTGATCAAAAACTTCGCACAACTTGAACTAATAATCACGAGCAGCCCTAGCACGATCCACATCATTGTCGTCACGGAGGTGAACATCTCAGATAGCTGCAGATCACTGTTTGAGCTTCAAGATTACGAAATGCACTCTGAACTACGTAGTACAAGAAAAGGAGGTGGTATTCTAGTTTATGTCCATAAAAGCATACAGTTTAAGCGACTACATGCGTCGTCGATTACTTATGAGTGCGTGCTGGGTGAGATTTCAACCAGTGATAAATATGTAACCCGTTTATGTGCTTTGTACAGGCCACCAAATGTAAGTAAGCAACTTTTTATAAACGAAATAACTTGTATGCTTTCAAAAATACCGGAAAAGTCGGACGTATTATTTTTAGGCGACATCAATATAGATATAAAATTGTCAAATAATATTGTTACAAGTTATCTTAATGTCATGTCTAGTTCGGGACTTGACTGTGGGATTACTGACTATACAAGGGTAGAAAAAAGAGGCCAAATAATTACTAAGACATGCATAGATCATATTTTTTCCCGCTGCACGGGCAATCGTTCTATTCAAACAGCTGTTATCCATAGTGCATTGGCTGACCATTACATAACCGGTCTCGTTGTAACAGGTCCCGCGACTACTCAAGCGAAGTGCAAATTGATATCTAAAATAGATAGCAATAAAGCACAAGATGAGCTAAGCAAAATTGACTGGAGCGAAGGCCTAACTTATAATAACCCTAATGAGATCGTTAACTTTATTATTGGTAAATTTGATAGCGTGTACGAAAATTGTAAAAAAACTGTAAAAATAAAGTTAAATAAAAGACAACAGTGTGCTTGGGCTTCCAATAAAATTGTAAAAATGTGTGCCAGACGGGATGAATTGTTTAAAATTTGGAAAGGTGATGAAAGTGACTTAAATAAAAGATTGTTATACAATAAATATAGAAATAAAACAAATAAAATAGTAAATAATGTTAAAAACAATTACTTTAGAAGTCAAATAAGTTGTAACTTTAAAAACCCTAAAAAAATATGGGAGATTGTAAATAATCTATGTGGAAAACTTTCTAGATCTATAGATGAAATAATTATAAATGCGTTTAATAGCAATACAAACGATTTAGTAGAAAACTTTGCCAAAGACTTTCGGAATAACGTTAAAAAAATATGTACTTACTGTGATGTACCTTTATTGCAGCCAGAGTTATATACAAAAAACTGTGATGTATCAATGAGGCTAAGAAAAGCCAGCGACGATGTAATCTTTTCCATAATAAAACACATGAATGCAAATAAAAGCCCTGGAAATGATGGCATACGCTGTAAGGATATTATGTTCATTAATAGGTACATAGCGCCCCTTATAACCCACCTAATAAACACCTGTATAATTTTTTCTATATTCCCGGACAAGCTCAAGCTTGGCAGTATAAGACCTGTTTATAAAAAAGGTTCCAAAACCGATATAAATAACTATAGACCTATCACAATCCTTACATGTTTGGACAAGATTGTTGAGAGATACTTCGGCAATGAATTAAATAGTTTCCTTACTAAAAATAATATAATAAACAAAAAACAATTCGGATTCCAAAAGAAAAAAAGTACCTCACAACTATTGTCCAAATTTACTAATAAGATCAACAAGCACATGAATGACAAAGAGCATGTGCTTGTAATTTTTATCGATTTTAGTAAGGCTTTCGATACAATAAATTACACAACTTTATTCACTAAATTGGAGAAAAATGGTATACGGGGACCATTTCTAAAGCTATTACAAAACTATCATATAAATAGGTATACGGCTGTCAACATAGATGGTAAATATAGTAAGTGGTACCCCACAGAAGAGGGCGTGGCACAAGGTTCAATTACCGGTCCAACCGAATATTTAATTTACGTAAACGATATGTGTAACGCATTTGACGAAGAGTCTGTGTATCAGTTTGCCGACGACACTTGCCTAATAACAGCTCATAAAAACCTAGATAAAGCACAAGAACAGATGCAAGCCAACTACAACACACTGTGCAAATGGGCACATGACGTCGGATTAGTGCTAAATGCGGAAAAAACAAAACTGCTACACATACACTCGCCCTACCTAAAAAATACAATGGACGAACCTTTTGTGGTGTCGCACTCTCATAATTGTCTTCACACAAACCCAAAAGACTGTTCCTGTCAGAAACTTCAATTAGTAAAGGAACACACCTACTTGGGTTTAGTAATAGATAATAAGTTCAGCTGGAAACCGCATATTGACTATGTCTGTGGTAAACTAAGATCACTCCTATCTAAACTACAAATACTTAAATTTAAAGTCCCATATAGCACCCTAAGATTGTTGTACCTAGCCCTAGGGGATTCAGTTATTAGTTATAGCCTAAGTAGCTATGGAAGAACCTACAAGTCACACATAGACAGTATTTATCAATTACAAATTAGACTTTTAAAAACAATTGTACCATTAAAAACTAAAATGTTCTATCGTGATAACTATTCGGCCCTGTTTAAGTACTGCAATGTACTACCGATACAAGAAAAAATAAAAATAGCTATTGTACTGGAGGAAATCAACAACATCGACTCGTTAAACAAGATAAGTCGCCCAGATAACTTACGACAGCTTCGAAACTCAACCAAGTTTACTTTACCACCTACAACCAATGTATACGGGACACGCACGTGGGAATACTTGCTCCCCAATATTCTTAACGAACTACCAGACGATATTGTTGATAAAATCCGTAACAACCCGAAAAAGAGTAAAAATGTAATACGTAACTATTACTTACCAATAGAATAAAAAACAAAATTAGATATAGAAAATAAAATTTGGATTAAGTTAAGCAAGTTAACTCAACCATCTGCAAATAAACCCCTCAGGTTTAAGCAGCTTGGTACTCATGTAACCCACTCTGTATAAAATTATGTCATAAATAAATAAATAAAAAAAAAAAAAAAATTAACTCGACGGGTATATTACTTTTTTGAGTATGTTCTTGCATAACTTCGCCAAATCTTAACAGATTTCGGTATTGTATTTTGTTCGAATAGATATCGATCCCGTTGGTCCCATTTTATTTTGGTGAAGATCTGATGAAGACTTTCAGAGATGGAGAACGAAACTCTTCGATGGACAGCAGCAAATAAGGAATAAAAAGGCCAATCCATTAGAAATATAATATTTTGGAGTCGGTGCCCAAAATGAGTGTACTGTGACTCCAAAATACACTTCTACAATATCTAGATAATATACAAATATAGAATTTAGAGGACATGTTAGTTTAAATTATTTCTGCGTTTTAGTGGCTCAGTGTACAGAAGGTAGTTGGTTTTTATTTTAATATTTTTTTACTCACATACGTCGCGGTGGGAGCAACGGGGACATTGCTGCAAAAGGCAGCGAGGTCGTTTGGAATGTGATTGGAATCACTTCAGTTAAGCAACAACAAGCGCGATCAGGTGCATGATGGGTGACCTTCCCGTGACTACCGCTGGTGGCATTATTTCCGAGCGCTTTCGTGCACCGCAAGGCACGCTAAGCCGCTGGTGCCGGCTGTCATGTAATGTGAGTTGTTAAGCCATGTCAGAGGCCTTAAGAGCGGCTTGATAACTTCTGCCACTGTCTTTCTTTCCTCCACCAACCCGGACTTGGCTCCCATGGTGGCGTATGGCATAAACTTCCTGCAATGCAGGAAGATACCCGTGCCGCAGCAGTGGGGAAATACAAGGGTTGATATCGATATCGATCCCTTTTATCAATCCCCTATATGACTCTCTTTACAAGTAAGTCTTAAATGGTAAATGTGTCTTCCATTAGACCAAAAAATATTTTTATATATTTTTAGAGGAACTAAAACAAAAAAAAAAAATTAAAACGTTACTTTCTTTGTCTGTGGTTTGAAGACCTGAAGTCTTGTAAACAAAGTTTGACATTCAACAACTGTGAGTGATTTGTGAGAATAGTGAAATAACAACGACGAAACCATGAGTTCATCGAGTTTACATGCAAAATATAGCAATTATCATTATTGCATTGTTCGAGAATGCAAAAACATGCCAATAAAGAACCCCGTGAAGTTGTGGATTCGTGTACCAAGTGAAATAAACACACGAAAAAATTGGCAAAAAAGAGCCCGATACTTTATCGACTGAAACTCGGGTGAATTTACGTTAAGATCACTCTGATGTAAGTCCTATAATAATCAATGTCCACTGTTTCTGGCTGACAGTTGTTTACGCTACAGTACGTTTGTGAAAACGAAATATGCTTTCAACATGGCGGGTAGCGTTTTCACCGTTCCGAATTAAAAGTGGAAAATATTTTTTAATTTGCAATTTTTGCAGCCATCTTACATACTTACTTATACATAGCACTTACTACATAGCAAAGTCAATATAATTCAGTTTCTTACGTTAAATACTATAGGAAATTAATATTCATTTATCGCGTCAATTTTGATACGAGTCAAGCAGCGAATTATCTTACTTTTACATCACCTTGTGTGATACGTCCGAATGACCCCTTCGCCCGTCTCGTGTGGGTGAAGGTGCCACTGGACGCTGTATAAATCAACTCATTACGTAGATGCAAAGGGCAAAATTTTTTTGGCCGTGTCGCGCTAATATGTTGAGCGCTACAAATCCAGCTGAAGACCGCTTTTTCCTTTCGCAGCACAACAAAAACAACATCCCTCGGGAATAAATCCCAACACGTTCCCGACGAATAAATCCTGCGCTAGTGATATTAAATATTCGTTAAGTCGCCGCCTCTCCCGGCCGCATTTGAATGTGCCATTAATAATAATAATATTGAAGAGGCGATGCCTGTAAGAAAATACGGCCAGAGGTATAGCTGAGTTGAGCATCAGAAATTCACGTGGCTGGCTATCGATTGCAATGGGAATCCTAGCTTGAGAGCAGGTCCCAAACTAGAATTCCCTAATTTGGGAGCAGATCAAGGTTAATGAAGGACGATCTTTATAACCTTCTTTTACAATACCAAGTTTTTTCGTTAAATTGAATTTTTATTTCAAGCTCAGGGTAGTAATAATATATATTTTATAACTTTTTTTAATTGAATTAAAATAATAATAGTGTTCGCGCGAGAATCGATCGCGCGACGTAATCATGAATCTGTGGTCACTTATTGTTCTTTATTCTGGGTCGCCCCGGTGACGTCGCTCGTGCCGCTCGCTCGCTACTAATTATCCAGCCATCTGCATACACATTCGCACTGTGACATACGCGCGTGATTAGTGCTCGAATTCTCGTGAAGTGATAGACATTTGGTGACCAAGAAACTTTATCAGCTCAAAGAACAATATATTGACAATATTAGACTATAAGTGAACAGTGCAGGAGTGTTCTCCGTGCGCTAGACGCATCAGCTCATCCATCGCCGCTTATCATCTGCCCAACAGCTAAACCGAGCCATCATCCACCATCACCAAGTAAGTCCATTCACATCACCTCCCATTCCGCTCTCTCAACCAGCCCATCGTGAGGTAGACCTAGCCGACACTGGCTAACTACCAAATAGTGTAGGTGAATAGGGGACGTATTAATGAATTTAAAGTTTAAAAAGTTTTTATATAAATAAATAGGGTTAGCTCATAAGTAACAAATAAAATTGCCATCACAAAATTAAAACGTTATCTTAATATTAAAATTAAAAGCTTTGTCACTTTGATACTTTAATTGGAACAGTTGGATTCCCTTTGGGCTGCAGGCGTGAGTTTATGAATGTAACATATAGTAAAGGGCTGAGAAAAAAACGGTTAAAGTTACAGCTGAGGAGAGGTGATTACCTAAATGTGATCACCTCTCCTCAGCTATAACATATTACAACATATTACTATAATATATTACAACATATCACTCCTACCAACTTGACATTCTGTCCTCTAGGACATTTAATTAAATAAACCTACACATTAATATATACTTACACATATAATACAGTATACATGTATACTAAAATAATTATATTATTATATATAATGTCACTATAAATTACATATGATATTTATACACACTATAATTTACCATACATATGAAAAGGAAATATAATGAATAGGGGAGAACAAAGACAATGAAATAAAAATAACGACAAATAAATAGACCTATATTAGATATAAAGACATTAATCAAAAAACGGCAAAAAACAGCTAACTCAGCGGTGTGTTAAGGGTTTGGGCCTCAGCGCTGGTTTTCAGTTACCGTCAGACGTCAAACAAGCGTTTCAGCGCGGCACTGCCAGTTTTTGCTTTACCTTATGAATAAAAAATAAGTTGATATAATAATAAAAATTCACAGGTACATACATAGATTGTATTAAATTTCTTGTATTTACAACAATACAAGAAATTTCTCTAGAAACAAGTCCGCCTTTGCTTGAAACCTTTTGCTAATAACCTTTGCTAATAAATGTAAGTAAATCCGGTTTTTTAGTGCTATATTGTGTATTTTGTACAATAAAATGCCACAAGTAACTGTATAAAATTACGAGTATTCTCTTGCTATATAGACTGTCACAGCACTTATCTTATCCTGTCTTTTGTAAAACTTGTTAACTAATGCTTTAGCATTTTAAGTTATTGATGCCATTCACAAAATCTTACGAATAGGTGGCAACTGATGTATTTGGTTTAAGATGACTTGGGAAATGATGGTCAGAGTGGAGTTGTTTTTTCCTGCTGCAAGAAGTCAGCGGCTTTCACTTTCATTTTACATTGTATATTAACTTAATTACGTTTTATTGAATTGAATAAAAAAAACTCTTCATCGTAGGTTGTCTGGAAGAAATTGCTCTAAGCAATAAGGCCCCCAATTGTTCTGTATCTTTGTAATTATTTTTTGTTTGTTTTTCCTAGTCTACAATAAAGAATATTCTTATCTTATCTATCTTATCTTAACTTGAGCTGAGAGGCTCTTCTGTGGTATATGTAAGGACAAGATACATTTCTAACGTCTCTACTACCTACGAGAGGCGGCCTCCGCTCGTGATCGCTTTCCACTTCGTTTTGCATTGGAGATTCTGTGCAACTTGGTTTTCAAAATGGCGCCGGCAGTGGCTCACTTAATCTTTGTTTATGCAACGTGCCACTTACACGGTGTATGGGACAGCTTATTTTTATACAGAACAAGTAAATCAGATCAAATCATGGGTGAAATTGTTAGCCTCTAAATAGGTTTTTAAATTTGTTCCTTAGCACGGGTTAGTGCATTAAAAATAAAAATAGTGTAATCAGATCAAATCAATTTATTTCTTTGAATTTACATTCTGTTTTCTGCATGTCAGTGTACAATGTAAAATGAAAGTGAAAGCCGCCGCCTTCTGATCGTACTGTAGCGCAGAAAAATGCATAAAAAAAAATCAACCTGACCATCTTTTCTCAAGATAATATAAGAAAATGCTTTATAGTACACCAGAGTACTTACATAATAAAAAAATAAAATATATAGAATACAGTTGGAGGCCTTATTGCTAAAAGTAATTTCTTTCCGACAACCTAAAAGTAAAATAAATAAAAGTGGAATTTGTTTGGAAACATTTTTTTTCCGTGTCCTTGTAAATCAAGTTTTTGAAGAGCTGTGAAATTGAGTCAGTATTTTTATAGAGGTTTTATGTGAGATCAAGCCACGTAAGAAATTATGCACTTACCGGCCACAACACATCAAACCGGGGTCAAAGGCGATGAAGAGTACCCTCACAAAATAGCTCACGCCGTAAAGTTTGTACAATAACACCAGAAGTTTAACTTGAATAGTGAGCAAAAAATCTGCCGCAGTCGGTGCCGCTAAGTTCGATTTTCCGTACACTATTGAGAGATTAATTGATTAAAGACGTTTATACAAACAAAAAAACAAAAGTCAATTTCTGCCAAGTTGCATAACAGTTTGTTGGCAGATGCTCTTGGTTTTAATCTACAGGGTGACTTGGAGTCGGTTGACAAATATTAAGGGAATATTTTAATCATGATTTGTAAATGTGTATATACCACCATATACAAAAATGTAAAAAATTCTACCTATCAATACAGTTTTGTTTATTATCAAACTCCTTTATCAGTTTGTGGCATATGTTGTGGGTAGTAGGGTTTTTTTCATGTCAGTCTGTTTCTCGATTAAAAAGTAATAAGGTCACTACGTGGTTTTATTGATTTAAAATATCCAAAAACAGGATATTTTTGGCGACGAAGGGCTAATTCACGCAGTTTACTTAGTGTTCAACATAATTGTGTTGAAAATGGCGAGTACCTCAGCTGCAGTTGTCGGAAACATTCTCACATTTGATCACCGGGCACAAGAATGGAGCATTTTTAAAAGCCGTTTTAAGCAAACGTGTATCGCGAATGAAATCAACGACGTATCGGATAAACTGTTTGTGAAACGAAGAGCTTTACTTTTGGCAGCTTTGGTGGAAGATACTTACCGCGTCTTAAGAGATTTGGCCTTCCCTAAAGACTTGGAGAAAACGGATTACGAGGATATAATTCAATTGCTGGATACCCACTTTGCCTCCAAGAGAAGTAGCTTCGCCGAAAGGTATATTTTTTACAAGGCAGAGCAACGTATGGGAGAGGATCTGGCTGAATGGGCGGCGCGAGTGCGAAACTTAGCCATGTACTGCGGGTTTAAGTCGGAACTCGACACAGTGCTAAGAGATCGATTTGTTCTTGGCTTAGAGAATAACAAAGAACGGGAAAAACTGTTCACCGAAGACGTTCAGTCTCTCACTTTTAATAAAGCTGTAGATTTGGCGAAAAGCATAAGGTGCGCGCGGCAAGGAGCGCAGTCTTCGCGTGGCGAGGCATCTCCCGCGTCTTCTCAACCAGTCTTCGCCATTCAAGCTACCGGGAAAGGCGTCGCGGGCGCAGGCTCGTCGGGAGCTCCACGAAAACAAAAATGTTGTGAAACGTGCGGCTATAGAAATCATAACCGAGAGCAGTGTCGTTTTATTAATTATACGTGCCAGAAGTGCTTAAAAAAAGGCCATTTGAAAAGGATGTGTAAGTCCCAATCCCAGGGTAATAACTTCTATTTGGCGGGCGCGGAGGTGGACGACACAGTGGAAGGTATTTATGGCCTTTTTAATATTAAGAGCGTGAACGGTGACCCCATGAGTCAGTCGGTAAGCATGGCCGGCAAAGACATTTTATGTGAGGTAGATAGCGGCAGCGCAGTATCTGTTATGCCGAAAATAATTTACGAAACTTATTTTCAACAAGAATTTGATTTAAAACCTTGTAAAATGGTATTGAATTGCTATAATGGTAGCAAGATCTCGCCATTGGGGTATTTACTTTTGTTAGTAACCTACGAAAAGCGCACCGAAATAATAAAACTATTTGTTATTGATACACAACAAAACAAACCAACCTTATTAGGCAGGGATTTTATTGCCAAATTTAATTTACAGTTATGTAGGGTTGAGTGCAATAATTTGGCATGCGAGGACGTCGGAGCGGAGTTAAAAAGGAAATACTCGACATTATTTTCAGACGAGCTAGGCCGTTTCAATAAATATAAAGTGCATTTGAAGACAAAAAGTAATGCCGAGTATAGATTTTTTAAACCCCGACCAGTGCCGTTAGCTCTAAAACCGAAGGTAGAAAAAGAGTTGAAACGCTTAGAGGAGTTGGGTATTTTGGAAAAAGTACAACATTCCAACATTGCCACGCCAATTGTTCCAGTGTTGCGTCGCGATGGTGAAATTAGGATTTGCGGGGACTACTCAGTTACATTAAATAAAGTTTTGTTCCTGGACAATTATCCTATTCCTCGGATAGAGGAATTGTTTGCAAAGTTGCACAATGGGGAAGAGTTTTCTAAACTCGATTTAGCAAGGGCCTACAACCAGTTGGAGTTGGACGAGTCCAAAAACCTCACTTGCATTAATACCCACAAGGGGCTTTTCCGTTTCAATAGGTTGGTATTTGGTTTGAGCAACGCGCCATTTATTTTTCAGCAGACAATGGAACGGTTATTAGAAGACATAGAGGGTACGTGCATATTTTTAGATGACGTTTTGATAACGGGGGAAAATAGGCAAATACATATGCAAAGGTTAGAACAGGTTCTAAGCAGGTTACAAGATGCGGGGTTAACACTGAAACCTGATAAATGTAAGTTGTTTCAGAAATCGGTTGAGTATCTCGGATTTGTGATAGACAAAAATGGACTACATAAATCAAAAGATAAAGTGGAAGCAATTTTGCAATGCAACCCGCCTAAAAACGTTAGCGAGTTAAAATCATTTTTAGGAATGGTAAATTATTATAGATGTTTCATTCCAAACACGTCAAGTATACTTAATCCCTTACACGTACTGCTCAAAAAGGGGGAAAAATGGGTTTGGGGAACAGAACAAGAGTATGCATTTGAAACGGTCAAGAACGAAATGGCAGATGAACGGGTTTTAGCCCATTATAATCCCGAGTACGAAACGTTAGTGACGTCAGACGCAGGGCCCCGAGGCCTGGGCGCCGTACTGGCGCAGCGTCAGCCTGACGGTACGGAGCGCGTGGTTGCTTATGCGTCACGATCTTTGACAAAAGCCGAACAGAATTACGCACAAATTCAAAAAGAAGCCGCATCTATTATTTTCGCTATCAAGAAATTCCATCATTACCTATATGGGCGGTCGGTACCGTTCGTGTTACGCACGGACCATAAACCGTTGATAACGATTTTTGGAAATAAGAAGGGTATACCAGAACTAGCTGCGAACAGACTGCAACGTTACTCTCTATTTCTATCAGCTTACAACTACCGTATCGAATACGTTAAAAGCGAACATAATGTGGCAGATTTTTTGTCGCGATCTGTTATCAACAAACCGTCAGAGGCGGATGATTTGCAGGCCGTAGAGGGCGCATTGTATGTAAATTACATAAACGACACTCTCAAACCGGTTACGGTAGATATGATAATGGTGGAATCGACACGAGATCCCGTTTTACTAAAGGTTCGGCAGTTCGTAGATAGTAGTTGGCATATGTTGTGGGTAGTAGGGTTTTTTTCATGTCAGTCTGTTTCTCGATTAAAAAGTAATAAGGTCACTACGTGGTTTTATTGATTTAAAATATCCAAAAACAGGATACAGTTTATACAAAATGTTTCACTTTTGCTCTAGCAAATGTATGTAACAACTGAAACTGAAACATTTGTCCATATTTGGGAGTTGCTTTCGTAATAAAAAATATTTTAAACAATAGGTAGATAGATATCCATATTAGTTTGAACGAACCCTTCAGGATATCTGTGTAGTCGATAGCATACGTCTTTACATTTTTGCATACTAACTACATAGTTAAGTCTTCTAAATCCATATTTAAAAGATTCTACTCGAAATTGTCACAGTAATTCATTTTGTCAGCCCAATTGGAATTTTTAAAAACACTTTGTAAATATTTGAATTCTTATGAGAATTAACAATGACGAAACTAAGAAAATTTGAAGAGAATCTGGAGGAACCTGTGTGCATTGTAAAAGTAAATATTGCTTTAATATTGAGTAAATAGTAAACAGCTGTTGATTGTAGAAATAAAATCTCAATTCTAACCAAATCAGAACCTGGTC
The DNA here is from genome assembly GCA_934045075.1 of Yponomeuta sedellus. Lineage (NCBI taxonomy): Eukaryota > Metazoa > Arthropoda > Insecta > Lepidoptera > Yponomeutidae > Yponomeuta > Yponomeuta sedellus. The sequence goes on along the minus strand of OW203741.1, from coordinate 18,310,277 downwards.
TTTGACTATAAAGCCTATAATATATATTATAAAGCCAGTCACAAAGACAGCTTAGAATTGCATCGTAGCCGGGATGTAAATACACTCAATTTAATTTTACAAATTGAATTGCAATCTATGGCCGGTTGATTTACTAGTTCCCTTTTACCGCGGCCACATTTTACCTCAGATATTAAGTGGCCATAAATTCAACGCGCGCCCCGGGATGATTCAACCCGTTTTACTTTTAGCGTTTCGACTCTGCCCGCCTTTTGCTTATAATGTGAGTTATTGGCGTTTTGTCGGCCGTTGAGGGCCTTGAGAAAGAGTTGGAGGCCGTAACTTGACTCGGAAGACATGCACTGTTACTGTGAAAGCGTTATAACATAACCACACGCCTGTATCCCAGGGACTACCACTAGCCACGATCCTGACAGATCACCTTCGCGTCATCAACGTTCATAAGTCGTTTCATGCACGCAAGCCGGTTCCGGCTACTTTTTATCTTCCCCTTTGCGAATACACCCCCTATTTGGTCGACGTATGTCCACCTGGGACATCCCTTGTATTGATATTCATATTAATTTATTCAGTTTAGGTAACAACATCGTCAGGCCCTTCCACTCACATTCACAATATATATTAGTTTCGTCAATCTTTCTTCTTTAATACCTTTACTGTTCCGCGGAATCCATCGATAATTCACTGTCAACAGCGTGTGCAGACCTTCGCAGGTACTCGGATTGTCCCGAACGTTATAATTATGTACCTACCTAGGTGTATACCTTAAAAAGTGTACGGAGGAAACCTCCGCAATGTAAAAAGATACTAAACTCTATGTATTTAGAATTAAAAAAATATGTTACCTAACCGAGCGATAACAGCGGCAAATAAACTGCAAACGGCAAACAAACAAAATAAATATAAACAGCAACAAACCACATCGGGAGCGACCCACCTCGAGACCGAGGAGAGAGATGGATGCTTGCCTTGGACGTTGTATTTATGCTACGTTACAAACACTTTAAGTGCGCGATGCAGGGATGTCTAAGATTGTTGTACGCACGCGGAGTTGACACGGGCTCTGCACAAGTCCTATTAGATAGATAGATAGAAAATTATTTATTGTACACATAAACAGGGATTGACATCCGTGCACACATGGATGTCAATGACATCCGTGCGTGCACATAAATTACAGTAATAGAAATTAATCTGTTAATTAACCTATTAATCTGTAGCGTAAAGGATTCCATAGTTAAAGATCGACAACAGACAAACGTCCACTTTTTTATAGTCGGAAAAATGTGCCATGTCCATCATAGATTAAAAAAAACTGAACCTAACATTGGCAGAATCCTAGCACAATCATATGGATGCCATAAAAAAGAATTGAATTTGATTGAATTGGTTCTAGTCATACCCAATTTATAGATTTATTTAGCAGCTCTTAGCGCCAGCGAAACCAAGCACGAATTTCAAGGAACTCGATATGAACCTTTGTATGTTCACATTGTTGGGGCAAGGGTCACTTCCTGCATCGCAGGAAGGTTAGGCCATACTCCACCACGGGGGCCAAGTCCGGGTTGGTGGAGGATTGTAAGACAGTGGCGAGCCTTACTCACAAGGCGTCCGTAATCAAGCCGCCCATGACGCTTCTGACATGGCTTAACGACCGCCATTACATGACAGCCGGCGCCAACGACTTAACGAGCCTTGTGAAGAACGGAAGCGCTCGGAAAAATGCCACTGGCGGTAGTCACAGGACGGCCACCCGTCCTGTACCTTACCGCGCCTGTTGTTGCTTTACTCAATTGATTGATTCCAATCACTCGGTTCGACTAGGCCACGAGCGTTTTAACTCGTTGTTTTTATTTTCTCAAGTTTTCCCCAAATAAAACTTAGCCATCGTACGTCCAGTTTTCCTTCAACAAATTTTTTACAATGCGGAACAAGATATAGTTGGCAACAAAACTGGGCGAAACAGCAACTACACAAAGGGCCGAAGCGCTGCACTTAGCCATCGTACGTCCAGTTTTCCTTCAACAAATTTTTTACAATGCGGAACAAGATATAGTTGGCAACAAAACTGGGCGAAACAGCAACTACACAAAGGGCCGAAGCGCTGCAATAGTTGGCATTCAGCGGCGACCGCATCAAAGTGCCGAGTGTAGACAAACCACCCAACCTACAGGGGGTTAAAGATAATTATGTAGTATATAGGCCTTACCGTCAGAGTTATCAAGCCGCCCATGAGGCCTTGCATATGGCTTAACGACTGCCATAACGTGACAGCCGGCACCAACGGCGGCATAGCGTGCCTTGCGAAAGAATGCCACTAGCGGTAATCACGCGACGGTCACCCATCCTGCATCTGACCGCGCCGGTTGTTGCTTAGGTCAAGTGATTGATTCTAATCACTCGGTTCGACTAGGCGCTTTATGTTTAGCTTCTATTTTTACAGAAGCGTTGCGCTCGCGCGCGGTTTTCGTTTGAATCGGGTATTTAACCCTTAACCAGGTATGGGTAGTGTTAATTTTTCATTGGTTTTGAACTTTTTTTCAAATTGATAGGGTATTAAAAACTGGGACGAATGTGTGTTTTATTTATAACTAGCTGACCCAGAGAACTTCGTACCACCTAACAGTCAATTCTTTAATATTTTTTTGTTTTTCTCTCCGAAAGAACCATCCACGTACTTCAAGGAATATTCTAAAAAAAGAATTACTTACCGAAATCGGTTTAGCTGCTATCGAGATTTGCGCTTACGAAAACATTCAGCGATTCATTTTTATATTATAGAAGATGTGTTGTGTCTTATTCATAATATAAACAGAAAACTTGATCAAAACAGAGTAAGCAAGTAAATGATGTATGCAGTCGCGTCGGGCCTTGTTGAAATGTAAATAGTAATGGCAAAAAAACAAGGAAATCTCAAAAATGGGTGAGGCCATATTAAATTTTGATAATGACAGACAGAATCAGAGAAATATAAAAAAGAATGGTGTAAAGAGGTTTGCACCATTACAAGGGTTGGTTGTTAAGCCATTTTCGTGGGCGATGGCTCTAAGGCCGTCCAACGCGTGTCGAGCGAGCGAGTCTTATTCCTGAATCTGGCAAATAGGCCTGTACGTAATACAGAGAATAGCGTAAATAGGTTCGAAATTTCACTGATGCCGTGAGTCGCCCATTGGCTCAATTGGTAGAGCGCTGGCACGGATAGCCAGAGGTTGCGGGTTCGAATCCCGGCATGGGTTACGGTTTTTAAATAGGTACTGTGGACCACTCCGTATAATTTTCGACGTGATACGTGGCTGCGTGTAATTCTCTTCTAGCTTCCACGTTTATCTTATTGTGCTGAATTACATATGGTGTAACATGGTCACGTCTGGGTAATTTGTAGCAAAAACGGGCACACGCTTTTTGGACAATTGGCTCACTTTAGTTAGATTCTATTTGGTTGATCTATGCCAACCGTATATCTTCTATCTTCTATAGTATAAAAATGGATCGCTGAATGTTTTGGTAAGCGTAAATCTCGAGAGCAGCTTAACCAATTTCGGTAATTCTTCTCTTAGAATATTCCATAAAGTACGAAGACAGTTCTTACGGAGAGAAAAATAAAACAAAATGAAAGAATCGACTGTTAGGCGGTACGAAGTTCGCTGGGTCAGCTAGCATAGAATAGAAATTATAATGAAAACTGTTTTTATACGGATTTAGGCTCGTTTATTACATTTTTACAATTTTCCGACGTTTCGGCTCTTTTTCAGGTGCCGTGGTCTCGGATGACATCCGGGACCTATGTCTACTGCTCGTGTTAACCTTAGAAAATACTAAATAGAAATTATGTTAAAAAAATAGACAGTTGTTTATTATGTAACCTATACACGTTCCCTTGCATGGCACAGGCCGTCTCTCAGAGAGAAAATACGGGCTTAGTTAAAACGAGTGCCCACCGCGATAGAAAAATTCAAGCGTTGACGTATGTGAACGGTATGTGGGATTCAAATCCACGACCTGCCGATTGACACGCCATTGTTCCATCGCTGCGCTATCACCACTTAGGCACGTACATACATTAGTAATATTAATTCTTTATTAATAACAATTTAGATCTCTTCCATACAAAGGTTGTCTGGAAGAGATCACTTTTAGTGATAAGGCCGTAAGTGCCGTCTGTACTCTTATTTTAAAAAATATCTGTGTAATTTCCTTTTTCATGTACAATAAAAAGTTATCTATCTATCTATATATCTATCTCTCTATCTATCTATCTATCTATCTATCTATCTATCTATCTATCTATCTATCTATCTATCTATCTATCTATCTATCTATCTATCTATCTATCTATCTATCTATCTATCTATCTATCTATCTATCTATCTATCTATCTATCTATCTATCTATCTATCTATCTATCTATCTATCTATCTATCTATCTATCTATCTATCTATCTATCTATCTATCTATCTATCTATCTATCTATCTATCTATCTATCTATCTATCTATCTATCTATCTATCTATCTATCTATCTATCTATCTATCTATCTATCTATCTATCTATCTATCTATCTATCTATCTATCTATCTATCTATCTATCTATCTATCTATCTATCTATCTATCTATCTATCTATCTATCTATCTATCTATCTATCTATCTATCTATCTATCTATCTATCTATCTATCTATCTATCTATCTATCTATCTATCTATCTATCTATCTATCTATCTATCTATCTATCTATCTATCTATCTATCTATCTATCTATCTATCTATCTATCTATCTATCTATCTATCTATCTATCTATCTATCTATCTATCTATCTATCTATCTATCTATCTATCTATCTATCTATCTATCTATCTATCTATCTATCTATCTATCTATCTATCTATCTATCTATCTATCTATCTATCTATCTATCTATCTATCTATCTATCTATCTATCTATCTATCTATCTATCTATCTATCTATCTATCTATCTATCTATCTATCTATCTATCTATCTATCTATCTATCTATCTATCTATCTATCTATCTATCTATCTATCTATCTATCTATCTATCTATCTATCTATCTATCTATCTATCTATCTATCTATCTATCTATCTATCTATCTATCTATCTATCTATCTATCTATCTATCTATCTATCTATCTATCTATCTATCTATCTATCTATCTATCTATCTATCTATCTATCTATCTATCTATCTATCTATCTATCTATCTATCTATCTATCTATCTATCTATCTATCTATCTATCTATCTATCTATCTATCTATCTATCTATCTATCTATCTATCTATCTATCTATCTATCTATCTATCTATCTATCTATCTATCTATCTATCTATCTATCTATCTATCTATCTATCTATCTATCTATCTATCTATCTATCTATCTATCTATCTATCTATCTATCTATCTATCTATCTATCTATCTATCTATCTATCTATCTATCTATCTATCTATCTATCTATCTATCTATCTATCTATCTATCTATCTATCTATCTATCTATCTATCTATCTATCTATCTATCTATCTATCTATCTATCTATCTATCTATCTATCTATCTATCTATCTATCTATCTATCTATCTATCTATCTATCTATCTATCTATCTATCTATCTATCTATCTATCTATCTATCTATCTATCTATCTATCTATCTATCTATCTATCTATCTATCTATCTATCTATCTATCTATCTATCTATCTATCTATCTATCTATCTATCTATCTATCTATCTATCTATCTATCTCTATCTATCTATCTATCTATCTATCTATCTATCTATCTATCTATCTATCTATCTATCTATCTATCTATCTATCTATCTATCTATCTATCTATCTATCTATCTATCTATCTATCTATCTATCTATCTATCTATCTATCTATCTATCTATCTATCTATCTATCTATCTATCTATCTATCTATCTATCTATCTATCTATCTATCTATCTATCTATCTATCTATCTATCTATCTATCTATCTATCTATCTATCTATCTATCTATCTATCTATCTATCTATCTATCTATCTATCTATCTATCTATCTATCTATCTATCTATCTATCTATCTATCTATCTATCTATCTATCTATCTATCTTTATTGCACAAAAGATAATGTGTAAAAGGTGGACTTTATGCTAACTACTCTTTCTACCAATTAGCCCACAGGAATGGCAAAAATTGAGGTAGGTGTGCAAAAAAGAATAAGTACCATCCGAAATGTGTTATAAGGAGAGGGGCAGGTATAAAACGAATCTTTTAGCAATAATATAATACAATATATATTAATACTTGATATTACGGTAATATATTTATGTTACGTTAGGGCTTCCATGCAGCGACTAACGCCACAAATGGGAAAAAAATCCGAATCAAAAAATCATAAAGAGTCAGACGAATCTTTCAATCCCACGTTACAATTTTTTATCATCTTATTTTTGAGTCGGGCGCTATAGTGTTACTGCACGTACCCCCTTAACATCTGGGTGACACGACGCTTTCGAGCGAAATTTCGTACCACGCCCTCTGTCTTCGCGTGTTATGTTTATAAGATATCCCGTATGAATGCTACATCATGAAATATACGTAGATACACAAACAATAAGTTACCCCACCACAATCATATCACTTACAAACTAGAATACTGTGACGCATTCGGATCACGTTCCGCCACCTACGTGACGTGTCACGTGACTAGTGCCACCCCCGCCCGCCCCCTCACCTCTTGTCACGAGATGTAGGTATAAACAGAAGCAGAGGAATGTCGTAAAATTACATGTACGGAGTGCCAGTCTAGTGCCAGGGTTCTTACGTGGCTCAACTTAAGCTATTGTTAGATAATTTTATTACACTTGACGACCTCTATGGCGTAGCGCGTCTGTCTATGCAAGAGGTCCCGGGTTCGAATCCCGGCTGGGAACAAAAAAAAAAACCCCAGGTCTTGGATGTTTACATGTTTGTGATGTCGTTGTTTCTGGTTCCCACGACACAGGGTATCTTAGTGTGGGGCCAGAAGCAATGTATGTGCCAGTATGTAAATGTTATGTTACGTTACAATACGTTACGTTACGTTACGTTACGTTACGTTACGTTATGTTACGTTATGTTATGTTATGTTATGTTATGTTATGTTATGTTATGTTATGTTATGTTATGTTATGTTATGTTATGTTATGTTATGTTATGTTATGTTATGTTATGTTATGTTATGTTATGTTATGTTATGTTATGTTATGTTATGTTATGTTATGTTATGTTATGTTATGTTATGTTATGTTATGTTATGTTATGTTATGTTATGTTATGTTATGTTATGTTATGTTATGTTATGTTATGTTATGTTATGTTATGTTATGTTATGTTATGTTATGTTATGTTATGTTATGTTATGTTATGTTATGTTATGTTATGTTATGTTATGTTATGTTATGTTATGTTATGTTATGTTATGTTATGTTATGTTATGTTATGTTATGTTATGTTATGTTATGTTATGTTATGTTATGTTATGTTATGTTATGTTATGTTATGTTATGTTATGTTATGTTATGTTATGTTATGTTATGTTATGTTATGTTATGTTATGTTATGTTATGTTATGTTATGTTATGTTATGTTATGTTATGTTATGTTATGTTATGTTATGTTATGTTATGTTATGTTATGTTATGTTATGTTATGTTATGTTATGTTATGTTATGTTATGTTATGTTATGTTATGTTATGTTATGTTATGTTATGTTATGTTATGTTATGTTATGTTATGTTATGTTATGTTATGTTATGTTATGTTATGTTATGTTATGTTATGTTATGTTATGTTATGTTATGTTATGTTATGTTATGTTATGTTATGTTATGTTATGTTATGTTATGTTATGTTATGTTATGTTATGTTATGTTATGTTATGTTATGTTATGTTATGTTATGTTATGTTATGTTATGTTATGTTATGTTATGTTATGTTATGTTATGTTATGTTATGTTATGTTATGTTATGTTATGTTATGTTATGTTATGTTATGTTATGTTATGTTATGTTATGTTATGTTATGTTATGTTATGTTATGTTATGTTATGTTATGTTATGTTATGTTATGTTATGTTATGTTATGTTATGTTATGTTATGTTATGTTATGTTATGTTATGTTATGTTATGTTATGTTATGTTATGTTATGTTATGTTATGTTATGTTATGTTATGTTATGTTATGTTATGTTATGTTATGTTATGTTATGTTATGTTATGTTATGTTATGTTATGTTATGTTATGTTATGTTATGTTATGTTATGTTATGTTATGTTATGTTATGTTATGTTATGTTATGTTATGTTATGTTATGTTATGTTATGTTATGTTATGTTATGTTATGTTATGTTATGTTATGTTATGTTATGTTATGTTATGTTATGTTATGTTATGTTATGTTATGTTATGTTATGTTATGTTATGTTATGTTATGTTATGTTATGTTATGTTATGTTATGTTATGTTATGTTATGTTATGTTATGTTATGTTATGTTATGTTATGTTATGTTATGTTATGTTATGTTATGTTATGTTATGTTATGTTATGTTATGTTATGTTATGTTATGTTATGTTATGTTATGTTATGTTATGTTATGTTATGTTATGTTATGTTATGTTATGTTATGTTATGTTATGTTATGTTATGTTATGTTATGTTATGTTATGTTATGTTATGTTATGTTATGTTATGTTATGTTATGTTATGTTATGTTATGTTATGTTATGTTATGTTATGTTATGTTATGTTATGTTATGTTATGTTATGTTATGTTATGTTATGTTATGTTATGTTATGTTATGTTATGTTATGTTATGTTATGTTATGTTATGTTATGTTATGTTATGTTATGTTATGTTATGTTATGTTATGTTATGTTATGTTATGTTATGTTATGTTATGTTATGTTATGTTATGTTATGTTATGTTATGTTATGTTATGTTATGTTATGTTATGTTATGTTATGTTATGTTATGTTATGTTATGTTATGTTATGTTATGTTATGTTATGTTATGTTATGTTATGTTATGTTATGTTATGTTATGTTATGTTATGTTATGTTATGTTATGTTATGTTATGTTATGTTATGTTATGTTATGTTATGTTATGTTATGTTATGTTATGTTATGTTATGTTATGTTATGTTATGTTATGTTATGTTATGTTATGTTATGTTATGTTATGTTACGTTATGTTATGTTACGATACGTTACGTTATTACGTTACGTTACATTACGTTACGTTACGTTACGTTACGTTACGTTACGTTACGTTACGTTACGTTATGTTATGTTATGTTATGATATCAACCCTTGGTATGTCCCCACTGGGTCATTCCCTGCATCGCAGGAAGGTTAGGCCATACTGCACTACGGGAGCCAAGTCCGGGTTGACGGAGGATTGTAAGACAGTGGCCTGCTTTACTGTCAGAAATTATCAAGCCGTCTATAAGGCCCGTGACATGGCTTAACGACTGCCATTAAATGAAAACCGGCACCAGCGGCTTAAAGTGCCTTGCATTTTTTATCTTAAAGTTTCTAAGTAAAATCGTAATTCGTCGGACTTAATGCCATAAGTATTTTTTACCAGTCAAGCGCAGGAGGTGAAGGGAAAAGTTGGTAGGCGTGCAAAAGGCAAAGCAAAATTTCTTTTCATAAAAAGAAATTCAAAAAAGTTGCAAGCAATATCTGGAGATCGATATGGATCGATATCAGCTCTAGTAGGTCCCCACTGCTGGGGTACGGGTTTCTTCCTGCATCACAGGAAGGTTAGTCCATACTCCACCACCACCACCATTTGGAGATCTCGTTAGAAATTAATATCTATGTCTAACTTAAGCGAAAAAGGTCGGTAGCGCAAGTGGCAAATTCTGGTCTCCGCCTTCCCCACCGGGTTAAAGGCGCCAGTTTATAATGTTTTTTGCAACTAGTGACGTGCTTTAAGACGTACCCACTTTCCTGCTCTTAATAAAGCAGATGAAATAGAAATCTATTATTTTAAAGATCAGAGCTGAGGAGTGGCAGTCGCTGGTCTCTGCCTACCGCTTTGGGATACAGGCGTAAGGTTATGACATATTGTTTTATGATATGGTGTGAACTGGTGAGGTCAACATTAAATTAACTTCCGTTAAGTATGTGGGTTCCCCCACCATGTTTTTCTTCACGACTTTAAGCTTTTATTATTTACATCGGTAGACTGACTTTCTGCGTTTCACATTTTTTCCTTTTACTTTCTTTCGCCATCTAACAATTTGAAGCGCAACCAACCATGCCTTACGAGGGAGCAAACAATTTTGATCCTTTTCGTTTAAGCAATAGCTTTCGTTTTCATGTGAGCATGAAACTTATGTCAGAAAAACAGTGAATGTGTGTAAAAAACCTGTAAATATTCATGCGAAAGTTGGATGAGTACAGTCTGTTAGCTTTTAAAATATACCTCGGCTACTATCGGATAGAATCGGATATATTCGTGTATTAGAAATATCGGAACTAATATGACAATTAACTTTACATAACTTTACAAAATAGTGAAGAAAAGTTTTATACAGAGCAGGAAGTAGTGTTACACTCGTGTGCTTTCGGCAAAAACCGAAGCCTACTGTAAAGCCTGAGGTATATTCTAAAGTTTAACGGACTGTAGTTAGTGAAGGTACTTAGGAAGATTTTTTTTTTGTACATATAAATTACAGAAAGAGATTATAGATGAAGAAGATTACAGAAAGAAATTACAAGACACCAAGGAGGGAAATACTTTCCCTCCTTGGTGTCTTGTAATTTGACTACGCCGAGGACATACTTGCGATGCAGGAAGAGACCCATGCCCCAGCAGTGGGGACATACAAGGGTTGATATCGAGGACATACTTGCGATGCAGGAAGAGACCCATGCCCCAGCAGTGGGGACATACAAGGGTTGATATAGAGGACATACTTGCGATATATGAAGAGACCCGTGCCCCAGCAGTGGGGACATACAAGGGTTGATACCGAGGACATACTTGGGATGTAGGAAGAGACACGGGCCCCAGCAGTGGGGACATACAACGGTTGATATCGAGGACATACTTGCGATACAGACAGAGACCCGTGCCCCAGCAGTGGGGACGTATAAGGGTTGATATTTATTTATTTTATTTTATTTACTTAGGACAACCAGTAGCTAGTACACTAATACATCTTAATTATAGAACATAAAGGGTTTTAAGTTAAGTGCCTAGCCTATTAAGGTTACCACAGCATGCACCTTTGTTAGTGTTTAAGTTAATATTTTTGTAGTTTAATAAATCTACAATTAATCTGCAAACAAATTTAATTTAAAACGATATCGAGAACATACGTGCATAAATACACGCCTGGATACACGCTCTGTTAACTGCCTATCCCTCTAGGAAGAGGGATAGGCAGTTATCAGAGTTTGCCGCTGCCAAGTTTTTGACGAACGTCTTTGGCTTCATTACACTATTTTTATTTTTAATGCACTAACCCGTGCTAAGGAACAAATTTAATAACCTCTTTAGAGGCTAAAAATTTCACCCATGCCGGGATTCGAACCCGCAACCTCTGGCTTCGTCTTTGGCTTCATCAACATTAATAATAATCATTCGTATAATTATTACTTGAAAACTTTCTACAAATAGTTAATTGTTTACATTACATACAGTATCTGTGTAATTTCCATTTTTATGTACAATATAGTGTTCTCTATTGATCAATCAATTTGAGAAATGAAATGAAATTGTTTATTTGCACGAAAAGTGGCACATCCTTAACAGCTGGTAAGATATTTATAAGTTTCTTCACAATTCACCTCTTTAGGCATGCAAAAAATTAAGTGAAATTAAGTTTTTGAGGAAAAGCTGCACGTAAACAATTTGCCGGCTCACTATTACATTGTGGTTTGTGACCAATTTAGCACGTTTAAAATTATTAATGAAGAAGAAAATCAGTGAAGGGAAACATCGTAAGGAAACCTGAGTGTCTGGGTGTCCAGATATCTCAGCGTTTAAAATTGCCAATAAGCGGTAAACATGCTTGGTAATTAAGCCCGTACTCTCCCTCTGAAAGAAGGCTTGTGTCCTGTAGTGGGACATATGTAAGGCCAGGCGCGCACTACGATATTTAATCGCGCGATATTTTTGTCGCAGAAATATAACGTATGCGTTATTATGTCAGTGCGCGCATAAACTCCAAAAAAATCGCAGCGATTTTAAAATTGTGATGTGTTATATTTTTGCGCGACTACTCGCGACGCGATTGTCGCAAAACTAAACTGTAGCCTATGTAGTTGTACGGCTCCGCGCGCATTGCGATAATAACATTGCATTTTTAGTATTTTTGTATTTAATTTGAGGTCCAACAATTCTCAGTAATTTGTCAAATGTTTGAATCTTCATTCGATAATAGCCAACGATTTTTTTGGGATACAGCCGAAGATCGTTGTATTTCAAATTTCAGAGAAAGAAATGTTTGACACATCTTTCTGCTGTGAAAGGATGAATCCAGTATTGATAAATACCTTCTCTCTTTTTTTTCTTCTCCTCAGAAGTAAAGCAAGACAGGCAATTTGTGTAGCCTATACGGTACATAAAAAAGAAGCGAGCGACAGAGACGCCAGGGGTACTTAAGAAGCCTTAACAAAGTCTAGCAAGGTTATATTTTTCTAGAAGTTTCTACAACACGAATGCTGCCTGAGAACAAAGGATATTTGTTCAGTTATCTCCGTTTGCCATAAACACTGGTTCCGCAATACTCTTAAAATAAACAAATAAAGTTATGATACAAATCCGGCCAAGTGCAATTCGAACTTGCGCAACGAGGGTACCTTAGTAATCCTTTACCAGGCAATGCTGTAATTTGTTTAAGATGACTTGAGAAAAGATGGTCATAGTGGAGTTTTTTTCCCGCTGCCTTTTTCTCTAATACAATACGCCCAAAGGCAGCGGCTTACATACATTGTACATTTACATTCATTGTACATGGACATTCAGCAAACAGAATGTAAATTCTTTACGTTGAAATAAATTGATTTGATTTAAATGATATAATCTTATAATAGATCCCACCATAAATTGAACCTTAAGCAATAAGGTCGCCTTTGTAATTATTTTTTGTTTGTTTTTTTCTCTGGTGTACAATAAACAATATTCTTATCTTATCTTAAAATAATGTACAAAATAAAAAAAATGTATCCTAGCCCGTTAAAGGGTTAACATTATAATATTAGTAAAATAAAAATAAAGCATAGCTTGATGATGGAGATGATCACCGCACAAAACCGTGAAGCTTGGAAAACCACGAGAGAGGCCTATGTCCTGCAATGGGCGTTAAATACTTAATGATTATGATGACATTTAGTAACAGCCCTAGTCGAGGCGCCATGTTTTCATTGCTTGCGGTTTTAGCATGTGTCCTCTACTAACGAACTGAAAGACCTTTCACGTCTAGAGGGGGCTATCATTCATTCAATTCAGGACCCTTAGCGGGAGTATAATTTTATAATAAGTAAGAACAAGAATATGAAAATACTCCCGTTTCTATTAAAGGCCTTAATTTTATAAACGTTAAAGTTTTGTAGATTGTTGGAAACTCCACCATAATCACACATATTCGGTAACACATTCAACTGTACCTTACCGAAAGCCCTATTTTTTGTATGTATTTTGTGAAATTTGATGAAAACGTCGATGAGTTTTCGCTTCAGAGCAAGTGGTAACTTCCCCTTCATCAGTTCTTTCCAGGCATTGTCGATGCGGCGATTGATTTCCTTGTCCTGCCCGTTGTCTAATGAGACTATCTGGCTCAAGTAAGTATATTCATTAAAGTATGTACTGTATTTCCAGCCCATCTACCTCGACCATACTTTTCCTGCTGTTCATCATATACTGGGTCTTTGACCAGCTGGAAAGTTATGGTTGAGGTAGATGGGCTGGAAATACAGTACATACTTTAATGAATTAAGTATATTCATGAATTAAGTATATTCATTAAAAAGTATGTACTGTATTTCCAGCCCATCTACCTCGACCATAATTTTCCAGCTGTTCATCATACACTGGGTCTTTGACAGATTTATCTTTAGACCAACCTCGAAGCTCGCGTGGTTAAATGGTTGAAGCATTTGTTGCAGTTCAGCAGCTGGGCAAAGAGAACTACGGCGAGACGAAAGTCGAACGAAGTTTTTGCCAGGCTGGCAGGAGGTGGCCATGGACAAGGAGGAGTCGAAAGCGAAAAAGGAGCCTTTGCCCATCTAGTTTAACTTGTAATGTTCATTAAGCCACAGTTTTTGTGCTATTTGGAATAAAACCTTTTTGATTGATTGCAGTGAGTAGGTACTTGTTCTTGAGTGGAGACCGCGACTCGGCAAACGTAGTTTAGGACACACTTTGACCTGTTGGGATGATGATCAGCGAAAACCTGCAGGCAAATGCAGGATGCGGCAAGCTGAAGACAGGGCGCTATGGCGCTCATTAGGAGGTCTATGTCCAACATTGGACTAATATAGCCTGAAGAAGAAGATTGCAGTGAGACGCCGTCGAGGCTAAATAGAAAAAAAACCTGTCTATATAATTATTTCGATTCGAAAGTTCGACAGGCTTATCGAAAGGGTCCCATTTGCATGGAATACGGAACCCTAAAACCGAGTGTAAAATTCGAATCGCTGCAAATATGGTACAACTTTTACGTCAGGTTTTGCGGCTTCAGCATTCAAAGCCACAGGTTAAATGGGTGCTCACAAGTTTCATAGCGCGGAATGCCTCCAGTTTCCAATTACCTAACCGTGTGTAGGTACTTGTGAATTCACCTTGCGTTGAGGACTGGGTGCTCCATCGCGAAAGGTAGTCACTACGAATTCGCAGAAATTGTACTGTACGTGAACATTAAAACATAAATACGTCATAAAAATCTATTTAGAGGCTAAAAATAAGTAACACAGAGAGTATTGTAAAGAGGTACGAAATTTCACAGATGCTGACGAGTCGCCCATGAGCTCAGTTGGGAGAGCTGGCACGGTTAGCCAGTGATCGCGGGTTCGAGTCCCGGCATGGGTGGAATTTTTAGCCTCGAAATAGGTTTTTAAAATTGTCCTTAGCACGGGTTAGTGCATTAAAAAGAATATAATAAATACGTCTGTTTCAATGCTGCGTGTCAGGTGCATGCCCCTATAGTTAATTAAAGAGGCAATAAGTCCATAATTTGTTGTTTGAATAAATCCAAAAGAATTTCGAAAAAACAATGCGTTAGGTAGTTTCAGTACATGATCAAACCAAACATGAGGAGATGCGTAGAAGAGCTCGAGTTACTAGTGTAGCTCGAAGAATTGCTCAGTGGATGTGGTAGAGGGCGGGGCACATAGCTTGAAGACCTGATGGCCGTTGGGGCGAAAAGTTCTGATCTGAAGACCACGGAGTGGATGATGCAGCCTAGGCGGGCCCTCCACCAGATGGTTACGGTGACGGGGTGTCACTGGATGCGGACGGCACAAGACCGTGAACCTTGAAGAACCGTGAGCCCTATGTCCTGCAGTAGGCGTCAAATGGCTGATGATGATGAAGATGATGGAAATGTTAGGTGAAAGTTGGAATGAGAACAAAGGACCTTTTGACTGTGAGTCAATTCGCGCATAAACGGTGCTGCACCGCATTAAGACTTTAACAGAGCACCGGTTTAATTCACGCCGACAAAACTTACTTAACAAAATGCCAATGCAGATGATGCCTCCGCAGTGCTTCATAATGAAGAAGCTGCGAGAAATATACAACATAAATATACCGACCAAAAACCATGCGACGCGGTCTAAGGCCCGCTTCACACCGAAGTCGTGAATAGCCGTGAGAAGTGTGAATGTGAAAGTGTGAATTTCGATGCGAGTGTTGATGGATGGATTTCGCGCGTTAAACAGGTAAAAATTCCGTTCTTCTACGGAACCCTATACTACTCATGGCCCCACATGCTTTTGGTCGGTTTCTTTTTAGTGTCGTTTTTGCGAAAATAAATTTGTATCGATCTGTTAATAATGATTTTTAGCACCATGGCCGAGACAACATGGTGACACGTTTTTGTACAAATATAACGTAACCTCTCGCCTGTATCCCAGAGGGGCAGGCAGAGACCAGTGACTCACTGGCCACGATCCTGATAGATCACCTTCTCTTCATCAACGTTTATTAGTCGCTGTACGGCGGCTTCTGGTCCTTTTTATTTGCCCATTGAACACACCTATAATTTAGTCAAAGTACGTCCGCTTGGGACGTCCATTACCGGTCCTTCCATCCACATTCACTATTTACATTTGTGTCGTCAATCTTTCTTTTTTCATTCAAAACAAAAACGTCATCTTTGCAATAGTAAAATTGATTCGTAAAAAAAAACCATTTTTTAATTTGGCGCTGGCGTTACTGTAGGAAGCTCCTTGAGTGTGAAGCAGCCTTAATAGCATCGTTTTTACTCCTTCCAGGGCACAAGGCGAAAAGAAAGTATATGAATTTGGCTGTCTGCTGTGGTTCTTACCCGACTGCGAAGACTAGGCAGGGTTGGGTTTCCCGCGCCTGTTTTTACTATTGACATTGGCAACACCATCTTGAATATGCTCGCTGACAAGGTAAATTGAGCCAACATCAACAATTGTTGCCATCTTTAAGTGGCAAGCAATGACCAACATATACTAAAAAAAGAACGTGTTAAATAGTTAGTTGTCTTATTTAAAAATAATAGTCTTTTTTATATATAAAATTCATATGGTATCAACTCTTTGTATGTCCCCACTGCTGGGACACGGGGGTCTCTTTCTGCATCGCAGGAAGCTTAGGCCGTGACTTTATATATGAAGTTGTTATATTAAATTTGAAATAAATTTAATTACGCAGCGCATGCTATTCTCGGACTAGTAATAGATAGATAGATAGAGAACACTTCTATAATATAAAAATGAATTGCTGAATGTGTTGGTAAGCGCAAATCTCGAGAGCAGCTGAACCGATTTCGCTAATTCTTTTTTTAGAATATTTCTTTAAGTACCACGATGGTTCTTACGGAGAGAAAAATGAAAAAAAAAATTAAAAATCGACTGTTAGGCGGTACGATGTTCGCTGGGTCAGCTTGTTATACTATAAAAATGAATCGCTGAATGTGTTGGTAAGCGCAAATCTCGAGAGCAGCTGAACCGATTTCACTAATTCTTTTTTTTAGTATATTCCTTGAAGTAGGTACGTGGATGGTTTTTACGGAGAGAAAAATATTTTTTTTAAAGAATCGACTTTAGGCGGTACTAAGTCGCGAAGAACCGACAACCGTTGGAGCAAACGTGTCCTTGAGTGGAGACCGCGACTCGGCAAACGTAGTGTGGGACGCCCTCCGACTAGGTGGGACGACGATCTGCGAAAAACTGCAGGCAGATGCTGGATGCGGCAAGCTGAAGACAGGGCGCTATGGCGCTCATTAGGGGAGGGCTATGTCCAGCAGTGGACTAGTATAGCCTGACGATGAAGATGACGATGAAGTTAGCTGGGTCAGCTAGTCGTACATAAAAATAATGAAATGGGCAATATATGTATACTTTTTCTGTGTACTGTTCTAGTAAAACAATCAATCAATCAGCTTGTACTTATCTAGTGCTGGACGTAGGCCTGCCCTAAGGCACACCACTTCCTTCTATCCTCGGCCATCCTCATCCAGCCTTTGTCAGCAATCTGCCTCGGATCGTCGGTCATGCGAGCCGGTGGGCGTCGTACGCTCCGTTTCTGCGGACTCAAACCCGCGACCTCTGGCTATCCGTGCCAGCGCTCTCCCAACTGAGCCAATGGGCGACTACCGGCATTAGTGAAATTTCGAACCTCTTTACATTACTCTCTGTATTACATATAGGCAGCGACTTAACTTATTTAACTTTGTTAATTGAGGACTTTGAAAAGACTAGGTACATTTGGATTTTTTTTCCATTTTTTCTCCAAAATGATCTAGATTTTGAAATGGACACCTAATTTGACTTGTAACATTCACTAAGCCGAGTTTCTGCGCTACTTTGAATTAAACCTTTTCATATCATTTCATAAGTCTAGCGTGGTCAAGGTTAAATATTTTAGAAGTCGGTTTTAACGTTTTTGTAACAACTTTTGTTTTGCTCTCCTTGGGCGTCTGGGTGTTATATAACTGCAGTCTGAGCTTGTTAGCTATAGACTTCAAATTCTATTTCAATGTAGAAAACTAGAGCAACAGGTGTAGGTGTAGAGTGGTCTATAGTATCGTTGTTATGTATAAAAACTAGCCAAGTGCGTGACCGGCCAGGCACAGTCAAGGGTTCCGTACACAAAGTTGGTCTTATCCGCTTTAAGAACTAACAATTTAATCAGCGTAATTTTCAATGGGTTTTGTACCAAATTTACCTTTTTAAGCTGTCGCTTATTACTCGTTAACTCGTAAAACATACTTAGCTCTGATAGTTTTTCTTTTAAGTTTTACCGGAATTCTTTCACGTGTCTACTGTGGCGAGCACATTGTTAACTCTACACGCGCGCTGCAAACTCCAAACATTCCTGCATCGCGCAATCAAAGTTTTTCTCTTGACATAACATAAATACACTTCAGGATACATCTATTGGCCCACCTTGCATTTCCAGTTTCGTTTAGTCCTAGCTAAAAATTTATATCAGGTCGAGCAAAAAGTTTTTATGTACATTTGAACCAATCACGTTCATAATTTTATTCAATAGTCTTTAAATGTATCAGGTATGAAACTGCATCAATAGTTTTTGTTCAATCTAGCAATCATATTTAGGTAGGAGCCATCGAAACCTAAACTCTTAGGAAGGCCAAAATATGTGTCCAGGAGGGTATAACGTCCGACTAACAACAGTTGGACCGGCCGTCCCCAGGCATACGATCTGCCTGGCGGGAAATTTCCCTTTATAGTGGAAGAGCCCGATCACCCGCTCTTCCCTATAGTGGTGACCCCTGACAGCACATTGTCCACTTCCTTCGTTCTCGCAGCACCCCACATTTAGTCTCAAAGCAAGGCCAGCAATCTTCCTCTCTCTCATCAGTTCCACTACAGTCAACGCACCGACTACTGGGACTGATGGTGATCTTCCCCCAACTCCTTGGCACGGCAGCCACACAGCAACAGCACACGTTGCCAGTGGTACAGCAGTCTTCACGGGTTCCTACCACATGCACAGTCTTCATGGTACTATCGCCGGTGAAGCGACTGTTAGCCGCCGAACACCTTCAACCGCTAGTCGACTCACTGATTCATCGTCCTCTGGAACTTGCAGACTTTAGAGCACAGACTTTGATTCCTATCAGAACTAGCTATGCGTAGCTACGGTCTTGAAGGGAAGTGATGTGGCGCGCACATGTCAAGTCTGCTCGCGCACTACAAACTCTAACATTGCTGCATCGCGCAACTCCTATATCTACTTCCAACCTATAGTCAGGAGAAAGGGCGCGGCCCTACTCAAACAAAAATTTCGCTTTAATGTTTCATATTTGTCAAACGGAACCCTAAATTAAAGAAATAACAATCTACACATACAATATTTTTTAACGACCAATCCAACGATACCCACGCTATGATGTAGAGAGAAAAAATACACCCTTAACGGTGTTAGGTACAGCATAAATCTTTCAAAATTCAATAATCTTCCGATAATTGCGAGGCTGATCTCACCTGCTTAGTGTAAACTTAGAGATAGCTACCACAGAGGTATAAAAAAACACATAATCAGTCTTGAATTAGGCTGCCACCCAAAAACACTACACACCGTGATAATTGAAGACCCCAGGGAAAAAGACAAACCATAGTCAAGCAACAAACATTATTTTGGAGAGATTGCATTTTGAAAGTTTGACTCATGCCACTTTTTCCCTGTACCTATGCGATTTTTCAAGCGTCAATAACTTCGAGACTAATTTGTTTTTTACCCTGTTTGGTTTACTACCTTATAGTAACGGAAATTTCCTACAAAACTGCATTCACAGATTAGTTTCGAAAAAAAGTGACAAGTTCGTCTTTTTCCCTGGAGTCTTCAATTATCATTAAAATCATACATAATTACCATCATTTCAATATTTTACACAAAAATTACGTTTAATTTTGACGTACTTATTCATGGAATAGTCTCCAGTCTTCTTCGTCGGGTTGTTTGTTATTTTTTCACTAGCCGTGCCCCGCGGTGTTACCCGCGGTTTATCGATATTCCTATCAGAATAACATGTTTTCCCGCAGTAAAACATATAGCATGTGTTAATCTTATTTTAACACATATTTTAATAAAATTTGGTATGGAGTTAGCTGATATTCTAGCTAACTCCATACCAAATTTTATTAAAATCGCTTCAGCCGCTTAGACGTGAAGAGGTAAGAAACATACACACTAAAAAACTTAATAATAATATTGGCCTTTTTGCATCTACTTAATGAGATGATTTATACAGCGTCCAGTGGTATCTTCGCTCACATTAGTTGGGTGAAGGGACCACTCCGACGCTGTAGTGCCTGGAACATGGTTTTATAGATGGTGTAGGCTAGGCTTTGCCATATTAATGTGATAATGTGATGTTTGTGTGATTGTGTGTGAGGCAGAAGCGATTCCCGCTCGCGTGAAACCCGTTGTACGGAGCGGCAAGCATCCAGCGCCTCCAGTTTGGAATGATTTTGGTAAAATTATTAACGTCACTCATGGTCTAGTCGAACTGAGAGTAACAACAGGCGAGGTCAGGTGCAGAATGGGTGACCGCCCCGTGATTACCGTTAGTGGCATTTTTCGAAGCGCTTCCGTCCTTCGCAGGGCACTTTAAGCGGTTGGTGCCGGCTGTCATGTAATTGCAGTCGTTAAGCCATATCAGAGGCCTTATGGGTGGCTTGATAACTTCTGACAGTAAGACCCGCCACTGTCTTACAATCCTCCACCAACCCGGTCTTGGCCCCTGTGGTGGTATGGCCTAACCTGACCCGTGCCCCAGTAGTGGGGACATACAAGGGTTGATATCGATTAACGTCGCGCTTGCAAGCGCTGACAGCGGAAAACGTAATAGTGAGTGACGCTAATAAGAGTGCCTACACCCGTTTTAAGTCGTCCTCAGCGATGGCTCTAAAACGGCGAAAAGTTCAAGAAGCCGCGAGCAGTGGGCAGAAGGCATTAGCAAATCGGACACGTGCCGGCATTAAAATTACCATAACGCCAGTGGAAAGGCGCGGCCATTTGTTTATTTCGCTTAGGCTCGCTGAGGTAACCCCTGAGCGGCGAGAAGGTGCAGGAAGCGAACTCCGGTCGTCTCCGTCTGGCCTCTTTCGATACAACAAGTAATTGAAATGGGACCCTCTTTGTCAAAAAAACCTTTTTTTATGTAACCTGTAAAAGTCCTACTGCAGGTTATTTGTCTTCTCTCAGAGAGAGAGAGAGAGTATGGGCTTAGTTTCCACAGTGCCCACCGCAGATGGCAATTTCAAGCGCTGAGGTGTTTGATTCACGGCTCTCAATGACCTTTCAATGCACACTGTAAAGTTCCTCAGACTAAGGCTGGGCGCATGCTGAGACGCAGGCGACGCAGCACAGCGCAGCGTGGGGCAGCGCAGATTTTGTAAATCATGGAACATCATTGAGCTACGTACGCTGCGGCGCCGGCACGTGCGATGTGTCTGCCCTGCTCTGCGTCTCGATGTAGTGCCGGCACAGATTTCTGCATGACGCGTGCACGTCGAGGCGTGTTTACTAATAATTTTGTTGCAATGACGGAACATTTAATTGAATTAGTTCGCTGTGAACCTTGTTGTATGATACAAATCATTCAGACCATTCAAAAAAGACATTGAAAGAATTATTATCGGTGAGAATTGCCAAGCAATGGAGCGAATAGTTGCGTTGCAGCATGCGGTGGCCTATGTCTGACTCAACTGCCCTGCCCTGCACTGAACTGTGCTGCGCTATACTGCATCGCCTGCGTCTCAGCATGCGCCCAGCCTTATGGGTAGGAAGACTCGACTACGCAAAACACATGGAACTGCCACAGTTTTCGCGGGTCTAGTCACGTTTATTTTTATGTGAAACGTTAATAATTGCGACTAGACCCGTTTATCAGTTATGTATTAACACATACACGTACCTTAAAAATCGCGATTCTTCTTCAGGCTATACAGGGTGTCTCATTCAAATTGGTCAGTATGGGAAAGTCTGAAACTATAAGTCATACGAAGATCTGTTCTGAGGAACCATGTCATCGATTTTAATAACAAGAAAAACTGCATTCATACATTTTAAAAAACATCTGTACTCCGTTTGGGAATCGAACCCGGTTGTTTTGAAAAAAAAAAAAACTTCTATTAATCAAACACTAACAATCAATTGAAAGACCCACTTAAAATAAATATGTAGATACAGAGACGTGATAACCTCATTTGAAAATGGAACGTCTTGGTCGCACCAAGACGTTGGCCGTTGGCCGAATAGCAATAAAAAAAGAAAAAAAAAACATTGGAGTGTCAATGCTTTGGCGGGAACTTAAAATGTTGCTTAGGTATTTTTGTGTGTATCGCTGTTTTTTAGAGTACAGATGTTTTTAAAAATGTATGAATGCAGTTTTTCTTGTTATTAAAATCGATGACATGGTACCTCAGAACAGATCTTCGTATGTCTTATAGTTTCAGACTTTCCCATACTGACCGATTTGAATGAGACACCCTGTATATTAGTCCACTGCTAGACAGAGCCCTCCCCTAATAAGCGCCGTAGCGCCCTGTCTTCAGCTTGCGTGAAATCGCGTTTAGACCCGTTTAATAGTTATATTCTAAACGGGTTTAATCGCGTTTATTTATTAGGTTTATACATCTTAATAGAACCGTTTAGTATATAACTGTGTTTTTGAACTAAAACTTTCGTAAGCACAACACATTGTAAACTTTTAGTCCGGATTTACTTACGGGTGTTGTTATATCGGAAAGCTCGCGTCGTCGGTTGCTCGTCTCACACTGAGACGAGCAACCGACGACGCGAGCTCAGTCTTTGCTCACCATGATTAAGCTCTGCGAATCGGAGCGAAACCGTAAGTAAATCCGGACTAAAAGTCTACAATATATAACTGTGTATGGGCATCGCGAGTGATTAAAAATTATTATTGTTTATATTTATCGACTGTTTCGTTAGTCTAGCGGCATGACGTTTAATTACCGTACTGTAGGTTGTAGATCCGATTCCCGATGTGGACCGCCCCATATTAATGTACAGAAGGCCTCAGTCCGGGAATAAGATAAGATAAGAATTGTCTTTATTGTATATCAGGAAAAAGTAAACATACAATAATTATAAAAAAACCTATTTAGACGCTAAAAATTCCACCCATGCTGGGACTCGAACCCGCGGCATGGTTAGCCAGAGGTCGCGAGTTCGAGTCCCGGCATGGGTGAAATTTTTAGCCTCTAAATAGGTTTTTAAAACTGTCCTTAGCACGGGATAGTGCAACAAAAAGAATATAATATAATAATTACAAAGATACAGTACAATAGGCGGCCTTATTGCTTATACTAACTGGTGGCCGCGACTTCGTCTACGCAGGATTATCAGGTACACTTTTTCCTACTTTTTAAAAAAGATATTTACACAATATCTTTATAAATTGTAGCCTATGTGTTATTTTGATGTATAAGCAATTTTATTGTAAAGTTTCGTTAAAATCAATTCAGTAGTTTTTACTTGAAAGAGTAACTAACTTCCATCCATCCATACTGACAAGCTTTCGCCTTTATAATATTAGTAAAGATTTGTCATGTCCTTACCTTGTCACCATAGTACAGGGTATTTGACGGCCTCAGTGGCGCAGCGGTTTGGCGCGGTTGGGTGTTGGGGTTGGGTGGCTATGGGTGGGTGGTTGGTTGGATGGGTTTGTGGGTTATAGGTAGGTAGGTAAGTAGGTAGGTAGGTAGGTAGGTAGGTAGGTAGGTAGGTAGGTAGGTAGGTAGGTAGGTAGGTAGGTAGGTAGGTAGGTAGGTAGGTAGGTAGGTAGGTAGGTAGGTAGGTAGGTAGGTAGGTAGGTAGGTAGGTAGGTTGGTAGGTAGGTAGGTAGGTAGATAGGTAGATAGATAGATAGATAGATAGATAGATAGATAGATAGATAGATAGATAGATAGATAGATAGATAGATAGATAGAGAACACTTTTTTGTACATAAAAATGGAACAGATATTTCTTAACCTAGAATTACAGACGGCGGCCTTATTACTAAAAGTGATCTCTTCCAGACAAACTTTTTCATTATATTGAAATGTACGGATTTGTCACACTGTACCCGCTCACGGAGAGGTTTACACATTTTCCCAACAATATAAATAACACAATCGGACACTTTTATAACCAGCTTAATACAAATTGCCAAGAACATTATGCGCTTGCGAAATTAAAAGTTCCATTTTCATTATTCATAAATCAACTGTTTGTTGTTTTATGGGGGCATTTTCTTGAACTTGAGGTTTTTTTTTATTTCGCGGTAAACTAATTAAAAAGTCAATTTGGGCGCCCTGCTTTAAGGGCCTTTTAAAGATGAACCTTTGACAAACTATGCGATGAATACTAAGGTTGTGGTAATTAAGATTTTTTTCTTACAATTAACAAAATTTTAAGATGTAATCTCCCAACACACCGAAGATTAACTTCTTCGTAATCTAGGTACAAAGCGTAAATTCTCACGTAACTTTTAATTTTATTATTTTATACATGCGTTGAAACGCTGTCTTAGTGGTAAAACGCCGGCCTCAAATTCGGGCGGTCGTGGATTTGACACCCGGCATAATAACTTTATTTTCGAAGTTACGTACATGTGTTTGACGCCTTACTCTAACAAAAGCTTGCACTCTAAAGCTTAATATTACGCAAAGGAATCAATCCTTAAATTTAAAAATAGTTTTCCTACACCAATAATATTTTTAAGCGATCAATCGAACGAATCGCTCGTAGCCCTGGCTGCCTCAGTGATCTTACTCGGTCTTAACGAAGGTTACGTAATATGGATGGGTGACCGTCTATGACTAACGCTAGTGGCATAGTTCCGAGGGGTTCCGTGCTTTACAAGGCACGCTAAGCAGTTGGTTCCAGCTGCCGTCCATAGATGGCAGTCGTTAGGCTAAGTCAGCCTTTGGTGCCGGCTATCATGTAATGATAGTAGCTAAGCCATGTCAGTAGCCTTATTGGCGGCTTGATAACTTCTGACAGTAAGACCAGCCACTAGTCTTACAAGCCTCCCCCAATCCGGACTTGGCCCCGGTGGTAGAGTATGGCCTATACCTTCCTTCGGGAAATCTGCTTCATCAAGCTAATTTTCCTTCAGCACCACATCTAAGCCAATCCTGGCTACTCGACTTGCTAGATGCATTTATCACGCCAATTTCGCCCGTAGCGCCACATTAGTTGCGATCGACGTGTACATAGTATATCTGCAGAGCAATATCCCGTGATTTATTGACCGTGATAGTATATGGACTCGACAATATTTACGGTCAAGTTTGTAGGCTACTTATGGGCCGTATAAACGGGACGGGCGTATAAAGTTGCAAAGTACTGGCAGTAACGGGCAAGAACGTATCGGTTAAGGCTCCGTCTTTGCTTACCATCGGTCTAGAAAGAGGGAAAAACTGTCTATCATTGTTATCAACCCTTGTATGTCCCCACTGCTGGTGCACGGATCTCTTCCTGCATCGCAGGAAGGTTAGGCCATACTCCACCACGGCGGCCAAGTCCGGGTTGGTGGAGGATTGCAAGACAGTGGCGAGCCTTACTGTCAGAAGTTATCAAGCTCATAAGGCCTCTGACATGGCTTACCGACTTCTTTTATATGACAGCCGGCACCAACGGCTTAAAGTGCCTTGCGAAGCACGGAAGCGCTCAGAAAAATGCCACTAGCGGCAGTCACGCGACGCTCACCCATCCTGTAACTGACCGCGCCTGTTGTTGCTTAACTCAATTGATTGATTCCAATCACTCGGTTCGCCTAGGCCACGAGCGCTTCTGTCTTTCATCATTATATAGTAACTAGCTGTGCCCCGCGGTGTTACCCGCAGTTTATCGATTTTTCAATGGGAATGAAATATTTTCCCGCAGTAAAACGTAGCATATGTGTTAATCCAGGGTGTTAGCTAACTCAACATAAAAAATATTAAAATCGCGCCAGCCGTTTAGACGTGAAGAAGAAACAAACATACACACGCACAAACTTCGCCTTTATAATATTATCCGTGCCAGCGCTCTATCCAACTGAGCTAATGAGCGAATCACCGGCATCAGTGAAATTTCGAACCTCTGTACGTAATACAGAGAATAGTGTAAAGAGGTTCGAAATTTCACTGATGCCGGTGAGTCGGCCATAAGCTCAGTTGGATAGAGCGCTGGCACGGATAGCCAGAGGTCGCGGGTTCGAATCCCGGCATGGGTGGAATTATTAGCATCTAAAGGCTAAAAGATTCTTCTGAATTATTTTTATTACTCTCTTCTTCTCTATTATAATATACCTATATTATTAATTGATAACATTTCATATTTTACAACGAGCAGAACTAAAAATACCGTTTCTTAATTTTGCTATCCTGATTACGAAGAAAATATTTAGAAATTTCATTATTGCTTGGTTTTGGAGAAAATAAATAAAAACCAAAAATTGTGTAATGACGCATACGGTGGAATGAGGAGGTACCGTTGCCTACTATTAAAAAAGATATGACAGATGTCATTTTCAATTTCATTCAAATGTCATGTCGGAGAAATTACTTTTCCTTTCCTTAATTCCAATGGTTTTTAAAAAGGCGGCAAGGGTGTTAGTATTATTAAGCCGTATGTGTGACGTCATTTGCCGGTTACGTCTTTTTAGAATAAGACGAAACTCAAACAGAAAATTATCAATGAAAATCATCGAATTTACGAAAATAAAAAAATATGGGTCGTTTTTTTATGTAGTTTTCGTATGTAGTTTCCTTTAAGATAGTAAAATACGTATGCTAAAAAAATTAAATGTTGTCAATTGTGATTGTGGACCCAACAGCTTTGATATTAATCAAGTAAACATTTTGTTTTAATATGAATAAAAATATTTGAATTGAATTGAACGCAAACAAAGTTATGAATAGGACGGAGTAGAGAGAGACAATAAGGAAATCTGACCCCACCACCATGTGGGACTAAACCTGGAAAAAACAGACAGAGAATTGAATTAATAATAATAATACAAACATCTTTATTGCACTAAAACAAATTTGTAAAAAGGCGAGCTTAATACTAGATAGTATTTTCTTCCAGCTAACCCACGAATTAGTCTATGCCCACGATAATGCGGACAGTGGAAGGGGTAGTGCCAGTAAACAATATAATATATGAGTGATTTATTACATAACCTAGGTTAACTAAATATTACAAATATAATTTAAATACACATACGTATATAAATATGAATTGAATTCACAATGAAAATTACTATATATACCCAAAGGTGGAATCAATTTATTGATAAGTTAGATAGGTGGCAACACGCATCCACAAGACTTCACAACAAGATGTGGAGCTTATAAACTCAGACGTGAGTTCATAATAGGGCGTACGCCTCAAAGTTTTAACTTGATTAGTGTACCAGTTTCAATCAAACTTAGCGACTGTATCTCAACTTGTACGCGTGAAGTATGCAAACAATCATTCAACACTTGCTTCGTAACACTCCCCAAGAAAATTGTTATAGAAATTGCTAGCATTGTCGTCGCTATTAAACAGAACATGTATGTAAGAAAGTTTGCGAGTTACAAGAGCTTATTAAAACTGGTTACAATAACAGGCAACGATACTTAATCGATCGATCAATATCAACCCTTGTATGTCCCTACTGCTAGGGCACGGGTCTCTTTCTGCATCGCAGGAAGGTTAGGCCATACTCCACCGTGGGGGCCAAGTCGTAAGGCAGTGGCGGGCCTTACTGTCAGAAGTTATCAAGCCGCCCATAAGGCCTCTGACATGGCTTAACGACTGCCATTACTTGACAGCCGGCATAATGGCTTAACGTGCCTTGCGAAGCATGGAACTTAATCAATGACGTATTTTAATGTCCTATTCAAATATCTCTGTAAGGGACTGCTTGGCGTGAAATGGCATTTGGGCAAAAAAAAAAAAGATGATTCGTAACATATTCTATTAAATCCGACGCAACGGCGTAATTTTGAAACGTGGTGCTTTTGAAAGCATTTATAATAGTTTAACTTTAGTTTGCTTGTTTATAGCTACATAAATTATTTTATATGTATACCTTTTAAGAATTATTATTAATAAAAAAAGTGCAAAAAAGTTAACTTTATAAAAATAAAGTTAAATACCTCGGTCAGAGAATAAGTCTGGCCATCCAACGGGGGAATGTTGCCCTGGGCTCCGAGGGACACCGACCTAGGGCAAGTGTTTTATTTGTTAATTATAGGTATTTAATTTTATTACTATATGTTAATCAGATTTTAGTTTAGTTATTAGTTTAGTTTTGCTTTAGATGTTTTGTTTAAATAATCAATAGTTTCTGTTTAAAATAAAAATGCCCGTTGCTAATTAAAAAATAATAATAATATTCTTATAAATATTCGTGTGATGTGACCATGGAATATTATATATTATACAAACATTATGATAGCTTAAATATTTATAATAGTAATAATTAATGATAAAAATGGAACTAAACCTAAAACATTCTAATTTAAATAAAATATTTGAGCCAGATCGCTGTCGGGCGGCAGAGTACCAAGAAGGCTGGCGGCATTGCCTCGCTGTATGGCTAGGCTTATTCTTTGGCCAAAGTAAGCACCAGCCCTCGGGTCTCCTGAAGCGTCGACTAGGCGCGACGAGATCTCCTTAAAGAGGAGTCTCGCCTCCGGACCCCATGGCCCCAGAGTCTCGACTCCAAAAGACACAAATATATAGCCCTGCCCTATGGCTGCATATTTGTGCCTCTTATTCGACTCTGCGTTAGACGCCGCCACCCCTGCATGGCAGGCGGTCGCATGGATATGGGACTGTGCAAGCGTATCAACACAAGTTGCGTCCCAGACCAGCGACCGCCCATTCTTCCATGGAATGAGAGTCATTCCGTCAGGCCTCTTGCCATCGTCGCGCGTAATCCCAGTGGGCTCCAGGACTGCAGGCACGCCTACGCTGGCAAGAGCCCGACGGATTATGTCATTCAGGGAAGCGTGTCTAGACAGACGTCGAGCGCTACGGCAGCATGCCAGGCCATGGTGACCTAACGCATCGACGCCTCCACCGCAGCGGCAGCGATGTGGCTCGTTAGTCCTGGCTCCCAACCTCAGACTAACTCCCAAACTAAATGTGGTTCTCTCTAAGAGAGTACCTATGCTCGCCGATGGGAGGGCCCTCAACCAGTAGCCTGATTCTGGCTCGCAGCTGGCTAAGAGACGAGCACGCTCCGCGTCGTCGCCTGCAGTTTCAAGGAGTTCTTTACGAACCCGCATGCAGAGCGGCTCATCCCAAAGCCTCTGCGATCCCAGAATCTTTGGAATTACCTGGCTCGGACCGGCTGCGTCGGTCCAGGCACTCCTGGCCTCAGCTACGCACGCGACCTCTACGTCTCCAAGAGACGGGGAAATAATTTTACCAATGAGGTCGATCGTGCTATGAACCGAGGACAGGAACGCCGGGAGGGCCACACTTGATGCCGTTCTTATACCCAGGCCACCGTGACGGATCGGAAGTGTGGCCTGGGTCCAGCTCCTATCCTGTAACGGGCAATTTAGAATTTCTATTATAGTAGTTTTGATAAGTTCATCGAGACAAAGTAAAAGATCTAAATGATTCCAAAGGGTTGAACACCTTAGAGCATACGTGAATTTAGGGACAAAAAGGCAGAATTTGATGGTCCAGTAAGCCATGTGTGGATTTATCTCCTTGAGACGACCAGACGATTCCTTAAATTTAGTTATTTGATCACAAACGAAGCTTGCATAGGAATCGTCCAGAATTGAGGCACCTAGGAGGCGAAGCAATTCGTTATCAATTATTTTAATGTCAGGTGCCAAACTATTGAATTTTGATATCAAATGTTGTTTACTCTCGGTGGAAGAAACATTTGTGTACAGTTCACACTTTGAAAAATTTAGATCCAACCCTATAGACTTGAATTTCTCGATTAAATTTTTGAGATCTGAAAGTACACAATTCGCGTCGCCTCCTAGGGTCCCATCGTCTAAATACCAAACGTTGAATTTTGATGCCAAGGACTTAACGTGTGTATGAATAGCCAAACTAAAGATAGCCGGTCCGAGCGGGTCGCCTTGCTGACAGCCAACTGCAGAGTGCAGTAGGTGGCCGTTGAATGTAAGATTGGTCGGCCTACTATAGCACTGCCACAAATAGGCATATGTAGCAGGTATAACTTTTTTTATTTCTGTCAGCAAAGCTCCTCGGTCTACTGAGTTGAAGGCGTTCTTTACATCCACCTTCAGAAGCACATCGCCTCCGCCGTGTTTCAGGAAGGTGCGAGTTGCATATGTACGGCGGCTTCACAACCTCCCTTGGTCCCGAAAATATACAACATAAATATACAATTCAACATATAAGATAATTTACGTAGATAAGCAAGTAAGACATACTAAAAATTTTCATAACCGCTTTAAATATGATGTCAGCAATAATATGAAGCTTCGATGTCTTTCTTTCGTAGAATGTTCTTTTCTCTTTTTGAAGTCTGTTTCTAGTCCACTGTTATTTTAATAGTCTTTGCAAACGATACAAGTGATTGTGTTGTGTGGAAATTATCGCATTATTCGTGTAATCCCTTCTTACTATCCAAGATGAAATACTTCTGTATTCTAGATTCGTACTGTCTGTTAGCTTTTAGAATATACCTCGGGCTCTAAAGTAGGCTTTGGTTTAAAAGTTATGTTGAATTAAGTGTCATAATTAAAACTGTTTTTATATGGATTTATGCTCGTTTATTACATTTTTACAATTTTCCGAAGTTTCGGCACTTTTTCAGGTGCCGTGGTCTCGGATGACTGAGGTGACAGGCGTCTTTTAGAAAGCATTAACGGTTAGTTTACTACCCTCGGTGAAAATTGCAAAAGTTAATTATGAAGTTACGTTCCAAAATAGGCAAACCAATTATTTTATATAAAGTCAACAATATTGATTATTAGTAATTGAATTACTAATAATTATGTCTAGTGCTCGTGTTAACCTTAGAAAATACTATTAAGTGTCATATTAGTTCAGATATTTCAATTACACGAATACGAGTATATGCGATTCTATCCCATAGTAGCCGAGGTATATTATAAAAGCTAACAGACTGTACAGCCGTGTTTGTTTACGAGACCTTTTATATAACAAAACACTTCAGCTTTCAGCGGAAATGAAAACCAAGGCCTCTGTAATAGTCAAGTGTGTTACCGCAAGACCAATGCAGCATACAATTCCTCGTAAACGCCATAGGCACAGTTGTATATCTCATATTTCCTATGATAGCCAAGCGTTACCTATCTCTAAGGCTCTCTATGTACGTAGAGCACCTTATTGTCCTCCTATATCACAGGGTGCTGCCCCGAGGGTCACCGCAGGACACGCAGGATGCCACTCGCCACCTAATGCAAGTTATGAGCTTGTTGATAAACTAGAGTTATGCACGTCTTGCATTTCTCGAAACAGAAAGATCTACTAACATAAATTTACTGCCAATAATGAGAGCAATGAGATGTCATCATAGTTTGAGACTTTAGGTAATTTGTCTTGCCTTTATTGTTTAGTTTTTAGTTATTTGTAATAATTATTTGTGTATGGGTCTCTTTACCTGAAATAAATGACTATTATTTTTATTATTATAAGGTGTTTATATTATTTTTAATGCTCTAACCCGTGCTAAGGGCAATTAAAAAAAAAACCTATTTAGAGGTTCAAAATTCCACCCATGCCGGGATTCGAACCCGCGACTTCGGACTATCCGTGCCAGCGCTCTTTCCAACTGAGCTAATGGGCGATGTGAGGTGAGGTATAGGTGAAGTGAGATGAAATGAAATAAAATGAAATAAAACATTAGGGCAAATATGAGACGGACTCCCGAGGGTTCCGTTCAAATTTGTAGATAGGTACAACTAGTGTAAATAGTTTAAGAATCGACTCAGGCAGTTTTTGACGAGGTTTTTCCGAACTTCAAACACATTTTTTTTGTGATTTAATTGCAAATGTTTTTTTTTTGCGTTAATATAGAAGTTTGATTTTTTCACAACGTCACGGGATTGTAGGATTGAATCAATATTTCAATTCAATACCTCCACGTGTTTTCAAGATAAAGCGTCTTGACATACGAACGGATTGGGGGACAACAAAGTGATCCTATAACGAGTCCGTTTTTTCTTTTGAGCTACCACAGCCCAGAAGCTAAAAATAATGCAAAACCATGAATCCAGGTACGGTCCCTGATATTATCGCGAAATGGTTGCTTGTCAATTTCAACGAAGTGATATCTCAAGTGATACGCTGTGGCGCTCATTAGGGGAGGGCTATGTCCAGCAGTGGACTAATATAGCCTGAAGAAGAAGAATATAATATTTCATAGTTTATGACTGCTACGGCGTAGTCTTGCTACGCCGTAGCAGTCGTAGCCGTAGCAATAAATTATACACTTTTTACGCACTTTCGTATACAACATTAAGTTTTAAGAAGTTTATAAGATTTGTATGCAAAACTATATAATTAAATCAATACGATACGATGACGTCAATATCAACCCTTGTATGTACCTACTGCTGGGGCACGGGTCTCTTCCTGCATCGCAGGAAGGTTAGGCTATACTCCACCACGGGGGCCAAGTCTGGTTTCGTGGAGGATTTTAAACACCTATTTAGAGGCTAAAGATTCCATCAATGCCGGGACTCGAACCCGCGACCTCTGGCTAACCGTACCAACGCTCTCCCAACTGAGCTAATGGGCAAGTGCCGGCATCAGCGAAATGCTGAACCTCTTTACAATGTTCCCTCTATTATTGTATATTATTATATTATCTGTATTATTTCTG
Organism: Yponomeuta sedellus; assembly: GCA_934045075.1. Taxonomy (NCBI): domain Eukaryota; kingdom Metazoa; phylum Arthropoda; class Insecta; order Lepidoptera; family Yponomeutidae; genus Yponomeuta; species Yponomeuta sedellus. The sequence goes on along the minus strand of OW203741.1, from coordinate 18,277,204 downwards.
GTACGGTTAACCAGAGGTCGCGGGTTCGAGTCCCGGCATGGGCGGAATTTTTAGCCTCTAAATAGTCCTCAGCACGGGTTAAAAAGAATATAATCTGGTGGAGGATTGTGAAACAGTGTGGCGGGCCTTATTGTCAGAAGTTATCAAGTCGCCCATAAGGCCTCGGACATGCCTTAACGACTGACATTACGTGACAGCCGGCACCAGAGGCTTAAAGTTCCGTGCGAAGCAAGGAAGCATATATGCCTTATGAAGCACAGCAGCTGGCTGTCAAAAAAAATGACATAACGGTGGTTCCTACACAAGGCCTAGCCCAAAGAGGCTAAAAATAATTACTACAATTACGGTTTTCAATAAATGCTATAAATATAAAAAAGATTGATCGCGTTTCTCGCACTAGGTACCCCCTCGTGAGGACTTACATTCTAGTGTTTAAAAGGTGACATTTTCCACTCGTGTATTCGTGCGCCTTTTACGTCCACTTCTGAGTCTCCAGCGTTCTCCTTAGCGGAACGCAGTCATTAATTCAGCCTTAAAGAAATTTCCCGACTACCAGCGTTAAGGGGATAATCTCTGTAAATTATGATCTTGAAGAGATCAAAAAATTTCATATATAATAGTTATTTGTTATACAAGAGTGCAAAGTTGCTTTTTAACCGCGTGTTCAATTTTGATGACCGAGCAAGCGAAGGATTCTAAAATTGAATCACGAGCGCATCGAGTGATTCAAAATTAGAATCCTGAGCGTTAGCGAGGGAATCAAAAGAGCACGAGGTGAAAAATCTTTGCACTCGAGTGCAACACGTAAATTTTTATTCCACCTCAGCGAGGAAATGACTAAATGCAAAAAAAAACGTTTACAATCACAAGATATGTACACTTTTATTTCAGTTTAGGTATTAATTACTACATTATGACAGGTAAGTATTACAGAATAATCTTTAATTTATAACAAAATAATACTAAGGTACCTATATGATTAGGAAAATTTTAAAGTAACGTTGCTACAGTTATTTAAATTGAGTGTAATATTTTTTTAATTCACAAACTTAGTGCACACGATGTTCTAAATTCAATTTACTTTATCCTCTAGAGAATAAAAACGGCTTTTCCACTTAGATATTGAAGATTAAAAATACTCTTTCTGAAGTGGTGGAAATTAATTTTGTCATTATCTTACATTACCTCGTACACTATGATTACCTTTGTCCACCCAATAATGGAACAGAACACTTTCGAAGACAATGGCTAATTACGAAGAGCAATGAACTTTGTTTTCTAAGTTATGTAAATTGGCTAACTGTGAAGGAAAACTTCGTAAGGAAACCTGAGTTTCTGACGTGTTCAAATAGATTGATAGACAACACTTTATTGAACATAAAAAAAGGAAATTATGTACACATATATTTCTTAACCTAAAAATACAGTCGGCGGCCTTATCACTAAAAATGATCTCTTCCAGACAACCTTTGAATGGACTGGAGCAATATATTGGAAAAGGAAGTAGATGTACAGTAAATCAAAATATTTCAGATACCTTTGAATAAAACATGCTTAATTAAGAAAATAATTATACTAACCCTACATAGATACAAATAATGTACATAAATAGAAAGTAACATAAAAATTATACATTTTTACCTCAAATACCTCAACGCCAATCCAATACGCCAATCCGCGGTGGGCACGCGTGGTAATGAAGCCCGTACTCTCTCTTTGAGAGAAAGCCTGTGTTGGCGGTGGGACGAATACAGAATTATTTTGTCATATTATTTTGCACTAGCGGACCCAACAGACTTTACGACATGCAGCGCCACCTGCCGGCCTGATTTGTGAATCTAAGCCATCCACCGCCACCCAAAGGCATACAAAAAATCATTCAAAGCTGTCCACCCGCAAGTTTGATCGTACCTAAGTCTATGGACACAAGCATTGCCACTGTCAACATCAACCAATCAGAGAGCAGTGTGTTATTTGCCGTATTTTATAAAAGCGTAAAATAAAAAGCTCTTCTGTGATTGGTCAAACTGTTTAGAATCTTACGAATGGATATCCGTTAGTTTATAAATTAACCACGAGACTTTGCAAATTAATAAATTTGCGAAAACGTGGGCGTAAGATAATACAATATATCTCTCGTTTACAATCCTACGAAAGCTTATAATTTTCCTAGGAAATTTATAAACTGGCGGATCTTGTTATTTTCCGGTGACATAGGGGAAACAGTATAGTTATTGGCCACTTAAGCGACCCATCGGCAAAAAAAAATTAATAAAAAATTTGTTTATGATTAAAAATAAATAAAACTCACGGCATATGTTTCTCAATTAATGTATTTACTACACAAGGTACCTTACATAAACTTTTATCAAGAAGTTTAAGAATAAAGTGCACTTAAAAATATTAAACTTAAAATCACAGTGATTGGCCATAACATTGCAGTTATTAGCCATGAGATCTGATAGTTATTGGCCACACTGAAAATGTAAAATATAAATTCAAATTTATTAATAAGGATAACCGGTTTTTTTATGTTTTTTTCATCAAGTTATGGAGCAAATATTTCAGTAATGAACTGGTTAAAGACATCTGCCGTCATCCACCCAGTATCACTTCGTCCTATACCCCATTTAGGTGGCACTGAAGTCGCAATTTTTTCACGCAATCGTTTGTATGGAAAAACTATTAAAGGTGGGCAAGTCCTGCCATCAGCAGAAAATGTAAACAACACTGTAACATTTTCTTTAGAGTTTAGAACTCCCTCACTGGTTCTTGGTACTAAACCGGGGTGACGTTTTAAAAAAGCTTTAAGCCATTCCCGACCAGGCCTTTTGTTAGGAAAAGGAGTAACGCGTGGATTTTCAGTCAAAAATTTCTGAACTGTGTCCAAAACATCATCGGACTTCCTAGGGAAACCTTTGCGAGCCATATTAATTAACCACTCTACGATGGTAGTTTCCTCCTCATTTGTTAGGGTGTTGGCCAAATTTAGATTTTGAAGTACGGTTTTGTAGTTTAAACTGTAAAGTGGCTCTGGGAATTTTATATTTTTTGGCGACTACTCTCAAAGACATGGTTTTTGTATAATTTTTTTCTAAAGCCTCGTCAAGGGTCTCTTTTTTGTATTCGGGTATCTTCGGCATTTTCGGTTCTTCAGTATCTGATAAGTATAAACAAATAGGTTTTAACTAAATAATTTATCCAAATTAAAAAAAAAAATATAGTAATTGGCCTACTTTTACTATAGGCTAGATTTGCAAAAAATACAGTTATTGGCCTAGGCTATTTACTGTGCATAGTGATTTAAAATATGTAAAAATTGTAGAGTATACTATACAATGTAACAGAAGACGTTATCATTAATAAAACCGCTATTTTAACTATTTTTCATAAATACAGTTATTGGCATAGGCGGCCAATTACAAACAATTGTGACAGCTATTGGCCACTACAAAAATTTGAGGTTATGAAGAAAATAGGTAATATTGCACCATTAATATGGTTATTACGCATAAAAAGGCTATGTTTCATAAAGTTTGAATGACGGACTAACTACATGCACCTTTCAAAATATCGCACAAAAAAATATATGCAGTCTTGACATTTTTTTTAACTCGCTTACCTTATTTTCTTCGTTCCGAAAAACCCCACCTAAAGGAAAAGAAACAAATAACCTAGCGGAATTTTGTTGAAACTTTTTGACAGAGAATAAAATTGTTGCCAGTAATTAGCTCTCAAATCTACTATTAGTGTAGGGTGTTGCTTGTTTTTTGGCAACAAAGTTGAAATGGCTAATAACTGTGCAGGGGCCAATTACTATACTGTCTCCCCTATATACAATGTGTATATAATTATACAAATAAAAAGAATTTTATTTTTATTTTACTTCAGTCATGTTCTTCTCAAAGAATCCTTTACCAGCCCCTTAAAGAAAAATGCTCGAGGCAAAGTTAAACTCGGAGTGGATCGGAGGGAAGAAGGCAGCCTTGTTTTTCTCAGGCCTTCAACAAAGGAAGATTAATGTTGGCCGCGAGACGCCTTACAGGTGTCTGCCTTATACGACGGTGCCATATCGATGGATGTATACATCGTACTAGTCAAAAGTGCAATGGATGTAAGCTCAGCACCTTCAGTTGCGGTAGAGACAATGGGGGGTTGGGCAACTGAGACCAAGATCCTTGTTAGGGTGCAGGGTCGCCTCTTGAGAGACCGTGGGCTTGACTGCCGCTCCGATGCGTATCTTAAACAAAGCGTCTCTTTGGCGGTGCAGCGTAGCAATGCTGGCAGCGACGACTGCGATTACGTGACACTCAGCACCAACGGCTTAACGTACCTTAAAAAGCACGGAAGCGCTTGGACGAAATGCCACTAGCGGTGGTCACGGGATGGTTTCCCACACAGCACCTGACCGCGCCAGTTGCTGCTTAACCCAAGTGCTTGAAGCGCTTTTGGCCTAGTGGAGCCGACTGATTGGAATCAATCACTTGGGTGGAATCAATGGACCTGGGGAATTATCACTGAACTTAAATATAAAAAAAAAACCGATGAACTCCTCCATTATTTGAAGTCGCTTGACTATTGCAGCGATGTGTTTACATTTATAAATATTTCTACTGGGACAGGTAATGCCTAATGTTTAGCTTTGGTAGAGAATTTTTGTTTTCTGCTAATGGTGGAGTCTGTAAAAGGAGCTAAAGCTGCAAATCCAACCTTGCCCGTGAAAGTTACTTTTAATTACTCATTTACACGGAGAGGTGTCAAAAGCATGGTGCCCTAATGGATCATTATATTTTTGTTCCATTTGCGGCGGAGACTATGGGGGATTGGGGGGCTCAGATCAAGATCATTATTAAGGAGCTGGGGGCGTCGTATGAGGGACAGTGATCTTGACTGCCACTCTGGTGCATATCTGGGCCAAAGGATTGCTTTGGCGGTACAGCGTGGTATTGCTACTAGCGTGTTGCGGTCCTTTGGTTCATATATTTGCAGGAGTTGATTGTTAGGATTTTTTTTTGTGTGCTAAATTTATTTTTGTATAAATTAGTTCTGTGTTCTTGAAGACACTGTTTGTGGATTTTGTGTGGTGCATGTTTTTTATTTGACCAGTTATAAATTATAAAGTTTGACATTAGTAGAGAAATGTTTGCTCTACCTATATTTCACTATCTTGTTGATTGTTACTACGCGTGCCCCCTGTGCATTGTGGTGGGCACGCGTGGTAATTAAACCCACACTGTCGCTCTGAGAGAAGGCTTGTGCCCCCACCGTGGGACATTTATAGGCTAAATAAAAAAATGTTTAAAGAGACCACCTTTCTGGTATTCCATTTATTCTCTGCACATTTGTACTCCGCGGTAGTTTATGGGGACGGATGTGAAGCGGCCCTAGAACAAACATCAGGTGTCGAGTGATCACCCATCAAGGGAGAATAGGGTGAAAGTGAGGTCTGTTTTCTCTGTAGCTTAGCTATTGAAATCGACCTGGTAGAAACTACACTGGCCTGCAAGACCAAGTATCACACTTTTAAAATTGGAATAACTTTTTAAGCGCACAAGATTACTTTGAAATTAAAAAATTATAGAAACAGAGTTTAATTTTGTGTATAGAAGTGGCTCCACCACGGCGGCCAAGTCCGGGTTGGTGGAGGATTGTAAGACAGTGGCGGGCCTTACTGTCAGAAGTTATCGAGCCGCCCATAAAGCCTCCGTCGTGGCTTAATGACTGCCATTACATGACAGCCGGCACCAACGGCTTTACGTGCCTTGCGAAGCACAGAAGCGCTCGGAAAAATGCCACCAGCGGTAGCCTCAGGATGGTCACCCATCCTGCACCTGACCACATCTGTTGTTGCTTAACACAAGTATCTGATTCCAATCACTCGGCTCGACTAGGCCACGAGCGTTTCGTGAGATCAGACCCATTTAATATATAACGACCTGGTAGAGTGTCATAATAACGAGGAGTTTAAGCAAATAACACTCAATCGCTCTTAGCGATAAGACCGCCAATTGTATAACATTACTTAGATTTAAGAATCATGGTTGTAATATTTTTCTGGTTGTCCAATAAAGTGTTCTCTATCTATCTATCAATACAACGCATAGTTAGCGAAATGTAATTTCCTTAAGCGATACAGTAAAAGCAGAGCGGGAACGCGAATACTTATGATTTAAACAGCCATTAGCTACTTTGTCTCGCTCTTGCTTTCCTTCCTGTATCGCCGTGACTTTCTGTCTAAACGCTGCTATGGGAGACACGGTGTAGCAACTAAAAGCTTTATCTTCATGAAGTGACACTAACTATTCAATCAATCAAATTGAATCGATTTGAATCGAATCGGTTCGAAATGAATCGACTAGAATCGAATCAAAACGAATCGAATAGGATCAATTCGAATCGAATCGAATGAATCGAATCAAATCAATTAAATTTTTAATTAAAAACGTAAAGAATTTACATTCGGTTTGCTGAATGTCAATTACAATGTAAATTAAATCAATGATTTGGTCGGTACTCGTCCACTGTTCAACATAGGCATCCCGCAACTCAGGCCACTTCCTTCTGTCCTCCGCCATCCTCATCCAGCCACTGCCAGCAATCTGCTTCAGATCGGTCCAGCGAGCCGGTGGGCCTACGCTGCGTTTGCCATGAAATGAAATGAAAAGGGTTTATTCAAAGTAGCGCAGAAACTGCGGCTTAATCTTCTTCTTTCGTGTCAAAAGCGCCGCCCTCCTCTCAGACCTCTCGCTCCCAAAACCGCGCCACTGCGAGCGCGCCGGGTGATGCCTCCATGAGATTCCGCAAACTGCACTGGAGCTTCAGGGCGGACACAAAGATGCATTGTTGCGGATGCGGCTTAATGAACGTTACAATTCAAGTTAGTGTCCATTTCAAAATCTAGATCATTTTGGAGAAAAAATGGACAAAAAAACTCCAAACTTAGTCTGTACTCGATTCGATTCTCATTAACCAGTGCGTGGTCTCCACTAGAGAACCTTTGCAGCCCATTGACTATCGGTTCTTCGGCATATGTGAACAGTCCACTGCTACTTTAGCTTGCAAATACTCCTATGTTAATCACCTTAGTTCCTTGGCGGATCGTTGATATGATGTGATCCATTAAAGAGACTCCGAGCATAGTCCGACTATCTCCGCCTATAGCATGTTAGCGACTTTCAATCAGTTTGAGCTTTCTATTAGGCATATTCATATCACAAAACATATCTTCCCATGGTGGAGTATGGCCTAATCTTCCTGCGATGCAGGAAGAGACCCGTACCCCAGCAGTGCGGATATAGGTACAAGGGTTGATAACGATATCACAAAAGGTACTTACGTGACTAACAACTGCAGTCGCTAAAGGCCGGTTTCTCAATTGAGAATTTCACTAAGTAAATACATAGGTAACGTTCTGTCACGCTCTTTTCTGTGTAATTCGAAGAAACAGCACTACAGGTAACTATTTACTTAACGAAATTCTCAATTCAGCAACTGGCCGCAGATCGCGTAAGGTTTTTATATGTAAGAGTAGACAAGAGTGGGTACAATATTTTTTATTTTGATTGAGCGTCGGTCTAGCCTAAAAAGTTTAGGCCTTGCATCTGCGTAATTAAAAAGGTTGTAATCAGATCGCCAGTAGGCGTGATGAATGCTCCTGCTCTTTGTGGACGTATGTTTAGAGAACTATAGAGCCAATATAAGATAATAATATTCTTTAGTATTTCTTAAAGATTCGCGATACTCATACATAGTTTTATATTATGTTTTGTTTGTTTAAAAAGGGTCTTTATTTTTCATGAACATTACATAATGTAGGTTAACTAAACACAGTTTAGTACATACGATCACAAATGTTGCACTAACTCGGCAGGCTAAGGCGCCTATAATTTTTTTATAATAAAATTACTATTTATGGTAGTATCTAGGCCCCTTTGCCGAGAGCACAGCATCGCACCCGCGCGTGTGCTAGGACGGATGGAAGGAAGACCCCTATAGCGCTCAGGCGGAACATTCCATTACACCGATTACCTACACGACAATCGTCCCTCCACCACATCTCCACTGCTAACTACGTCTCGGGTTTAAGAAGCCTAACTCTCGGCAAAAGTCCTATACCTTCTTCAACTTATTCAATCAATATTGTTTCATTATGCATTAGTTATATATTAAAACGGGTCTAATCGCGATGATTTATTAGGTGAAACGTCGGGGAATAAGGTAGGTTTTACCGAATAAATAATCGCGATTTGACCCGTTTAATATACAACTATAATATTTTTTTTTGTACACCAGAGCACATAACATAACAATTTGCTAAGATACATAGTACAACTAGCGGCCTTAATGCTCAAAACCACTTCTTACAGACAACCCTATACTGGGTAATGAAAGTGAGACAGGTAGTCAAATTTAATAACTTTGGCCTTTGCATCTACGTAATGAGATTACTAATACAGCGATCAGTGGTATCTTGTCTCCGAAACTCAGGTTAGCTGGTAGATAATGCTAAGTAGCATTAAGCTCGCCTATGTACAAAAATTTTATGCAATAGAGAATTTAATAATAATAATATCTTCACTAACACTCGATATGTGAAGCGTCCAAGCGGAGGCTTCCGTGCCTGGGATAGTTATTTCACATGGAGCAGGTTTGCTCAGCACCTACACCATCACGACCGTTTAGTCGGCCTAGCCCATAGGAAAGACAGGTCAACGTCGTGAGGAAATCCGCGGCTTGGTTGGCACCGCATGTATTGGCTTGTCCTGGCCTAGCGTTAAGGTTGATTACCATGTTACCCACTGCCTCTACTTTCCCGTAGATTTCTCGGAACAGACCTTACAGTGAGAAGACCTCATACAGAGATTGATATAGGACAGCTAAGATAACACAGTCGCGTTTTTCCTGCAGGTATACAGGGCGTCCCAAAGTTATGGGCCATGAAGGGAAAGTACCTTAAATATCGTAGATAGGGTATTTCGCTGAAAGAAGACTTTATGTTATTTTTAAAAGTTAGTAATTCTGCATTCAAAGTTTTTTAAAAAAAGACTTGTCTTGTCTGGGAATCGAACCGACTTAAATTAAAAAAAAACACCCCTACTTTTATGATGCCAATCGAAAGAATGGCCAAAAACTAATAACTCTTCTTAAGTAACAAAGTATTTTAAAAGAAAGGAATAGCGTGAAATTAATCATTTTAATCAAATTAAAAACATACATGAAACTGCCGTAGTCAATTAAGTTGAAAATTTAAAATGAAAATCAACAGGCAGCGGACTCATTAAAAGATTGACGATTTGCGTAAAACAAGAGGGATCACGTTTTGAGCATTTAATTAATTTACAAAAAAATACCCACTTCATTGACTACGGCAGTTTCATGTACATATGTTTTTAATTTGATTAAAATGATAAATTTCACGCTGTTCCTTTCTTTTAAAATACTATGTTACTTAAGAAGAGTTATTAGTTTTTGGCCATTCTTTCGATTGGCATTATAAAAGTAGGGGTGTTTTTTTTTAATTTAAGTCGGTTCGATTCCCAGACAAGGCAAGTAATTTTTAGAAAATCTTTGAATGCAGAATTACTATCTTTTAAAAATAACATAAAGTCTTCTTTCAGCAAAATACCCTATCTACGATATTTAAGGTACTTTCCCTTCATGGCCCATAACTTTGGGACGCTCTGTATGTGGTGGAGCAAACGCGTAGTGGTGCTGATGCTGAAGCGTGATGCTGTGTGGTGTCGGCCTAGAGAATAGCACCAACGAAAATTCTTCCCGCGGTGATCGTAAAAGGCGACTAAGGGACACAAACCGGGGGGTGAGCAGCAGCGCCCCCTGCAGTACCATTCGACCAAACTGCGATCCCAAACCCGCATGCCCAGCGTGGGGATTATGGGTACTACCCCCTAATGATGGTACAACCTTGCGCTATGCGGTCATTAGAGGAAGGCTATGTCCAGCAGTTGACTAATATAGCCTGAAGAAGAAGAAACGCGTATATAGTATGTCCTATAGGGCTAGTATTAGCCCTACAGGTTGTAGGGTTGACTACTTAATAAGTACGATCTTTTATTTAAGCCGCGTTTAGTTTGAACTAAGCTATTCCATTTGGGAATCACGTAGGAAGAGGACACCTTTGCCCTGACAACTTGCAGCGAAACATATTTTAAAGTTCGCTACCGGGTACGTTCGAAAAGTACATGTAGTCGGCGCGGGCACCGCGTTAGCGGAGCGGGCGGTGAAAAATGATGCCGCCAAATAAATAATGGTGCGGCGAAGTATGGAGCCACCGAGGTGGGAAGGGTGGAGTGGCGAAATTGGAGCAAAAATGCGCGCCTCCAGTTGATTGCAGGTCAGAGGTATATTAAGGCGAGATGAGAGGGGGGAGAAGGGTAAGCAATTACGTTCAGATCTAAACAGTTAATCCTTTACGCAATGTTGAAAAGAATAAGGCAAGGTTTTAGAAGGTCAATGTTTCTTCTATCTTCATATACTTATAACATAACAAACATAATATTTACATATAGGCACATAAATTAGGATACCCGGCCCCACACTAGGATACCCTGTGTAGTTTGAACTAGAAACAACGACATCACAAACATGTAAATATCCAGGACCTGGTTTTTTTTTTTCGATGTCCCCAGCCGAGGTTCGACCCCAGGACCTCTTGCATGGTAGGCAGATGCGCTACCACTACGCCACAGAGGCCGTCATATATATAAATGTAAGTTAAGAAATATCTCTGTAATTTCCATTTTTATGTACAATAAAGTGTTCTCTATCTATCTATCTATCTAATTCTACTGCACGTATACAATTAATTTCAAAGTTACGTACATTTGCGAATTTGTAGTCGCAATACCTCAGGCTAACGGTGAAGGAAAAACATCGTGAGGAAACCCGCGGCTTGGTTGGCTCCGCACGTTATGGTTATGGTTATAAAAAGGCCGCTGTCTCAGCATATTGTCACGGGTTATGAACCCGAGACCACTGGTTTTCTGACAGGGCCTGCGCGTGACGACACGAGAAATCACGACAGAGACGAAAAACACTTAAATGCAATAATATAACCTTATCATTCATATAATACGTACAACAACGGTTGCACAAAAGCACAGACAACAAGATACTATAATTATTTATCTTTTACATTAATACAAAGGTCATGTAAGTGTTCCGTGTACATTATGAATCCGTCTATTCATTGATTTCAATCCAGATAATGCACAGAATCAAATTTTTAGCTAATATACATTTAAGGCCAAGGCTAAAGGGTTGTCTTATTACGTATTGACTAGTCTTTCCTGTGGGCTAGGCCGACTAAGCTGTCAGGGTGGTATAGGTGCTGGGCAAGCCTACACCATCTATAAAACCATGTCCCGGGCACTACAGCGTCGGAGTGGTCCCTTTACCCATCTAGTGTGAGTGAAGATACCACTGGACGCTGTATAAATCATCTCATTACGTAGATGCAAAAAGGCCAATATTATTATATACACGTGCAGTATAAATATACATACACGCATATACAGTATGGGTTTGGGTGGCGCCCAAACGTATACAAAAAAATTGATAGTGGATAGATCACAAATCAGCCCGGCAGATGGCGCTGCTTGCAGGACAATGTCTGTTGGGTCCGCTAGTGTATTATAAATAAATAAATAACTTCCACACTACACAATACACCTAGTTTGAATTGTAACGTTCATAAAGCCGCAGTTTCCGTGCTACTTTGAATAAAACCATTTCATTTCATTTTAGACATGGAAATACACCGAGACTGAGGCCATTTGTAAGAATCAAGTACGGCTGCCTCCAGTGGGAATTGAACCCACTGCCGGTGGCATGGTAATCGCACGTGATACCGCTAGACCAACGAGGAAGGAAATGAAAACTAGGCGCGGGGCAGTTGAAGGGTTAATTAACGAACTAAGAACGAGGAGCGGTGGTATGAATACTTGTTCCTCTATCATCATCATTCAGCCACAAGAGTCCACTGATGGACATAGGGCTCTTCCGTGGGTTTCCAAAAAGAGATAGCCTCCTGAGCCCTGGAGGTAACAGTTACTTCAAGTCTTCTAAAACTACGTAGATTTTGAAAACTTTTTTTTCTTGTTTTCCATTAAATGATGAGGAAAATATTGGACCTGGAACAGTAAGTTTTCCAGACTTCCTACTAAATCATTGGGTGTGAATTAAGAAATTTATTCGTGATGTCCTATTTTTAGGACGTCTGGGCTTAGGAGGATATATAGAGATAGATAGAGAACACTTTATTGTACATAAAAATGGAAATTACACAATTAATTAAGAGCTGTTGGAAGCGGCTCGCATCCAGCGTCTTCCTGCCACTTGGATGAGGTCTTCTGTCCATCTGGTGGCTGGTCGTCCTGCACCTCGCTTGCCGATATATGGTCTCCATTCGATAACTCTTCCTCTATACCACGATAGAAAATTTTATGACAGCCATTTTTGGGAAGGAAGTATTCACTGTAATCCCACCATTACTGAATCTATAGTATATTTGACATTATACTTGTCGGGGGTTCAGACGGTCAAAACATATTGTAGGCCTTGCGTCTCAACCAAGCAAAAGACACCAATATCAGTTCACACTTTATTCAATCACTGTAAATAATTAATTAGCTAATTGATAGCACTCATCACTTGTACGGAACGAGAGACAGTTCCAAGGTGTTCACTCGGCGACGATCAAACGTAGACTGACTGTTGGATCGCCGACAGTCACCGAGACTCTGTCGAAGCGCGTCACGCCGATAGAGGGCGCTTGACAAACACGTGACACGCTTGATGTTCCGAACAATCGCCATTTTGCACCGGATACGACATACTTGTAATTTATACTTTATTTCCACCATACTTTAACCATTCTAGAAATTTTGCTGCTGCTGTTGTTATTGAGACTTCGATTAAGTATATATAACCCCTTTGCCAGACAATCCCGCTCTCAGGCAACTATAATATTTGTCCTACTAACATAATAAACTAGCTGACGCAGCGAACTTCGTACCGCCTAACAGTCGATTCTTTAATTTTTTTTTATTTTTCTCTCCGTAAGAACCATCCCACTATTATAGGGCACAAGCCTTTTCTCAGAGAGAGGGCATGGGCTTAATCACTAAGCGTGCCAATCACAGATTGGCAATTCCAAGCGCCGAGGCTTGTGAACATCTGAGAAACTCAACTTTCCCCACGATATTTTCCTTCACAGTCAGTTGGCGAGTAGTATTGCTACTATAACTTCACAAATCTACGTAAATAAATTTTAACAAATAAATCTAAGAAAACTAAGTCATTGGTACATGCAGAGTGTAGGCGACAGACTTTCTTATTGTTACCTTTACCTTTTTATAGGTAAAGATTTTTACCTTTGTCTGTTCTAAATTTAGTCCTTGTTTTGGTTCTGTCTATTATTAATTGTCTTGTGAAAATATGGTTGAATAAACACGGCTTTATAAATAAAGATATTTATTTAAAACAGAAAAGTAGGGCACCATTCGATGCTTAACACAGGGATTCTAACCCACAACCACCCGAATGAGAAGCCGACGTTCTACCGCTCCGCTACTACCGCTCTTTTTAGTTTTGTACCAGCTTTTGCCCGCGACTCCGTCCGCGTAGACTTTAGTTTTTGCAACCCCGTTCACTCCCTTAAGGGATACATTTAAAAAAAAAAAACGGCGAAACACGTGTTCTATCAAGAGTATTTATTTTAAGTTTCAGGAAAATTAGACAACATTCTTCATACCTCCCATACTAATTTTGGCAACCCTTTTCGCCCTTTTGGGGGTTGAAATTCAAAAAAATCCGGTCTTATTCCTTGCCTACATTATATACAGACCCTCTGTGTCAAAATTTCAGCTTCCCAAGTCCAGCGGCTTGGGCTGGGTGAGTCAGCCAGGACTTTGAATTTTCGACGGCCTCGGTGGCGGAGCGGTTTTTCACGCTACCTGTAAAATCGAAGGTCTCGGGTTCGATCCCCGGCCGGGTCAAACTAGGAAACGATTTTTTTTAGTTTGTCTCGGGTCTTGGATGTTATCTATGTATTTATTGTATTAAATCTATCGTCGAGTTAGCACCTATAACACAAGTAATTTAGATCTACTGAGTATAGGGCTAACGAGATCTGTGTAATATGTCTACGAATATTTATAATTATTATTTGTTAATTTTATTTATATATATTACATTTGTTGAGTGTGTGTATGTATTTGTGTTCTCTGTATTTGATGTATTGTGACTGTGGTTTTTGTGTGGCAACCGAGTGGCAACAGGCCCGGCAAAATGTATGAAAGGCTCTACTAGGCTCTGACTCCAGAGTCTTCCTAGTTCCGAATCTCAAGTGATCGATGAGCGTGCGACTCGAGCATTATTGTAGATGATCCCGATAACTCAGTAGCGGGGACTGGCCGCTCTGCCTTTATTCCATTGACATCTGCCATCTGCCTAGACTGGGCGCTAAGTGCTCAGATTAAACTGGATCTAAGGGCTTTATTACCTAACTTCTGGAATCCATACACTCGATCGCTTTTACCTAGTAAGAAACGTCAAATATACTTGTGCATATTTTGACGCCCCTATATAACATAACATTTACATACAGGCACATACATTGCTTCTAGCCTCACACTAAGATAACCCGTGCGGTCTTTATAAAATCAATAAAGACGGCAAACCTAACAGGCGGCTTGATAACTTCTGACAGTAAGGCCCGCCACTGTCGTCGTCAGGCTATATTAGTGTGGACTAATATAGCCTGACGACGACGACCCCAGCAGTGGGGACATACAAGGGTTGATATCGGAAACGTCCTGAGTACTATAAATATGTGTTACAATAAGGCTCGACTGCAAAACGTCAAACTTCGGAAGTGTCGAAATTGTTTTGCGGTGGTCGAAACGCAAACGTTAACTTTGATATTTCCTTAGCGAGTCAATTCCAGTGGAATCTCGTAAGCTGTCAGCAGAACTCGACGCAAAATCCCTAGAAATCCTCAGAATATACACAAACAGGTAGGCAACACAAGCGTTTAATTAACACCCAGATTTAAAGCTGATAAACGATACAGCACGCCACTGTTTATACGAAACCCTCTTCCTATGGAAATAAATTACCCTTTTCTCAACACGATCGAGAATGATCCGATACAAGGATCTTCATTTACCCTAAGCCATGGGCGGGTTGTAAGGTTGCCATGGCATTTTCACTCTTACACCGGCGGGGTAAGGGCCATTGATGTGTGACACATTGTTTAGAGAGTAAATACGCTTACCGTCCTATGCAAATTAGCTTAGAAAGGTTGTTGAAGGCAGGTGCATTGTAGATATAGCATGTAGTATATTAGTGGCTATACCAGTATACAAAATATATTATAATAATAACTTCTACACAACATAGTCCTTACAACTTTCCACTCTATCGGGTAAAGTCTAAATGTAGACAACTGCAAAATATAGACGCGTCTGACAGTTCAGAGTAAGTTACATCATACCACTCCACGCAATATGTGTACCACTCAACTCGCTTCCCCGTTTTTCAATTAGGGTACTCCTGATTATGTAACTTTCCACTTATAAAACTGTGTGCAAAAACGATATATTGACGTTGTCTGCAAATGTGGCTCAATATCAGATATCCAATAAGGTACGGTATCAACTATGTGTGATACATCGATAGCAATCCTTGTATGTCCCCGCTGCTGTGGCACGGGTCTCTTTCTGCATCACAGGAAGGGTAGGCCATACTCCACCACGGGGGCCAAGTCCGGGTTGATGGAGGATTGTAACACAGTGGCGGACCTTACTGTCAGAAGTTATCAAGCCGCCCTTATGGCATCTGACATGGCTTAACAACTACCATTACATGAAAGCCGGCACCAACGGCTTACCGTGTCTTGCGAAGCACAGAAGCGCTCAGAAAAATACCACCAGCGGTAGTCACGGGACGGTCACCCATCCTGTACATGACTGCGCCTGTTGTTGATTAACTCAAGTGGCTGATGCCAATGACACAGTTAGACTAGTGTGAATGATACATATTAAACCTCATTTCTATACGGCAGTGAAAATTCATCTTTCGCACACAGATGTATACGTGAAAAGATACGTAATCAATGCGCTGAGCAATGGTTACCATGTAAGGAAAACACGAATATTGAAATGCATCCAGGCTGGGCCATTTGTACAAATGTACGAAAAAATGTAACAAAATATTACTCATATCCAAAAATACATGCCAGTCTAACCTAATATAATCATATAATCTAATATTGAAGATTAAGATTGCGAGGAAACCCGCGTGTTAAGGTTTAGCATAACCATTATAAAAATTTCATGGTTGTAATACTAGTATATTGTATAAGTGTAATATATACTAGTATAACAATACAATATTTATATAACATATCTATATGGTTAGTTAATAAGTATAGATGAAAAAAACTTGGGAGCCTGGTAGTTTACATTCCTTTCGTTATTACCAATTTTCTCCGAGAGAAAGCGTATGCCCTACTGTGGAACATAATTATAAAGGCTGCATTATTGTTACTGTGACCATAGATGAATAAATACAAGTATTTATTCGTCTATGTTGTGACGTATATTGGCGCCATTATTTTTTAAATTCAATCGTCTATTAAACGTTGTCTAATAGATTATTATGTTAATGAAGAAAACGAAACATTACAAGGTATGTAACTCGAACATTGATAAAAGTAAGTATTCAATAACAATAAGGATAAAAGTAAGTCATTCGTTCTCGTGACCTCACAGTTTGCTCGCAAGTTGTAGACAGTGACAGCATTATACAGAATTATTTTTGTTACAGAATAAAAAATGCCTTGTAAAATGCTCCCTGTAAAATGAGATTTAAATTACATTGCGGACAATTAGATAATTTAAAGGTTTTTTGGCTAAACATGCCCTTGGACGCGCTCTTGAGCTTTCAAGGACGCGACCTCTGTGCCAAAGTCTAGTACAAACTCATTTCATATTAACTTACACAATGTTTGTTACTTAGCTACCATACGCGGAAATTTATTTTTAACTTATAGTTACACTCAGATCTATCCAGTTTTGTGTAAGCTGCAATTTTCCCAAAAATAAATAAGTAGAAGATCATCGTCAGGCAATACTAGTCCACTGCTAGACGTAGCCCTCCCCTAAAGAGCGCCACGTTGTGCTACCATAGGGGGAAATGCCCATAATCCCCACGCTGGGCATGCGGGTTGGGGATCGCAGTTCGGTGTAATTATACTGCAGGGGGCGCTGCTGCCCACCCCCCTGTTTGTGTCCCTTAGTCGCCTTTTACGACACCCGCATTATTAGAAGATAAGATAAGAATATTTTTATTGTACACTGGTAAAACAATCATACAAAAATAATTCCAATATACATAGTACAATTGGTGGCCTTATTGCTAAAACTTATTTCCTCCAGACAACCTTACGATGGAAAGTTGCTGAAGGAAATTAAAAAAACGGGTAGCCAGAAAACTGGTAGAATTGAATCTAAACCTCTCCATTTAAAGCTTTCGGTCCAATTGGGGCAGTGATGCCCGAAATTAAAGCAGGTACAATGCATGAGTTCTATGTTTTATAATAATTATATAAACTCTACTATTTTTATTTTTAATGCACTTACCCGTGCTAAGGACAAATTTAAAAACCTATTTAGAGACTGAAAATTTCACCCATGCAAATAGGTTTTTAAATTTGTCCTTAGCACGGGTTAGTGCATTAAAAATAAAAATAGTATAATCATGTGGGTATAGTGATATCGTTTCAATGTAAAACCTAACTGCAAAGTAGGTAGTCGGGGCTGTAAGTGATGCAATTTGCTTAAGCCAGATGTCGCTGCCTGTACGTAATACAGAGAATAGTGTAAAGAGGTTCGAAACTTCACTGATGCCGGTGAGTCGCCCATTGGCTCAATTGGTAGAGCGCTGGCACGTATAGCCAGAGGTTGCGGGTTCGAATCCCGGCATGGGTGAAATTTTCAGCCTCTAAATAGGTTTTTATATAAACTCTGTTAATTAAGGACTTTGAAAAGACTAAGTTTCGAGTTTTTTTGTCCATTTTTTCTCCAAATCTAGGTTTTGATTAATAATTTTTTTTTTTAGACACCTAGTTTGACTTGTAAGGTACATAAAACCGCAGTTTCTGCGCTATTTTCAAAAAAACCTTTTCGTTTCACTACCACTACATATTTTTATCATGTAGCTACCCGAAACAACTAGGCTCCTTAGGCCGTACACAACCTCGCGTCAAGATACAATAATATGCTTATCGCGACTCCACACCCACGTTGCCTCGAACAATGGGGATTAGGGCACGCCGAGCCTTTGTCACTGAGTACACGATATCAGAGGGTCAACTCAGCACCAAGGCTTAGTTAAGTGCGGGGCAGCGAGCCTTGACCGTTGCTATTGAGACCGTGTTTTTATCGCTTGCTTCTTACGCACTAAATCCTGTCGGAATTTTGGCGTTTGCGATAGCAACTTGTATGGAATTTGGTAGGCAGATATCAGGAATTCTTCAATATTTGGTGCGATAAAGCCAGAGGATGCATAATTTCTTTGGGGTCAACTAAGCAAGTACCGGGTCAGCTAAACGAGTTAGTTTGGCTTGCAAGCTTGGCTTGAATTTAAGCACATAGGTAAACTACGTATAATTAACAAACATACGCACTCACAAAACTATTAGTGTAAAAAACCTATTTAGAGGCTAAAAATTTCACCTATACCGGGATTTGAACCCGCAACCTCTGGCTATCCGTGCCAGCGCTCCACCAATTGAGCCAATGAACGACTCACCGCCATCAGTGAAATTTCAAACCTCTTTACACTATTCTCTGTATTACGTACAGGCAGCGACATCTGGCTTAAGCACATTGCATCACTTACAGCCCCGACTACCTACTTTACAGTCAAGTTTTACATCGGAATGATATCACTGTACCCACATGAAATTTTATGTTATAAAAATGTTATGGTGAATTAAGGGCTTAGTCTGAGGGGTAATTATGCGCACATTTCAATCGTGTATCTGTCAGACTTCGTACTAATTTGGCAGATAGATGATTGGAGTCATTCAAGATTTGTTGCGCGTATATCATAAGTGCTGATTGGCCTGTCTAGAAGTTATGTTACTAACGCAATGGCGCTGGTTTTGATTTTCGCAGGAGGCTGAACAAAATTTATTTCTACAAAGTATGTGTACAGTCTGTTAGCTTTTAGAATATACCTCGGCTACTACTAGAAAATCCGAAACCGAATAGTGAAGAAACGTTTTATACAGAGTAGGTACTTCCTATTGCACTAGTGTGCTTCCGGCGAAAACCGAAGCCTTCTCTAGAGCCCGCGGTATATTCTAAAAGCTATCAGACTGTATGTGGTTTTGACGTTTATGTTTCTAACCTTTCTTTTCTGTTAAGTTAACAACAAAAACGGGACAAAAAATAAAATGAATATAAAAGTTCTTATTCCCTTCAGGACCGACACAAGCCATTATGTTGATATTACTGAGTGAACGTTCTGTAGTAGACACGTGGCTTTGTGCTCGATAGTGTTGTCACTTGGTGATAAAAGGTTCTTTCGCTCCAGGGAGGATGCTGCTACCAGGTAAGGCTTGCTTGAGTAAGCCCTTTTACCATGGAAACCTGTGAAATGGAAGATCTAGGCGTAGACCAAATAATGGAGTGTCTATGTAACAGCGGAAGTTTATTTGTGGACCAGACGGCATACAATAGCGTCAAGCGTTTTGTCTGCGCTTGCAGCAGATGTTATACGTACCACATTTCACGTTTCGAACAGACGACAGCCCATCAATAATTACATTTTGGTTTATTTGATTTCATTTAATGCTTTACACAGCAGGTAGGTAAGTAACATCACATGTTTTTGACAGTGTAACATTTAGTTACACTTTTTCTCGAAAACAAACATAACCTCACGCCTCTAACCCCGAGGGGCAAGCAGAGACCAGGGACTGCCACTTGTCATGATCTTGACAGATCACCTGCCCTTCATCAACGTTCATAAGTCGTTGCATGCACGCACGCCGGTTTCTCGAAAATAATTTAGACATGTTAATGGGCACCTAGTTAAAGCTGTAACGTTCATTAATTAAGTCACAGTTTCTGTGTTATTTAAAACAAAAATATGTTTGATAAGATAAGATACGAATATTCTTTATTGTTCACCAGGGCACATAACATAATAATATTTGATTTCATTGATTGAAGTCTATATTCTTTTTGTTGCACTAACCCGTGCTGAGGAAAATTTTTAAAAACATACGTGTTGTGAACCGATGTCAAAACTGCGAAAAAAAAATACCATGACTTCAAAGCACCGAGAACGGTGCAAAAAAATAAAACTGAAAACATGGAGAGAAATACAATAAAAAAATGCAGATTTTCTCTTTAAATTACGCATTCTCGAGTCGTGAACATCGTAGTGTATATAGGGTGTAACAAAATTCTGTGGAAAATAAGCGGATATTAGTATATATGTTGCTTATATTCCTTATGTACCACTGCAGGGCACGAACCTGCTCTCAGGAAGAAAGGGAGTACCGGCTTAGTTACCGAATTTACATTAATAAAAATTAATCTGATTTCATGCTTCATGCGAGACACTAAAAATATTAAAGTAGATTTAAAAGTACAAAAGACGTGTTGTTAAAAGAAGTTCAGCATAGTAGCTGTTTTATAGGCCCTACCTGTGTATGAGAGTATGGAGTCTATAATATAATGACAGTTGTTAAGGCATGTCTGAGGCCTTATGGGCGACTTGATAACTTTCGACAGTAATTCCCGCTACTGCCTTAGTCCTCCACTAACCCGGACTTGGCCCCCATCGTGGAGTATGGACTAACCTTTCTGCGATGCAGGAAGAGCCCCGTGTCTCAGCAGCGGGGACATACAAGAGTTGATAACGATCTTAATTTGAAACTAATTAATATAAAGTAATACAAATAATAATACAAGTAATACCTATAATAACAAAAACTTGCTCCAGGCACAGATTAGATAATAGTCCCCAGGTCAGTGTCCCGTGGCAGGGAGTCCGAAATGTTGGCTATGGATGGCCATACTTATCCTCTGCCTTAACTTGCAATATAGCCTTTGACTTGTCATACACTCAAAATAGTACCAGGATAGCCAACCACACTTGTACTCGAGTCTATATTGGCTGGCCGCCAGAAAATACCGCCAGCAATTAAGTATTCGTTCGCAGACCCGCAACCAGCGCCCGCCGTGAGCCCAGAAAGCGCTGCGCACTTCGGAAACCCACAATTAAAACCTTCATTAAAGGACAACGACGCGGAATCACGAAAACAGCGCTGCTGCCGCCGAACCGTCCATATAAGCCGGGCACATTCGCGGTAACGTCTCTAGAATTAGTCACGTCTCGCTGGCGCAGCGGTTTGGCACGTTGTCTGTAAAACCGAAGGTCTCGGGATCGATCCCTGGCCGGGTCCAACTAGGAAACAATCTTTTCTATTTTGTTTCGGGTCTTAAATGTTATCTATGTATTTATTGTATTTAATCTATCTTCTAGTTAGCGTGATCTGTGTAATATGCCCATGAATATTTATTTATCTATAACTAGTCAATTAGTCACACTTGACTAGTTCCAAGTGACTAATTGTAGACTTCTTCCTTCTTGAAATAAGACACACATACCCACACACACACACTGTTGTGTTTAATGAAATAAAATCAAAGTATTTTATTGAAAATTATACATAAACGGTGACTTATCGAACGTTACATTAAAAGTAGGTGACCATTTCAAGTTCTAGATAATTTTATTTAATTAACAGATTTTATATACGAGCTGTGTGGTGTCGGCCTAGAGAATAGCACCAACCCAATTCTTCCCGCGGGTGTCGTAAAAGGCGACTAAGGAATACAAACCGGGGGGTGGGCAGCAGCGCCCCCTGCAGTACGATTCCACCGAACTGCGATCCCCAACCAAGGTATATATATATATATATATATATATATAAATATATATATATATATATATATATATATATATATATATATATATATATAAATACTCGTACATAAACATTATTCACATACAAATAAATATATATAAGATTAGCAGGTAGTGCAATATTAACAATATAAAATTTACTAATTATATCTATTTTATGTATTAACTTAAAACAGTTAGGTGAATATTATATTACATAACAACAAATAAATATGAAATACAATAAATACTCGTACATAAACGGATTTATATATAAAATAGATACAAATATATATATATATTTGTATGCGGATAATGTTTATGTACGAGTATTTATTGTATTTCATATTTATTTGTTGTTATGTAATATAATATTCACCTAACATTTTTAAGTTAATACATAAAATAGATATAATTAGTAAATTTTATATTGTTAATATTGCACTACCTGCTAATCTTATCTCCAAAACTTAGGTTAGCTGGTAGATAATTCTAAGTAGCATTAAGCTCGCCTATGTGCAAAATTTTTATGTAATAAAGAATTTTAATAATAATAATAACCCGCATGCCCAGCGTGGGGATTATGGGCATTACCCCCTATGATAGCACAACGTGGCGCTCTTTAGGGGAGGGCTATGTCCAGCAGTGGACTAGTACAGCCTGACGACGACGACGACATATTATTCTGAAACCTAGTATTAATTTATTGAAGTGTCATGAATTCCAAACACTTTTGTCATTCAAATAACCTAAAATGTTATAGTAGCGTTTTATTGTTTCATGCTTAGTTACAATTACTTACTAAAAATTGTTACCTACCCATATTGTCAGTTGGAATTTAAAAACCTATTTAGAGGCTAAAAATTCCACCCATGAAGGGATTCGGGATTCACCCAGATGTCTGTACGTAATACAGAGAATATTGTAAAGAGGTTCGAAATTTCACTGATGCCGGTGAGTCGCCCATTAGCTCAGTTGGAAAGAGCGCTGGCACGGATAGCCAGAGGTCGCGGGTTTGAATCCCGGCATGGGTGGAATTCTTAGCCTCTAAATAGGTTTGTTCATTAGTAATAGTTGAGATACTTGTATACCATTATAATATAAATGGTCCTTAGCACGGGTTAGTGCATTAAAAATAATATAATCAGTTGGAATATTTTTTTTCATTTTGATCCTTTATATTTGGAGTTAAATAATGGAAAATAAAATAAGTAACAATAGACTTCGCAATGTATATTGAGCTGTGTTCACTTGATGTGCACCTAAGAGCATTGCTTTCAGGCACCTTTAGTAATGTTACTAAAGCTTAGATTATACTCTTTTTAATGCACTAACCCGTACTAAGGACAATTTTAAAAACCTATTTAGAGGCTAAATATTCCACCCATGCCGAGATTCGAACCCGCGACCTCTGGCTAACCGCGCCAGCGCTCTCCCAACTGAGCCAATGGGCGACTTACCGGCATCAGGGAAATTTCGAAACTCTTTACAATACTCTCTGTATTACGTACAGGCTGCAACATCTGGATGAAATAAGCACTTGCACGGTAGGCAGAGGTCGCGGGTTTGAGTCCCGGCAAGGGTGGAATTTTTAGCCTCTAAATAGGTTTCTAAAGCTTAGATGTTTAGCTAGTAGCTACCAATATGTCAACTTGCTAATAGGAGCAGCGGTGAAAATCAACGTTGTGCTGTCAATGGCACACGTGGGATTATCCTGCTTATCTTCTTCTTCAGGCTATATTAGTCCACTGCTGGACATAGCCCTCCCCTAATAAGCGCCACAGCTCAAGGTTGTGCCATCATTGCGGGGCAACGCCCATCATCTCCGCGCTGGGCATGCGGGTTGGGGATCGCAGTTCGGTGGTTCGCAATTTTACTGCAGGGGGCGCTGCTGCCCACACCCGGTTTGTGTCCCTTAGTCGCCTTTTACGACACCCGCGGGAAGAATTGGGTTTCGGTACTATTCTCTAGGCCGACGGGTACAATGGCCCAGTGGGTACAATAATGTGCTCAGAAACGGGAGACCCAGATTCGATTGCGGGCATGTACCAATGACTTTGTTTTGTTACCTATAAACATTTATGAAATTATAGTTGTAATACCACTCGCTCAAAGTGAAGGAAAACATTGTGAGGAAACCTGAGTGTCTGAGGTGTACAAATATCTCAGCGCTTGAAATTGCCAATTCTCGGTGCCAATACTCTCTCTCTAAGAGAACGCCTGTGCCTTGGAGAGGGTCGTTTATAAGCTATATAAAAAAGTTGTTTTATTATTGTTGGTGATTTAAAACCATCTTTCAATCTACACGGTGGTCAAACGGCAAATGAGCAACGGGAGTGCTCAACAACAGTACGTGTAGGTCTCCCCGAGAGCGGTATTGGTCCAAAAACACTGGCGTGCCGCAGCCACACGGCTCTCAGCCTCACCATGAAAAATTCATAACCGATTACAAAGACTAGAGGGCCGGAGGACGTTGCTCGTAGATGTGGCATCTGACTAACAAGACACTGCTTCGAAAATTTACCATTATGTATGTTCGAAATATATATAATAAAATAAATATAGAAGTCATACCTTAGGTGCCAGCACACCGAACTTGCACGGCGAAGGGGCCCCCTTGAGTTTTCCTCCTTGCGTTTAGTCCGAAACAGTCGCACCACACAAGCACATGCACAATAAAGTACATAAACGTAATGCCTATAATAAGCACTAACCGAGGTTGACGACATATCTAAATAATATTCAAAATCGCTCCCGCGATCCGCAGAGAACACAATAGTAATAAAATCGATGCCAACTACCGCACGAAAAATATAACAAAAATACTTTTTATTCTACCTACAAAAACATGAGAGATGTATCGAACAATGTAATTATTAAAATTCTTTATTTTAAGCTATAAAGTAAAAAGGCGGACTTAATGCTAACAGTATTATCTTCCGCTGACGTCGACCACATGGGTCACCACGGGTTTTCATGTCAACGGAGTGCTAGCCGCTTACGGAGGCACGTGGCGCTTCATGACGTCATCCGAAGGGCCCTTGCATCATCCGGAGTTCCAGCAGTGCTGGAACCTCCGGGAATTTCCCACGATGATGGGGAAAGACTTGACGGAATGACGTCAATACCCTGGAAACATAGGAGGCCGTTAGTATGGGACTCAACCTGCGTCGATACACTGGCACCTGCACATGTTTCACAGACTATAAGGGCCGCTAACTCAGCGGCCGGCGTGGCGGAAGGCCTCAAACGGCGGAAATATGCAACATTAGGCAACCAATACATATTCGCGCCGTTTGGGGTCGAGACGGGTGCTCCAAAGTTGACCGAAGATTCCTACCTCGATTATTGTAACTCCGAAAATTTTATTACTACAATTTTTCATCCTAACAATCACTATTAATAACTACTCTGTTCCGAATGTTATTAATTCCGAATCATCCAACTTCATAATGTCGGTAACAATGAACATCTATTATACTACTATTTGTTTTCCGATATTTTCTCAAAATAACTGTTTTTTACACTTTTATTCGAAATCATATATTTGTTAGTAGAATTGTTTTTATTCTAAAATTTTACATTATATAGGTACCTACATTCATTTTGTGAACTTATTAATTAGGTCAATGCCGCCACCGAGATCGACATCAGGGCAGTAGGTAGGTACGGTTAGGTTAGAACATGTAAAACAACAATAAAATAGTGTTTTCAGAAAGAAACCTTCCTACCTATAAGTCAGAATAGGATACTATTAGGTCAATGACGCTACGAAAATTAACATCTGGGCAGTAGATAGGTTAGGTTAGAACATGTAAAACAACAAAAAACACTATTTTGGAATTAAATATACCAACCAAAAGTCAAATTATGGTACTGTTAGGTCAGTGTTCCTACCGAAATCAACATCTGGGCAGTAGGTAGGTTAGGTTAGGTTAGAACATGTAAAAACTACAAAAAAACACTACTTTGGAACTAAACATACCAACCAAAAGTCAAATTATGGTACTTTTTGGTCAGTGTTGCTACCGAAATAGACATCTGGGCAAAACAACTGAACAAAGATATCAAAGTCTGTAAATACACACCATACATACAAATAAGAATTATAACTTATCGATAATATGAGTAACAATATTATGAAAAACATGTTTATGAATGACAACAGTATGGCAAAAAACACTCAGGAGTTTAGATTACTTTAGTAGTAATATTAGTAATAAAATAAAAAAAATCGGGAACCAGAGTGTTATGATCTTCGTCGGTAGTACTAGAAATTGTATAAACGAAAAAATTAGGAACCAAAATTTTCGGAAGAGTGATCATTCGGAGTATAAATCGTTAGTAAGACCATTTTCGGAAGTTAGACTTTAGTTGAGCCAATATGGACCCGTCAAGACACTTGGCCCGTGGGGTCCCGAGGTGCGTGTGCTCTTTAAAGAGCTATCAACGCGTCTTATGCGATTCTACTTACGCCGCGGTCTGTCAGCCCGCACCTGTCCGCACCCGCCTGCGCCTTCTGTTGAGCAAATGTGGTTGCGAACCAATGCTAATGGAAAGCGACTTATCGTAGGTACTGCGTACAGGCCACCATGGCTAAGCGCGGACGCATTTTTTGACGC
This sequence comes from Yponomeuta sedellus, assembly GCA_934045075.1. Classification (NCBI taxonomy): domain Eukaryota; kingdom Metazoa; phylum Arthropoda; class Insecta; order Lepidoptera; family Yponomeutidae; genus Yponomeuta; species Yponomeuta sedellus. Next base: position 18,250,574 of record OW203741.1, on the reverse strand, counting down.
TGTAACTGACACAATTACCTCCTTCAAAGACTATGACCGTTTGATTTTATTAGGTGACTTCAATGTTGACTATTTAAACTGTAACGATCGCTACTATACACTATTGACACAGTCACTAAAGATATTAGGCCTGACTCAAGTTGTACGCGACCCGACTCATTTCACTAACCACAGCGAGACACTGATTGACCTTGTGTGTACCGACGCTAAGGTAATCAGTGTAAGCGTGCAACATAAACCTGACTTAGGACAACATGCTTTTATTACTGTACAACTGGACATAAAACGAACAAAACCAAAACCAATGACTATAACATATCGACCAATTAATGACATTAACTTAGACATGTTCAATAAAGATCTGGATACCATTGACTGGAGCATTATTGAACGACTTGACCACGTTGACGACATGGTGAGGTGCTTCAATAACTTCATCATTACCTTGTTTGATGTTCACGCACCGGAGAGGAATGTGGTGGTTAGGGAAGCGCCTATTCCATGGCTGACCAGCAATGTTAGACTTATGATGAGACTTCGAGATGACGCACATGACCGTTACAAAATGACTAAAAATGATATACACAGGCAGTATTATAAGGATTTAAAACATCAAGTAAATGTTGCCTTGTATAATGAGAAGAGAGCTTTTTTTGACAGGGACATTAACGCTCATGCACATGACTCAAAAAAACTATGGACTAACTTAAAACGCACTATACTACCGACCAAAAGAGATACTGACCTACCCTCACATTTACAGGACCCAGATATTATTAACCGTCATTTTTTGACTATACCTGGTAACTCAGACGTGACGATATCTGACTTAACGTACTATGAATTTCACAGGCACTCTGACGCGAAGTTTGGACTTAAGACTATTCGTACAGACCAGTTGTTTAAAATTATAAAAAATATCAAAACCTCCGCAAAAGGGATCGACTTTATTTCAATTGACATGTTGATAAGGACATTACCACAAACTGTTGACGCTATCTTGCATATTGTAAACCAGAGCATACTGACTAAAACTTACCCGACAGACTGGAAGATTGCTAAAGTGACTCCACTCCCTAAAAAGCCCAATCCTGCACAGGTCTCAGATCTGAGGCCTGTGAGCATTCTGCCCTGTATATCAAAGATAATAGAGAGGGTAGTATGCGATCAGCTGTCTGAGTACTTGGAGAGGGCGGGCGTACTACCGATGCTTCAGTCTGGGTTTCGCAAAGGGCGAGGAACTGCTACAGCACTACTAGATGTAGTAGACAACGTACTTGCAGCCCGAGATACTGGCAGAAGTACGATACTGGTACTGCTTGACTTCTCCAGGGCTTTCGACTGCTTGAACATACCCCTCTTGTTATCCAAGATGAGTTATTACGGCTTAGACAGTGCCGCGGTTGAGTGGTTTGACAGCTACCTTTCTGATCGTGCGCAGATTGTATCTCTGCGTAAGGCTGACGGGAGCACTCTCTCTTCGGCTCCCTGTCTTCTTGCTAGAGGAGTCCCACAAGGTTCGATCTTGGGGCCTTTGATGTATATCCTGTACAGTGCTGATATAGTCACATCAGTTAAAAACTGCCAATACCATTTATACGCTGATGATCTGCAGTTGTACATCTCATGTTTACCGGAAGAAGTGGTAACAGCAGTAATCAGTCTCAATGAGGATTTAGAGAGAGTGGCAAACTGGTCCGAGAAAAATTGCTTGTCCCTTAATCCCGATAAGTCCAAGTGCTTGATACTTGGGTCGGCGGCTCAAATCGGCAAAACTAGAGACCAGCTAACCCATACTGGGCCTATCTGTATCCGAAGTGAGCCGATTGAGCTAGTGTCTGAGGCCAGGAACTTGGGCTTATTGATGGATGGTCAGCTCCGTTTCGAGGGTCATGTCATAGAGGTTGTGGCAAATTGCTTCTATCGGCTAAAAGTACTGTACAGGATACGGGACTACCTCAGTGTAGACATGAGAGTCAAATTGTGTGAGTCGCTTGTGCTGTCCAAACTAAACTACTGCGACGTTGTCTATGGGGGTTGTTTGCTACGCAGGTCTGAAAGGTTGATACAGCGTGTGCAGAATGCGTGTGCTCGGTTCTGTTTCAAGATTCCCCCCCGATCCCATGTCACGCCTTATTTGAACGACGCGAATCTGTTGAAGATGGACGCACGACGGATGCTTCATCTTGCCGGCCTGCTGTTCGGTGTCATCAAGTTGGAGACACCCGAATACTTGTTCAACAAGATTGAGTGGTCTCGTAACAAGTACCGTTGCAAGTCGAGAACAATAATACCGGCGCATCGAACTGCAGCCTTCCGAGGAAGCTTCAGATTCGCGGCGTCTAAATGCTGGAACGACATTCCTCCTCCTCTTAGAGACCTTACAAGCAAATATGCCTTTAAGGTAAAACTTAAAGGCTATTTGTTATGTATCCACGAAACCTAAACCTTTCTTTCTTTTCCAGCATAAGATGCTACTCCTTCTAAGTCTATCCTTCCATTATATGACTCGAGATCGCTTCATTATATTGTGTTGTATAATATTACTATGCCGTATTGTGCTGTGCTGTGTAGTATTATATTGTATTGTATCGTATCGTATCGTATCGTATCGTATCGTATCGTATCGTATCGTATCGTATCGTATCGTATCGGATCGTATTGTATTGTATCGTACGTCGTGGGTCTCGATGCGACTTTCCGTGAGTCACTGTCACCAGGCCCTTGCTGAAAATCAGTGCTGTGGGCAAAAAACCTGCAGCAAGTACTGAGCCTGAGGCCGTTTTACCGCCGCATGGACATGACCCGTATCCGCTTGCTGTGTTTTGTCGTATTTGTTTGTTTTCATTACTTTTTTTAATATTTTGTTCTATTCTACGATTTGTATATGTCTGTGTGGCGATAAATAAATGTATTTCTTCTTCTTCTTCTTCTTCTTCTTATGCCACGGGGGACCGGAGGGCTGGTGCATACCTGGGCCAGAGGATAGGTCTGGCCATGCAAAGGGGGAATGTTGCCAGCATTCTGGGCTCCTTGCCGAGGGACACCGACCTGAGGCAAGTGTTTTATTTGTAAATATAAAATTACAGGTATTTATTTTTATTAGTATATGTTAATAAGATTTTAGTTTAGTTATTAATTTAGTATTACTTTATATTAATATGTATTCATATGCTAAGAAAGCGACTTTGTACAGTTTTTGTCATACGAGCAAAATCTTCCAGTTAACCTTGGTATTGCTGAATTTGAATAGAGTAGTGCTTGCATGGATATAATAAACATAAACTTTATTATACACGCTGATATCTGGATAGCTTTAAAGCAGCAAGTAACCAGTAATAAAAAAATGACATCTATTTAGACTATTACCTTTAAGTAATAATGGAAATAACCATAGCATAGGGAATCCCAGTTTGGGAGTCAGTTACTGTTTTATAATAAAGTTATTTTATTTAAATTTAAGAAATGAAAACCAATGCAGTTAGTAATCGTTTTCTAATGGTTCATAAATATATATTCGTAAATTCGAGTTTGGATCGAGAGAGGGGGCCTCTAGGAAAACGTCCCGAGACGTCATCGGACTTAGTCTCTCAGAGACAACTTATTCATAGGCACAGACATCCCAGACTAGTCTATGCTAGTACGCTGGAGCATCGGAGGAGAATAATAATCCACATCGTTCGCTTCGTATAATGCCACCGGCTGATGTGCACTGTATGAACTATGCCGTTGTCCTAAGAGTCCTTACATTTTCAGTAAGCCTACATGCCAGAAATTACACAGTAAATCTATATTAGGTATATAAAATTCAAAGTCCTGACTGACTCACTCATCAACGCCCAGCCCAAGCCGTTGGACCTAGGAAGCTGAAATTTTGCACACAGGGTCTATATAAGGCAAGGAATAAGACCAGACTTTTTTAAATTTAACCCTTGAGGGGGGCGAAAAGGGTTGCCAAAATTTGTATGGGAGGTATAAAGAATGTTGTCTTATTTTCTTGAAACTCTTCAAAACTATTAATTGAACACGTGTTTCTCCGTTTTTCTAAATTTAACCCTTAAGGGAGTGAACGGGTTTGCAAAAAAGGTCCACGCGGGAGTAGTCGCGGGCAAAAGCTAGTATGTTATAAAACTAAAAAGAGCGTTGGTAGCGGAGCGAGAGTGGTGGTAGCGGAGCGGTGACACACGGAGTAGAAGACTAAGTGTGGAGTTTTTGTCCATTTTTTCTCCAAAATTATCTAGATTTTGAAATGGACACCTAGTATGAATTGAAACGTTCATTAAGCCGCAATTTCTGCGCTACTTTGAATAAAACCTTTTCGTTTCATTGGCTTCTTCATGGTGAGATCGTGGTTCGAATCGAGACATGTGTCAATGTTATGTACATTTCTGAACTTATAGTCGCAATACCACTCGATAAACTGAAGTAAAACTTTTTGAGGAAATCCATAGTGTTTGAAGTGTTAACATACCTCAGGGCTTGAGTCTAACAATGACATTTAGCATGAGTGGTCTTTATCCGTCCCGCGGCTCTTTCAGACAGAGAGTAATTCGGAAAGATCAAATTAGGACGACGTCTAACGCGAAGTAATGTGGCGGCGCGCAATGCGATGTGATAGCCCCTGATACACTCTGTTATTAGCTCGGCCTTGCAGGTACCTACCTAGTCAGTTTATTTCAAAGATGATTCGCGTATTATCTGCTGCCGGTCGCGGATTACGTGTGCACTCTATACTGGGGCGTTACTCTCGATTTCCTCTGTGCTGACAAACTTTGCAACAATAAATTTAATGTAACTGTAGCGTAAGATCTGATTGACTCCGTAGTGTGTTACGCGGAAGATAGTTTTATGCGGGACTCGCGGGTTGACTTCAGCCCTAGATACGATAAGATTATTTTTGGAAGTTTTAAATGTATATGACCAATTCTCAGACCTGCCATATCTTTAGATAGATAGATAGATAGAGATAGAGAACACTTTATCGCACGTATATTACTTACTAGCTGACCCATCGAACTTCGTACCGCCTAACATTCCTTATTTTTTTTTATTTTTCTCTCTGTAAGAACCATCCTCGTACTGAGAGGAATATTCTTTAAAAAAATAGCGAAATAGGTTCAGCTGCTCTCGAGATTTGCGCTTACCATCACATTCAGCGATTAATTTTTATATTATAGATATTATACTATTGTCACTTGACATCACTTTACACTATATATTTCACATCGTTATCAACCGTACCTTACTTGGGCGTACTCCACCACGGGGACCAAGTCCGGGTTGGTGGAGGATTGTAAGTCAGTGGCGGCCCTTACTGTCAGAAGTTATCAAGCCGCCCATAAGGCCTCTGACATGGCTTAACCACTGCCATTACACGACAGCTATCACCAACGGCTTTACGTGCCCTGAGCATGGAAGCGCTCGGAAAAATGCCACTACCGGTAATCACGGGACGCTCACCCATCCTGTACCTGACCGCGCCTATTGTTGCACTCGGCACTATCGTTCCAATCACTCGGTTCGCCTAGGCCAGGAGCGCTTCCCTAGGCCACGAGCGCTTCATCAAATCACATCACTCTAATATTATAAAGGCGAAAGTTTGTGATTGTGCTTTTTAATGTAGGACAGGTTACACTTGACCCCAGTTATCCCTGATGGTAAGCGAAGACGGAGTATATGATGTTACTTGCTTATTACTTGTTAAATGCCGGTTAACTCTACTTTTAACGACACCCAAGTTATCTCCGGAAAGACAGTGTGTATGTTTGTTACTTTTTTACGTCTAAACGGCTGAAGCGATTTTAATAAATTTTGGTATGGAGTTAGCTGACACACTGGATTAACACATACCTAAGCTACGTTTTACTGCGGAAAAATATCTTATTCTCATAGGAAAATTTATAAACCGCGAGTAAACCCGCGGGGCACAGCTAGTTATGCATATAAAGGAAAATACATATAAGGGTACAGACGGCTCCCTTATCACTGATAGTGATTTCTGCAAGATGACCGTTGGATGTACAGAACTAATACACTGAAAAAGAAAGTAGATGTACAAACCTTTACAACAAAATTTTAGTGGGACGACGTTGAAAGGACTTAAGTAGAGCCCAAACAAGAACAAAACAATATTACAAACAAATAATTACAGTGTAGTAGCGAGATAGAACTCCTTTACCAGAGCCTTAGAAATGGGCACAGATTTGGCTTTCCGTTTCTCCACCGGTAAGGAATTCCATAATCGGACTGCCTGCACGGTGAAGGAACACACAAAAAAATTATAAAAACCGGTGAAGCCGCTTTGTAAGTGATTTTTATTGTCCGATGACCAACGCTTTGACAAGTGATTTTTATATCTTATATTAGCGGCCTTATTGCTACGGTTCGTATCTTATTATAACTTTTGACACTTTTTTTCAGATTTATATTTTCAAGAATATATTTTCATCTAGTCAAGCCAGGAGCCTTTTTCTTTCTCTCTTTGAGAGAAGATTTGTGCTTAACAGTCTGAAGTATAATAGAATGCTTAATTAATTTGTTTTCTAAACTCAAGCGGACTTGTTTCAAGAACTGAGCATTTAGAGGCTGATAACCCTCTATGAAGCATTTAGAGGCTAATAACCATTTTGAAGCGCTCAAAATGGTGCCTTGCCCCACTGTGTAAGGGTGAAGGAAAACATTGTGAGGAAACCTGAGTGTCTGAAATGTTTAAAATTTCAGCGCTTGATATTGCCAATCCGCGGCGAGTGATTAAGTTCCGATGCTCCCATGCTCTCTGTCTGAGAAGGCCTGTGTCCTACAGTGGGACGCAAATATGCTGCATTAGTCGTAGAAACACTCGTGGTCTAGACGAACCGAGTGATTGGAATCTATCACTTGGTTAAGCAACAACAGGCGCGGTCAGGTACGGGATGGGTGAGCGTCCCATGACTACCGCTAGTGGCATTTTTCCGAGCGCTTCCGTGCTTCGCAAGGCACGCTAAGCCGTTGGTGCCGGCTGTCATATAATGGCAGTCGTTAAGCCATGTCAGAGGCCTTATGGGCGGCTTGATAACTTCTGACAGTAAGACCCGCCACTGTCTTACAATCCTCCACCAACCTGGACTTGGCCCCCGCGGTGGAGTATGGCCTAACCTTCCTGCGATGCAAGAAGAGACCCGTGCCCCAGCAGTGGGGACATACAAGGGTTGATAATGAACCCTCTATGTAATATGCTAGCTATACGAGAGAAAAATTTGCAATGATGATAATTATTACATCTACTGTACTAACCACCCTGATGGCACTTCACATGGAGGTTCAGCAGTAATTGTGAGAAAAAATATATAAAAACCACCTCCACAGTGAGTTCAAAGAAGATTGGCTACAAGGAACGACTGTAACCATAGAAGAAAAGTTAGGCCCCATAAAAGTCAGTGCTATATATTGCCCGCCCAAACATAATATTAAAGAAAATATGTTCGGCAAATATTTTGACACCCTAGGTCATAGATATGTATGTGGTGGTGATTGGAACAGCAAGCACTCATACTGGGGCTCCAGACTGACTACGACACGAGGACGTGAGTTAAAGAAGTGTATTGATAACAAAAAACTGATGCCTCTTTCAACGGGCGAACCAACATATTGGCCAACAGACCCCAATAGAATTCCTGACGTTATAGATTTCTTTCTAATTAAGGGACTTTCAAATGTCTATCTTGATGTGGAATCATCACTCGACGCTCTATCTGACCACTCTCCGGTTATCGCCACACTAAGTGTTATGGCAATCCACAAAGAACAAGACTACGTGCTCACCAATAATAAAACTGATTGGGATGCTTTTTCTGAATACCTAGAAGAAGAAATAAACCTAACGATTAGACTTAAAACTGAGGAAGATATAGATGAGGCAACTTTTTACATAACAAACCTGATTCAAGTGGCGTCATGGCGTGCTACACCGACATTGAAGAATGGTGAACCAAAAAATAATGTTCCTCTAGAAATACGTCGGAAGCTGTTAGAGAAATGGAAAATTAGGAGGCAGTACCAAATGAGTAGATCAAACGAAGACCAAACAGAGCTAAATAGAGCTTCAAGACATTTAAAGGCAATCATAATTGAAAACCAGAACTCCACTTTTCGACAAAAACTGTCCGCTTTGTCAGCGCGAAAAAAAGATAACTATTCCTTATGGAAAATTACTAAGAACTTTAAAAGGCCCCAACAATTTATTCCACCCTTAAGAACAGGGCCTGATGGCCCGTGGGCACGCAGGCCAGAAGAAAAAGCCGAACTCTTTGCAAAACACCTCAAACTAGTTTTTACTCCAAACGACTCTACGATGACAGAATTTGAAGAACAAATAGACAAACAAATCAATTCTGATCAGCAACTATCACTGCTAATAAAACCAGCAACGCCAAAAGAAGTAACGCAAGTAATACGCTATCTGGAGAACAAAAAAGCGCCTGGCTTTGATCTGATAACTGGTGAAATCTTAAAACGTCTGCCTAAGAAAACGATAGTATTTTTAACAATCCTATTCAATGCAATTTTGAGGATTCATTACTATCCTAAACTGTGGAAAATATCGCAGATTTGTATGATGTTGAAGCCGGGAAAACCTCCAACAGAACCAACTTCATACCGACCCATAAGCCTTTTGCCCACTCTGTCGAAAATTTTCGAAAAATTACTACTACGAAGACTGAAACCAATTCTGGCGAATAATAAGATAATCCCTGATCACCAGTTTGGTTTCCTTGAGAATCACGCTACAATCGAACAGATACATCGAGTTGCAGATAAAATAAGGCAGTCTCTGGAGAGGAAAGAGTACTGCTCTGCGGTTTTTCTAGATGTCCAACAGGCATTTGATAGAGTCTGGCATAAGGGATTACTAGGTATTCAAACTCAAAACTCTTTTACCAAACTCATTTATCATGATCCTAAAGTCATACCTACGTAAAAGAAAATTTCAAGTAAAGTTCGAAGATGAACTCTCAAAGCTTTACGATGTTGAAGCCTCGGTTCCGCAAGGATCTGTGCTTGGTCCAGTGCTCTACTCGCTCTATACTTCAGACCTGCCTGAAAGTGAAGAAGTGACAACTGCAACTTACGCTGACGACTCTGCGTGTCTTGCTAGCGATAAAGACCCAGATAAAGCATCAGAGAAACTGCAACTTCAGTTGAATAAAATAGACAAGTGGCTGAAACAATGGAGGATAAAACCGAGTGTATCAAAGTCCACGCAGATTACTTTTACCCTAAGAAAAGGAGACTGCGACCCTGTGAATATGGAAGGAAAGCCACTGCCAACTAGCAATTGCGTAAAATATCTGTGCCTACATTTAGACCGAAGATTAACCTGGGCCAACCATATAAAGGCAAAGAAAAAAAAGTATCAATACAATCGAAAAACTTATCCTGGTTGATAGGACGCCAATCGCCGCTGGATGTGAACAACAAGCTGCTCGTTTATAGAGCCATAATAAAACCCGTTTGGACCTACGGAATTGAACTGTGGGGTACTGCTAGCAACTCCAATATAGAGATCCTCCAAAGATCCCAAAATATTACATTAAGATCCATATCAGGTGCACACTGGTTTGTAAGAAACTCCGAAATACACGAATACCTGGAGATGCCAACTATCAAAGAAGAAGTGAACCAAAAATACAAAAGTTACAAGCAAAGACTCCAAGGACATAATAACATATTGGCAAGAAACCTGTTTGATAAAGAGGGAAACAGAACACGCCTAAAAAGATGGGAGATATTGAATCTTGACAAAAGAAACTAAAATAATGGACTATAGTTCCACAAAAGAATTGTTGATGCTTAATTTAGCATCAACTAATAATATTAAATACCCTCAGACCGCATCTGATTATGGCTAGAAGAGCCGATGGCAGATAAGAAAGGAAGGAAAAAAAAAAGCTATGAAAGATGTTCCTTCTGTATTATACAAGCTATACGAGTATATTTAACTGTAACTGTCTCGACAAACTTTTTAACGCCACATAAGCCGATTATATCATTCTTGTTACCGGGGCAACGCAATAAATAAATATCTTAAAGTTTGGCTTGAAACAAGGTTACGGTCATAATAAAATACTATCCCACGGGAACGCACGGGATACCATCCCATCTGTACTCTTTACTCCTCTTAGGTTAAGAAATATCCGAGTAATTTCCACTTTTATGTACAGCAAAGTGATCTATATCATTCTATATCTCAATTCAAATCTTTATCTAACTGCAAAGTGTCGTGTACATCCGTTCAGCCGTTTATCGTTATCAACTCTTTTATGTCCCCACTGTTGGGGCACGGGCACTAGGTTAGGCCATACGTCCACTTCACACGCTCACTTCAAATATGGCAGACATAATTTGATCAATATCAACTCTTGTATATCCCTACTGCTGGGACACGTGTCTTTACTTGCATCGCAGGAAGGTTAGGCCATACTCCACCACGGGGGCCAAGTCCGGGTTGGTGGTTCAGCCGTTAAGGCGTAACAAATATCTAAACATCTTCAGAAGAAAAAAAAAATATAGCCACAATACACATGCCACAATAACAAAACAAACTTAAAACACATTACTACGTAACATTTAAAAAAAGAAAAGAACACGCTAGAACATTTCACAAACTTTCCCATTTATAATATCAGTAGAAAACCCGCTTCCTTATTTAGGTCTGTCTACAGCAGTGTATATCTAATGTGCTACGTCAGGCGATGCGTCAGTGTCGCCTCTGAAGAGAGACTAATTCAGCTGACGAGTCGCGGTGCACCGCATCGCAAGCCTGCTGTGTACTGTCCGCAGCTGGAGTGCATGAATAGAAAGTTCGAGCGTCCTCGAGACCTACTTACTGCTACGGAAAGGTGGCATAAAATTTAGACAAAAGAATTTACATTCTGCTTGATGAATGTCAAAGAACAATGTAACATGAAAGTGAAAGCCGCTGTCTTCAGGCCGTAGTGTAGTGCAGAAAAAGGCAGCGGGAAAAAAACTCCACTCTGACCATCTTTTCTCAAGTCCTCTTAAATCTAATACATTACATATTGCCATTAATAACTTTAAATGCTAAGGCATTATTCAATTGTTTTACATAGGCCGTGGAAACATGAGTGCTGCGGCCAGACACACGAACAGCACTCGTTCACGAGCATAACGCAGAGGTCAGCCATCATCAGTCTCAACTATTTTGGAGGGAGATAGATGACCCAGCCACCACGACGCAATTGATATCAACCCTTTGTATGTCCCCATGAAGCGCTCGTGGCCTAGGTGAACCGAGTGATTGGAATCAATCACTCTACTCTATAGATAGACAAAGACCTAAATTGAGACATAGGATACCTGATGTATAGGTAATGATATCACATGGGATAATTGCGCGCTAACGTGGGCGTAACTGCAGGTTAAACCAAGCATTCATCATCATCGTCATTAACCCGTTATGTCCCCACCAAGGGGCACGGGTCTCTTTCCTATGGAAGGTATAGGCCATACCACGAGGGCCAAGTCAAAAAGAGTAATACATAGTAGAATCCTTTCCTTCGCCATCCTATAAATAAATAATAATTATATAGTAGGGCCATCACGATGGGTCCCCAGGCACTGTGAAGCACGAAGTAGGAGGCATAAAGGCTGTGTTGGGTGTCACTAAATATATAAGTAACATGACATGACATTTACATACATTCACAGTCCTTGCTTCTGGCCCTACACTAGGATACCTAGTGTCGTGGGAACCAGAAACAACGACATCACAAACATGTAAACATCCTGGGGTTATTTTTTGGCCCCAGCCGGGGTTCGAACCCGGGACCTGGTAAGGTATGGCATGGTAGGCAGATGCGCTACCGATACGCCACAGAGGCCGTCGCTTGTTGTTGATTGTACCGCACTCGCAAGCTGTAGTGGAGACGAGATATTTCTCGCTTGTCTAGGCGCTTAGGTAAGGACCCTGTGGTTTTGTCTCTACCTAACACCTAAGTAGGTATTTATTTTATAGGTGTATCTGGAAGCACTAGTAGCCTAGGCGAACCGAGTGATTGGAATCAATAACTTGAGTTACGCAACTACAGGCGCGGTCAGGAGCAGGATGGGTGACCGTCCCGTGACTACCGCTATGACAGCCGTTGGTGCCGGCTGTCATGTAATGGCAGTCGTTAAGCTATGTCAGAGGCCTTAATGGCGGCTTGATTACTTCTGACAGTAAGGCCCGCCACTGTCTTACAACCCTCCAACAATCCGGACTTGGCCCCCGTGGTTGAGTATGGCTTAACCTTCCTGCGATGCAGGAAGATACCCGTGCCCCAGCAGTTTAGATATACAATGGTTGATAACGAAAAAAATCTCTGTATACTATTATTTAAATACATGTGCGGCGTTGGCCCAGTGGGTAAGACAATGGACTCGGAAGCGAGAGACCCAGGTTCGATTTCCACCAGTGCGGGTATGTACTAAACTCCTTGCTACATGCCGGGATACAAACTCACGACCTCCCGATTGAGAAACTGTCGCTCTATCAGGGGTCTGAATCATAAATCGACAATTCGTACTTTATTCGACGTACATTGCGTAGCCGAGTCTTCCTAATTGTTAATATGGACTTTGCTACGACATCGACTTATCAATGTAAAGCATGGGTTGGTGCCTCTGCCTTCACCTCTGGCAATTCACATGAAAATAATTATTTTTTATATTCTTTTTAATGCACTAACCCGCGCTAAGGACAATTAAAAAAAACCTATTTAGAAGCTAAACATACCACCCATGCCGGGACTCGAACCCACGACCTCTGGATAACCGTGCCAGCGCTCTCCCAACTGAGCTAATGAGCGAATAACCAGCATCAGTGAAATCAGCCAACCTCTTCACAATACTCTCTGTATTACGTACAATAATTTAGGTTCTGTTTGCTGAATGTCAATGTACAACGTAAAATGTAAGCCGCTGCCTTCGGGTCGTAGTGGTAAACATTCCTGCATCGCGCAATCAAAGTGTTCACAAGACATACCATAAATATAATGTCCGACTACCAACAGTCGGACCGGCCGTCCCCAGGCATACGATCTGCCTGGCGGGAAATTTCCCTTTATAGTATAAGAGCACGGTCACCCGCTCTTCCTTATAAAATGTATGTCTAAACAGTGGAGCCCATTTAGATTTTGGAGATTTAGCATGCAACCAATACAGATACGTTCCTTTTGTTGTTGTCCTCAATATAGAACCGTGCCGTTTGGAGAATCAATCACCCAAGATGCGCCCCCAAGGGAGAGTGGTGACGTCACTCAATAACGATGACGTCACGTGATCGCACCGGACGTGGATTGGACAGGCCACGGACAGCACTTCATCTGTGTTTGGAATGTAGAGCCAATTGACGCATTTAGCTCAAGGCAAGATGGCTCTCGGGCTCCCTACTTCATTATACGAGGATTTGGGTAATTTCCAGTGTACAATGTGTTAAAACAATACCCGATTATTTGGTATCAATCGTTGAGCTACTTTCATTATGCAAAAAAGTATATTTTTCTTTAAAAAACCGTCTAAAAAAAAGGAGGAGGCTCTACTAGTCATATTTCGTCTTACTCTTCAGGCTATATTAGTCCACTGCTGGACATAGCCCTCCCCTAATAAGTGCCATAGCTTAAGATTGTGCCATCATTGGGGGGTAATGCCCATAATCCCCACGCTGGGCATGCGGGTTGGGGATCGCAGATTGGTGGAATTGTACTGCAGGGGGCGCTGCTGCCCACCCCCCGGTTTGTGTCCCTCAGTCGCCTTTTACGACACCCGCGGGAAGAATTGGGTTGGTGCTATTCTCTAGGCCGAAACCACACAGCAGCACTAGTCATATTTGAAACATGAAAAAAAAACTAGAAGATATATAGTGTAGTGGAAATGTGACGGAATAATACTTTATTGCACACGAAAAAACAATGCAGAAAAGTTGACATAAGAAATACATATACTACAATAATCAAAAGTTAAAGACTAATACATATTAATAAAGAATAATACCTATATTGACGACCTCTTTTGCGCAGCGTTAGCGTATCTGCCTATCGTACTAGAGGTCCCGTGTTCGAACCCCTGCTGGGTACAAAAAAAACCCTGGTCTTGGGGATAAACGGACGCCTGTATAAAAAATGGCTTTGCCTACACACGTTACGTTTTTGAACGACTAATCTACACTATGGTATAGGCGAAAAAAAAAACATTTCTAAAAGATATACATTTTATATTACCGTTTTATCGGCGTGATTAAAACGTGATTATATAAACTCTGCCGAATTTCAGCTTTCTAGTACTTGTTATGTGTGCTGTGCCCCCTATAGACAAACAGATTGACAGACAGACAAACGAACGGACAAGCATGGCGAAACTATAAAGATTAATTGTTGACAAGGGTACCCTAAAAATGCAAACATTTCGCAGTTCCGCGCAGTACAAATCACTTTTTTCTTTCCCTACTTCAACTCGCGTCACTATCGTACATATGATACGTCGTATATTTATTTCGTATGTCAAGCCGTATCGCTCCATAAGGACTCGTGCACATTGGTGCCTACATCGGCGCTTGAAATTGCCAATCCGCACTGGGCTCTTTAGGGGAGGGCTATGTCCAGCAGTGGACTAGTATAGCTTGACGACGACGACGACGACTGGGCACGCGTGTGAATGAGCCCATGCTCTCTCTCTGTCTGAGAGAAGACCGGTGCCCTGCGGTTGGGCTTAATGTTTAAAGTATTTATGTATATAAATAAAATTCAAAGTCCTGACTGACTCACTTACTCATCAACGCCCAGCCCAAGCCGTTGGACCTAGGAAGCTGAAATTTTGCACAGAGGGTCTATATATATAATGTAGGCAAGGAAAAAGATCGGTTTTTTTTTTATATTCCACCTCTAAGGGGGCGAAAAGGGTTGCCAAAATTTGTATGGGAGGCATAAAGAATCTTGTCTAATTTTCTTGAAACTTAAAATAAATACCTACTCTTCAACACAATTGGTTGAACACGTGTTTATCCGTTTTTCTAAATTTAACCCTTAAGGGGGTGAGGGGGGTTTGCAAAATTTTGCTGAATAACTAAAGTCCACGCGGACGGATTAGCAGGCAGAAGCTAGTTTCTCACAAGAACGATTTAACATTTCATTCACTTAAAATGAGAAAAACAATAATCTAAGTAACATATTGAAAACATAAGCAAGCAAAATCTCACATCGTACATTACATTTTATATCTTTCTTTAATGTAACCTCTTAATCTTAACACTGTTATGTCTAACTACTCCTTCAAACATAATTGTCATTTTTCCGTATTGGGTTCGTGGTGCATAAAGTTGTGATTTTTATCAGTAGGACGTTTTTAGGCCACATAAAAAAGGAACGTTATTATTTTTTGAACTACAGATTGTAAGGGTCTATATTCCACTGATTTCTTTTGTGACAAATAAATACTTAAAACCTAAAACTAAAGTATAAGTATGTATATCAATATTCATATTTGCACCAACTGCCCGTCTCACTTTTCCTTCAGCAACTCTCCATCGTATGTTGTCTGCAAGAAATTGGTCTAAGCAATAAGGCCGCCAATTGTACTGTATCTTTGTAATTACTTTTTGGTTTTTTTCCTGGTGCGCCATAAAGAATATTTTTATCTTATCTTATCTAAAGAGATAGGTGCGGCCCTGCAGTAGGACATTGATAAACTACGCAAAAAAACATACTTTCTCGGCTGATCATGAATACTTTGGTAGAAAGATAAAGAGAGAGAAATACGGAGAAAGAGAAAGGTGCGGGAGCTCGATTAGTGTGACCGCACCTCAACAAGAGTTGGGCCCGGCCC
This sequence comes from Yponomeuta sedellus, assembly GCA_934045075.1. Classification (NCBI taxonomy): domain Eukaryota; kingdom Metazoa; phylum Arthropoda; class Insecta; order Lepidoptera; family Yponomeutidae; genus Yponomeuta; species Yponomeuta sedellus. The sequence continues at coordinate 18,234,719 of OW203741.1, read as the reverse complement.
GTAAATTCAGAGAAATCATCCCTTTTTGTCAACCGGACGTGTTTAGATATAGGGTCGCGCAGTATGATTTATAATTTCAACGGTCAACCCTATTGCCCCGTTTTTTCTCTTTTTCCCTCTGCCCAGGAGCGGCTTCAGGGTCACTGGAAAACAAAAGCGCTCATTCGGTGAGCAGCTTCTCATTCGGGAGCTCGTGAGTTCGAATCCCGCCAGTGACTTTTTTCTGAGTTACGTTCATTTCTGAAGTTATAGTAGTAATACCACTAGGTAACGATGAAGAAAACCAGTAGTAGCGTAGTAGTGTTTCACTAGAGAAGAAGAAGTGTTCGAGTGGAAAAAAGTCGCATTGCTCTTCATCAGTCATCTCGTGACCACGATGACTGTAACGTCGTCGAAACGTCGAGGTAAAATAGCAATAAATTACTACGCGATTAAGCCCCGAAAGTATTCAAACTATGTTTTACTAGAGGTATTTACCTACCTTAGCGCTGGCTGCGTGCAATGGCCCAACTATGAGGCTAAGTGCGGAAATCTTAGGTTTAGCTAAAACTAGCTATTAGTCTGTTGTTAATAGTGTCACTTGTTTATTTGTATACTTTGCGAACTACCTGTTAGCGTAATAAATAATCTTTTTATACATAATTGAGTCTATCAATAATTGTGTAATTTAAATTTATTTCTTTCTATATTTCTTTTTTTATGAGACAATAAAAAAAGAAATTACACAGATAATTACAGAATCATTAATTTGTTTGAAATTATTCAATGATTAGCGTAAAGTATTATTTTTCAATAACAATACTTCGTACCGCTTCGATTTGTACCGCTTTGGTTTACAGTCCTTAAGCATTAGCGATTTTGCAAAAAGAAAAAATATGAAAATATTCTTCTAAATCATTCAAAAACAATAGTAAAATTTTTCGTCGATATATAAAAGAATATTCCATTGGAATATCGTTAAAGGTTGAAAATTTACCGTATACTCGTAGTTCTGTGTACATAATTGTTTTTTAATCGAAGGGATGCATGATAAATTTTATACTTTCGCGACTTGTACACATAGTTGGAATATTTTCGGGGCTTAATCGCGTAGTAATTTATTGCTATTTTACCTCGACGTTTCGACGACGTAACAGTCATCGTGGTCACGAGAAGACTCATAAATTACTACGCGATTAAGCCTCGAAAATATTCTAACTAAGGGATGCATGATAATAACAAAAATATTCTTTATTCTACAGTGGAAAAAACAACAAATACAAAATATCTACAAAGATATATAGTACAATTTTAGGTCTTATTACTAAAAACAATTTCTTCTAGACCTAATTACGATGAAAAGTTGCCGAAGGAAATTAATAAGACGATGATGATGAAATAAAAGAAAAATATCTCAATTTGTTGCATATGCACCACCCACTTCAACCCTAAGTCTGGCCCCGTGGCCATGTTTTTTTCGCCCGGAAAATCGAAACGTGTCCCGCGAATTGGCGAAGAGGAATGATGGCCGTTGTTGGCAATTCCGCGCGTCCCCGCTGATGTGCGGTATAGAGTTGGATTATTTTATTTGCCACCGCGAGACTGTTGGTTTTTTCTACGGTCTTTTACCCGGCTGCGAAAGCTGGGAAAAAGTAGTCGTACTCTTTTAGCCCGGTACTGAAATAAAGCCGACTTGCAAGGCAGTTGAAGCCACTGTCTGAGAAATTATCAAGAGCATTTTTGGTAGCTAGCCTCGTAGTGATCAAACATGAAAATAAAAAAAAAGTAAAAAAGCATTTTATTCACATCGTCTCGTGAAAAAAACGCAACTTTTTTTTACAAATCAAATAAATTACAAGTCACTGTTTCACAAATAATTAAAACTTATCACGGAAACCATTCATTATTGGTAGTTGTAATCTAATTTGTACAACAAATAAATAATTAACTATTCTTAACGACAGGCCTTTCAGAGATAAGCTCGCCTTTAGACAGTTATTTCTTATGCAATGTCCTGTTAAATATTTTTTAATACAGCTGCTCAAAAAGTGGCGTATTGCAGGGACGTATAGCGAGCGGGATGTGGGCTATTACACACCCGTGCTTTTTTACCTTTCCCGCACTAGTGCATTTTCTTTCCCAACTGTCAAAATAATTTCTATTAAAAAAAAACCAACCATGAAGTTTTTTACTAAAAAAATTCATAGAAGTTTGTATGAGCTGCTAATTTGTTTCAATATCAGATTTAATGATTTGATTGAATGAGTTAAGTTAGGTTTCATTTCATCTCATTAAATTTAATTTTCATTTCATATCAATAAAAAAATTCTTCTGATGACTTGGCTGTATGGGCATAGTTTCCTTTGCCTACTAGAATGGGTGAAGAAAAAAAATCTCTGCTTATATTTTTTTACGGTTGGCGCCATTTTCCAAATAATTTTTCTTTATTAAATTGCTTATTTTTTTCGCAACTGTATTAAAAATGTCATTCAGTACACGTGCGGAACCGTCAAATGCAACTTGTTCCGACTGTCAACCGGTCAAACCCTCGCCTTCGGCTGCGCCTCGGCTCGGGCAAGGGAAATAAAAAAAAAAAAATTGTCTATGGCTCGGGTAGACATTTGTCGGAGCTCTTTGCAATGACAGCCTTTCCGCACTTGTAATGAAATATACTATTGTGTGCAATAAAAGGCCTTTTTATTCTTTAGTTTTTCTTTTTATAGATATTGCTTTTAATACAATGACATATTGTCAGTTATTATTTAGTTTAGTTAAAGCTTATTATGTCAATGTCAATCTACATGAACAGTTGTAGTGCAGATGTAGTTTTATTCAATTTTATAGATAGAAAAGTAACGGGGGATATAGATAGAAAAGTACCAATTTTATAGAAAAGTAAGGCGCCTATACGGCGCTCAACATCAATATTAACAATATCGTTATCGTTATTAACCCTTGTATGTTCCCACTGGTGTGGCACGGGTCTCTTCCTGCATCGCAGGAAGTTTAGGCCATACTCCACCACGGGGGCCAAGTTCGGGTTGGTGAAGGATTGTAAGACAGTGGCGGGCCTTACTGTCAGAAGTTATCAAACTGACAAGGCTTAACGACTGCCATTTCATGACAGCTGGCACCAACGGCTTAACGTGCCTTGCGAAGCACGGAATCGCTCGAAAAATGCCACTAGCAGTAGTCACGGGACGGTCACCCATCCTGCACCTTACCGCGCCTATTGTTGCTTAACTCGAGTGATTGGTTCCAATCACTCGGTTCGTGGAGGCCACGAGCGCTATGATTAAGCTCAGCTGAACGTGGAAATAACCTTTTTCCTTTTTGTTCACGGGAATACCTGCAATAGTTTCATCACAAGAACATCGCCAACAGAATTAAAACGAGCAAAATAAATACCATTCAATACAAACACGCAGGCTGAAACGATAAATATAAAGCGGAAAAAAAGGCGGAATGTACCTAAGTGTATCGGATATAAAGATTTATTGGATGAAATTGTTTTAGCACACGATTCCCGGAGAGTTTATTTGGCTGTTTTTTTCATTGCGGGCATCCAGTTAGCGCTGTGATTATAGGGATGGGCCAGTACGGGAATGGCGAAAGTACAGGAATTTTGTAGCTAAAAATATATTCTTTTTAATGCACTAACCCGTGCTAAGGACAATTTTTAAAACCTATTTAAACCTGTACGTAATACAGAGAATATTGTAAAGAGGTTCGAAATTTCACTGATGCCGGTGAGTCGCCCATTAGCTCAGTTGAAAGAGTGCTGTTAGAATCCCGCGTTTTTAGAAAGGTCGCGGGTTAGAATCGCCGGCATGGGTGAAATTTGTAGCCTCTAAATAGGTTTTTAAAGCTAAAAATACATCATTACACTATTTTTATTTTTAATGCACTAACCCGTGCTAAGGAACAAATTTAAAAACCTATTTAGAGGCTAAAAATTTCACCCATGCCGGGATTCGAACCCGCAACCTCTGGCTATCCGTACAGCGCTCTACCAATTGAGCCAATGGGCGACTCACGGCATCAGTGAAATTTCGAACCTCTTTACAATATTCTCTGTATTACGTACAGGCAGCGACATCTGACTTAAGCAAATTGCATTGCTTTGAAATTTTTAGCCTCTAAATAGGTTTTTAAAAATATCACAGCCAGTTAAAGACAAAACAAATTGTTTCAGGATCTACGTGGGTAAATCCGATATTCCTGCAAGGATATCCATAGAAATAGACTAGATCACAGTTATATGGTCTAATAAGATGAGATAAAATAAGAATATTCTATATTGTACACACCAGAAAATAATTACAGAGACAACAGTTACCAAAGAAGAGATACTAATGGCGGCCTTATCGCTGATAACAATATCTTCCAGGCAACCTTAAATCGGAAGGAGAAATTGAGTCGGGTAGTTGGTGCTCATCGAGTATTAATGTACATACGTGCACGTAATAAAATAAACTAACATATA